>CM040432.1:115922278-116430027 GCA_022702705.1 Papilionanthe hookeriana x Papilionanthe teres
TACATATTGTACATAATTCTTATATATTTATGTATCTAACATCTAAATTTTAATATTTACTTATATAATACTTCATTATCATAATCAAATACATAAAAATTTTATGTTTTAATTAAGAAAATTAACAATTAGTGGTGTTTTAAAATGATGATAAGAATTTAAGTGTTATGTGAGTAAATATTAAAAAGCTAGGAGTTAGATATGTAAACATATAGAAATATGTAAAATGTAAGTAAATTCATTCAAAATGTAATAATAGTTATATGTTTAATATTATGCTAATGATCTTTCATGATAATTGAAAAGTCAAATATTAGGGCCTTAATTACTATTCAAAAAGTTGTGGTGGCTATTACATAGTTGTTTTTTTTTTTTTTTTCAAAAAGTCAGACTACAACTTTCTAGCAGCCATCACATTTAATCAAAGTCAGGTTGTAAAATATAGTTTTCCGCAGTTTTTTGAAAAAAAAGAGCAAAATACAATTTTAACACAAAAAATGCGACGAGTCACCACAAAGCTGCTCCAAAATGCACCCTTAATCTCGTCAAAATTAGCTCTCCCAAGGACCTCCCAAAACCAAAATATCTAAGGTAAGCAATAATGAGCCCTTATACAAATCAAATACTAATTTGGGACAAACAAAGTTAAATCTCTTAAATTTCTAAGCAGCAGAAGAATTAATAAAAAAGTCAGAACACAGGTGCACGCTTGAATTATAGCATTAAGATTTCAAAATGATATTGCATTTATAACAAAATTTACAGAAACCAATAGAAAAGGTGCCAACTTTATAAAGCCTAAAGCACTAAAAATGCAGCGAGGTCCAGAACTTGCAGTTTAGAACATGATTACAGTAATCCAGGAAAAGAAAGTTGAAAAGAAACCCAAATCCATTAGAACTTCAGAGTTTTCTTCAGCTTTAGCTTCCCTCAGCTTTACCTAAAGCCCCCTTGAATGGGGAGTCACCTTCTAGCTAATGATGGCACTGCTTTTACTTTTCTCTTTTGCAATGAATGTGCAATCCTTACATCTATGGCAACCTATTACAGGGATCATGGGTTGCAGGCATGAATAATTGTTTTCAACTTGGTGTGTAATTTTACCTTTCACCCCATTCCAATTACCACTTGACATATCTACCAAGGTCAGGTGGTTTTATGAAAAAGGCCAGGGATCACAGGCTTGGTTGCAGTAGTTTTCATGTGAGCTCACGTGGAGGAAGTAATAGCAGACAGAGGAAGAATAGTCGTTGTACAGCAGCAACAGAAGGAAAGGTGTAGTCATTTGGAACCTTCATGCACATGAAGTTGGAGGTGAGCTAATATGTGCATTCATTTAATGGAATCTCTTGCTCAATTTCAGTAAAACCTTAAAATCTGGCTGTTCAGAACAGAAATATTGACGAAGAAAAGACCAAGGGATCAGAAGGCAGTACATGTCCACTTGTATAATTCTACAAGAGTAAACTGTCAAAATAGTCTCCTAATTATTTATATGGAGTTGGCTACAATAGTCTCTAGAGAGGACTATTTTAGCTCCCATTAAAAAGTTTGGGGACTGAATTAACACTTTATAGACTAGGATTAAAACGGACCTTTAAAAAGTGAGATTCGAAGTGTTGTAGATATCTAAGTATTTTGGGGGGGTAATTGGCTCCTTCAAAATGAACATTTATGTGAGGGCAGGCTTTAATCAGATCACTTAATGCGCTGCAGGAAATTCAGCCTAATGCCCTCTCTTGGGAGAAAATAAGAGATGTTTTCAGTAAAGCTCAGTATTCTTCACTCTCATATTTATCTTTAAAAGGAAATAAAAAAATGTCAATCTTTGACAATTACTGAGATATAGATGTCAACAATTACAGAGAGGATCATTGATCCCTTCAATGAGACTTACTGAAGTTTTGACTCCAGTTTTCTTAACGCACTCGTCCTGCAAAAAAGATAGGCAACAAGTGACATGAGAGCCAACAAAATCCACATAGTTCTTTTTATGTACATGTTTAACAGGTAAACTTTCATATTTACATGCATAACACTTGAATCTTTAATATTACATAAAAAATACCACTACTACTAATTTTTTAAAGGTTAAATACACATTTTCATACATAAGTTTAGGATACCACAGTCTTATGAATGTAAATATCAAACTTTAGGTGTTCGATTTATAAATAACTAACAATTTTGTGGTGTGTATGTAAATTTCTCTTTATTTTAATTGTAAGGTTTTGAGGCACCGAGTTCGGTGAGCTTTTCTATATAGAGAGGGCCAGTGATTGGTTACAAAACGGAGCTTTTGTTTTTTTTAGGGCAAGGTGAGTACTCAAACCTACAAATTATTCATTTTATTTTTAACCACTATGCTACAAGATCCAGCATTTGCAAATGAAAGCTTGATTTATCTCTGTTATTCTCGAACAAGCTTTTTGTTCTTCTTGGAATATGTAAATCACATGTATGCCTCTAGATGTGTAAATTATTTAAAGGTGGCAGAGGAGCGGGCCAAAATCAGTCAAGATTCCCTCCGCACCCCCTAGCTTATAATGCATTTTCAATCAAAAGTAATATCTGCCATCCCAAACAGTGGGTCAGATGTGGATGGGGGGCATGTGATGCATACATAATAAGTTCACTCAAGAATATATGGAAATCATCAGAGGAAGTTCTCATATGAGGAATAGAATCTTCCACAAATTCAAATTTTAAGAAAATATAATAATATGAAGCATGCAACTGTACCTATTCTTGAAAAAAAAAAAAAAAAAACATAATTTAATATTCTAAGGGTCTATTTGGGACAGCTGCAGCTTATTGAATAATCTGCTGATAAGCTGATTAAAAATAATCTGCCGATAAGTTAGCTGCAGTGGCTATTATAAATTTTTATTTTTTTGTAAAAGTCAGACTGCAGCCAGAAAGTTCTTACCGCACCTGGGTAGGTGCGGTGTGAAAACGCTGTTTTCAGTGTTTTGAAAACGCATAAGCTGCTAAAACGCAATTTACCCAAACAGTCCTGGTGCGTTTTTAAAACGCTACCGCACCAAACAAGCTGCACAAACGGACCCTAAATTTCTCTCTCAGTGTCAATGGGTCAATAGAAGAAGCTAGAAAACCATCAAAGGCCTCCTTTTTTCTACCATTTATACATCCATATTTGAAAAAAAAAATTCTTGGACTAAGAACAGCACTGGCTATGTGTATGTACGAGTGTGTCAACAATAAATATGCAGCCTGCTCATTACTGAACCAAAGCATGCTTGAAAAATAGCTTAAAGTTAGTATATACCTTTAAGTTACTCTGACTACAAGGTCTGGTTCTTAGGACTATCTATCAGGCACAGAAATCATGAATAGACCGTATATACACACACAGAAATCAAGAACAGGCTTGAGTACAAGTTCTTCATGTTTCAAAATTTTTAAAACCAAGCCATAGTATCCCTCACCAACATCTAGGACTGAAACTCCGTACATTCTCAACATTTTTTTGTGTGTGTGTGAAAAATCAAATAAAAAAGTTGGGAGATAATGTATTGTTTCTGATTTTTCTCTATGGATGACTCACACTGGAGCTTCCCAAATCCCAAGCAAGCATCTTCTCTTATGAGAAATGTATTGTCCCATCCCTAGAGAAAGGGGTACTAATGCACCTTCATAAGGATTCCCTCTTTTTTCTTTGGGGAAGATTTACATGCATACCACACAATTCTTATGTATTTACATATCTAACACCTATACTTCAATTTTTACAAATATGTCACCTTATCTATGCATGAAAAAGGTACATGTCACTTTTTAAAAGTTAAAAAAGTGATATTTTTGATGTGTTACAGAAGATTTGGGTAGCATAAATGTAAACATTAAGGTTTAGCTGTTAGATGTGTAAATAAATAAGAATTGGGTGGTATGTATGTAAATGCCCTTTTTTTCATGTAGGTAGAAAGCCAGGAATGTTTGTTTTCAAAATCAGAACTTTATTTTTTGGTAGAAGCAACAGACTTTAAACCCCCACCACGCAGGCCAATGACATGTTTGGGAATAGAAAATGACACTGCGTCAATTGTGGATGGTAACAGAAGAAAAATAAACAATACCTCCAGTTATTTTCACCTCCTTTCTTATATCATGGAAGTCACGGGCCTGCTTTGAAACAACAAATAGAAGAAGAAAAGTAAGAGGTGGCAGCTAAAAGACAGAGGAAGCATAAGATAAACTTATCAATGAGCAAATGAGCAGGTTTCAAATTAAACAGCAGCTTTGTTTATATAGTTTATTTATTTTTGTATAATGAACAGAATTATCTTGCAAACACAAAATGATTACCTTAGGGAAAAGTTTCTTACATCTTGAGCCAAGTTTTAATTCAAACCTATGGAAGTTAACCACTTTAAAAGCGTCTCCCACTGAGATACTGTAGTTATACGCCACAACTTAAGACACTTTTTAGTCTAAGTGATACAGTGCAGTACATTTATTTTCATATATCTTCAGGTCTATGCATCTTATGTACAGATAAAATACTCTTAAGTTTGAGTAGAGGGAGAGAGGGAGAATACTTCAGGTCCCCTTAGAAGAGCTTGGCAGCAATATCTATAACTGAGAAGAAGAAGAAGAAGAACTTCACTCTCTGCTCACTGCCAGAAATGGCCTTCTTGATGAGGAATTGTAGGGAGATGGTAGTCTCAATGGAGTCTCAAAAGTCAGTCCCTGCACCATTTCTCACCAAGACATATCAACTTGTTGATGATCCATGCACTAATCACATAGTCTCATGGGGAGAAGATGGCACCTCATTTGTAGTGTGGAGGCCTCCTGAGTTTGCCAAAGATCTCCTGCCCAATTACTTCAAGCACAACAATTTCTCGAGTTTTGTGAGACAACTCAACACCTATGTAAGCTTTGTACAGAAACCATCATTCCTACTCAACACATATGTAGCTTTCTGTTTTTCTCCATAGTCTTAATGAGGGTTCTTTCTGCTTCTCTTCCAACCTTAACGGTCTATGTGTAAGAGATTAAGAGTTCTAGCACTGATTTCTCAACTGTCTGGCATTGGCTTTTCAGCATGGTTGCTCCAATACATGCAGCATTGCTTTTTCTTCTATTCATTTGAATCTCTTTCTCAATGTAGAGAAGATTTTGTGCAGATCGCTTCTTTTGGAATCAGTTTCCCTCAACAAGTTCTTTCAACTGGATATTTTGATGATAGATACTGTACAAAAATAGTTCACTTAGGCAATCCACTTCAACTTTTTAGAGAAAGAGTTTTGAAAGTAATTTTAACTACACCTTTGAGACTTCAAGAAAAAAAAAAGTTTTCTCGTTTATGGAATGCATTAAGTTTTCCTTGTGAGCTTTTCTAACATTTCAATGGGGAAACTCAGCAACTCATTTCTTTACTTGTGTGTAACTGAAATGAAGAGAGGCTGTT
The DNA here is from genome assembly GCA_022702705.1 of Papilionanthe hookeriana x Papilionanthe teres. Lineage (NCBI taxonomy): Eukaryota > Viridiplantae > Streptophyta > Magnoliopsida > Asparagales > Orchidaceae > Papilionanthe > Papilionanthe hookeriana x Papilionanthe teres. The sequence goes on from CM040432.1 coordinate 115,927,713, forward strand.
GCCATTGCAACAAAGTCTTATTCTAACAAAGTAATGCTGATGATAAAGATCTCCTACATTCTGCAGGGTTTTAGGAAAACAGTCGCCGAGAGGTGGGAGTTCGCTAACGAGTTTTTTAGAAAAGGCGAAAAACATGTACTTTCCGAGATCCACAGAAGAAAGACCCCTCAAATCTCTCAACAATACCATCATCAAGACTACTACTCACCTTCAACATTTCAGTACCAGGAAGAAATGAGCCGTTGGATTGAGCCAAAATCAACTCTACCAAATAGTGATGCGAACACGTTCATTTCAGCACTTACTGAGGACAATGAGAGATTGAGGAGAAAGAATTCATACTTATTATCAGAAGTCGCACACATGAAAAAGCTGTGCAACGACATCATCTACTTCATCCAGAACCATGTCAGCCCAATTCCTGCAGAGCAAAGACTGGTCAACCCAAGACCTTGCACACTTGTAGAGATCGGTCCTTCAGATAATTCAGCAGCCCCTCTCTTAGAAGTACAATGCTCCAAAAATCATGGGTCAGTGGAAAACGTATCTAAGGAGCCAGATGGTGGCATTAAACTCTTTGGAATTCCAATCAATGGTAAAAATATATTGCAATCAGAAATAGGTGGCAAAAAAGACTCTGAGAAAGAGTCCTTTGATAGTTAGTGTTGCACGAAGTAGGGAGCCTTGCAGGAGTAAACTTTAAGCGGTAAATCTGTAAATAGAATTATGATTGAGTGGAGAGAAAATCTTGATGTTCAGGTTGTTCAACTGATAAGTTGCTAGTGAAGTTCAAGTGTAGTAGAACTTAGGTTCGCTATGTTCATGCAATCTTCTTCTCTCATGCTTTCAAGTCCCCATTTTTTTGCTTCCACTTGATATATTCGTAATTAGCGACCCAAAAGTTGTCAATGCTCATAACAATATTGGATTTCAGTTCCACATATGATACGTGAAACATAGAAATAACAAGTGGTTGGGTTCTTATGAAAATTAACTATGAATATGCACCAGAATAGTATCCATAACACGCTAGATAGCAACTTTAAAAGAACAAAAGGAAGAAATATTGTGGGCAACAAAAGGATGCAGTAAGAGTGCTCGATAAAGCATCATAATTCTCCCAAAAAGAGTTAAAAAGAGTTGGCGCCATTAGTAGTAATACAATTATGGCTATGTTTAGTTGTGGAGGTTAGTTAAAATGGAGAAAAAGTGAAGAAGTAATTTTGAAGAAATGATTACTTTTTTCAATCATGAGTTGGGCATCTATAGAGCCATACAAACATTTTACAAATAATCCCCAAACTTCTTCTATGTTTTCTATTTACAATTAGACCCTCAAAATAAGATACAAATCTCAACACACCCCCTCAAGATGGGCAAAAACTATCCACTAAGACAATATTGTTACAAAACCTAGATAAATTTATTGAACGAAGTCCTTTAGTGAGGTAGTTGGTCACTTGCTCTCTAGTAGCCCATTATTCAGCTTTTCCTTAGTGAAGAATCTATCAATCTCCACATTTTTGGTTCTATCGTGTTCCACTGGTTGTTGGAAATGTTGATTGCTAACTTGTTGTCACACCACAACTTCATTTGAGTTTCTTGATCCACCTTGAGCTCGACCAACAAGGCTATCAAACACATCTTCTTAGCAACTACTAAGAACATGTCTCTGCAGTCTGCCTGTGTTGTTGAGCTTGCTACTACAGATTGTTTCTTGCTCCTCCAAGAGACCAAATTGCCCCCTACGAACATACAGTATCCCAAGATGGATCTTCTGTCATAGGCACAACTCTCACAGTCAACATCACAATATAGCTCTCAATTTCAACATGCTCGTTCTTCCTAAAAATCAACCCCTTCCCTAGTGCATCCTTCAGGTACCTCAAAATCTGATACATTGTGTCCATATGACCCTTCTTTGGATCATGCACATAGCGGGTAACCGCGCTCACTGCAAATGAGATGTTGAGATGTGTGAGACTCAAACAGATCACACAACCCACCAGTCTCTAGTATCTCTCACGATCAACTTGCTCATCTGCTTCTGCACTCAGTTTGACCTGTTGATCAATTGAAGGGACTACGGGCTTGCAACTCAGCATGTCTATTTCTGTGAGGAGATTTTTTACATACTTTTTATGAGATAAAACCATGTCCTCCGGTCTACGAGTCGTCTCAATCCCAAGAAAATATCTGAATTGTTCAAGGTTTTTCACCTCAAATTATTTGTCCAACCTAACCTTTGGTTGAGCAATCTCCGTCTCATCATTACCAGTAATAATCATGTTATCAACATACACATCAAACATAGTGATGTGACCGCCATTTTGATGAAAGAACATCGTATGGTAGGCATTGAGCTGATGATATCTCATGCCCACTATAATTTTTCTAAACATGACAGCGACTTCTTGAGCTTGCACACCTTGCCCAATGTCTGACCTTTGTTGAATCCTGGTGGTATGTCCACATAAAACTCTTTCAGTAACTCACCATGAAGAAAATCATTCTTCATATCAGTTCGTGTAACCTCTACTCACCATTCATAGCCAGAGAAACCAGTGTTTTTATTGTGCTCAAATTCACTACATGTGCAAAAAATCTCATCATAGTTAATGTCATTATCTAGCTATACCATTTCCCCACAAATTGTGTCTTATAACGCTCCACTTTCGCTTCTGAATTTTGTTTTACTATGAAAATTCACTTGCACTCAACTACTATTTTCCTTGCTGGTAATGGTATTATCTTCTACACCCCGTTCTTATCGAGAGCACAAGTTCCTCCAGCATGACAGCCTTCCACTTTAGATTTCCTTAGCTATTAACCAACACTCAGGTATAGAAGCAAAGTCTAAAGATGCAATGAATGCTCCGAGTACAGATGACAAGTTAGAGTATGATACAAACTGAGCAATGTCATGTGAGAAACCAAAACAACCAGAAGAATAACAATAAGGAGAATGACCTGCATTGATGTGAGAGGACCTCCTTAAAGTCATGGGAGTGGGGAGAAGAGAGAGAAATCATATCACTTGGATAATCAGATTCTGTAGTAGAAGGTGTAGGTGTCTCAGGAGTCGGGGTAGACCGGGACAAGAGACTTGATGTCACGAGTGACATGACAGGCATTGTTCCCTCATTCTGTCTCCTCCTTGTGTACACTCTCGGCTCCCTTTCAGCTTGAATTACTCCATCTTCAGGTTCATTTTTCTCATTTTTCAGCTTTTCCTCGGTTGATAATTCTCACACAACGGGACAAAGTATCGCTCCTATTTGTAACAATCTTTCACAATAACTACTCTCCCCCTCACGCCTCATACATTCAGTATCTGATGAGTCACCCAAAGTTGAGGTCACCTTCAGGGTGTAGCAAGGATCGAACTCTCTACAGGACACATTCTTACTCACAAACAGTCTCTTCTCTATCGTGCTCCAAAAAACATACTCCTTCTAGGTAACGGAATAACTAATGAAAACACACTTTATAGTTCTAGAATCTAGTTTCCCTATTGATGGTTTGTTGTCTTTCACAAAACATACACAGCAAAAAACCATCAATGGGAGGATTCTGTTATTTTTTTATTTCAACATCAGACAATGAGACTTCTAATCCAACACTCTCAAGAATATCCTGTTGATCAATTGAGTCGATGTCAAATCTGCTTACCCCTAGAAGTATTTTGGGACATTCATCGTGATCATTATGCTTCGGGCTACCTCTAGAATGTATCCATTCTTCCTCTCTGCTACTCTGTTTTGTGTCGGAATGTATGAACATGTGGTTTGATGATGTATCCCTTGGGTTGACAATTATTCCCCCAATGTCTTATTGGTATACTCTATCCCATTATCATACTTCAATACTTTAACTACTGCACCGCATTAAGTCTGGATCGCCCTGTGAAGTTTTTAATGTAGGCAAGCACATCACTTTTGTTTCTCATTAAATATAACAAAATAACACGAGAAAAACAATTAATGAAAGTCACAAAATATCTGTAACCATCCATAAACTTGTAGAACAAGGTTCCCACACATCTGAGTGCATCAAATCAAAAACATAAGAACTCATTTTACTAGAACTCACAAAAGAGCTCTCGTTATGTGTACCAAATTCGCAAGCATCAGACACGAGTTTTTGTTTATTTCTCTTTTTATAGAATGGACTAAACGAAGAGTGTCTCATGCGTCTCTGATGAGCAACAAAACATCATTCACACTCCTCTTAGATCCTCCTGCCCCAACATTCTCAGCCATGGATGTCAAGCTTGAGTCCATCCCCTCTCTATCCAAGTACATGAGTCCACAATGTCACGTGTCAGTCCCCTCTTCTTGAAAGACACATTTGTAATATCAAATGAAACAACAGTTGAAGTATAATGACATTAACAGATAAAAAATTCACGGGAAAGAAAAAAACATGCAAAATATTAGACAAAATCATAGAATTTGTGCACCCACTGTACTCTTACCAACATGTTGTATTGTATCATCAGAGGTATGAATGCTCACTAGAATTATTAGGTGAGTATAGGAAGAGAACTCACTAGCAGCACCTGTCACATGTCTAGATGCACCAGAATCTACAATTCATTGAGGTGAATTTGTGGAGAATATATTCAAGGGCATGTGCATCACAAGTATCTTTGGCTAAGTGAACACAACTAGCAGTGTTCTTCTTGGATGATAAGGTGGGTGCATCCTCAGTCACATTACCCGCCACTCTTTGCTTCCTTTTTAACATCATTAGTAACCCGTGATCCTCATCCGTAAAGACTATCCTTGTCTTGCCCTTGTTCTATGCTACCAAGGTCCACTTTGACAAAGAATCGTTAAGGTTGGGAACGATTGCTTCCATTAGAAGACGCTTGACTTCTCTTCCCCCTTTGCAACCCATTGCCACTATGGCTGCTAGAATTATGATTATGATATGGGAATTCTTGAATTCAATGCGGGAGCACTAGGACACTGACCAGCCCTTGCAGTCCGCAACTTCCTGCGTCAAAACCCATGCGCGATCTCCTTTGTTCCTTTCCAGTGAGCCGCGATCGCGTCGTTGCCTACCCAGAGAACCGCGATCCCATCTGTTGCCTTCCCAGCGAGCCGCGATACCGTCGTTGCCTTCCCGGTCGCGCCGTTTGCACCGAGCCGCGATGCCGTCGACAACAACGGCCGGCTGATAATTCTGAATGGATTAAATTAATACAATGGAAGTATTGACAATTTCAGTTAGTATTTAGAAAATATTTATGGTCATTGTAGCTGAATAATTTTATTGGGATTTACAAGAAATTAAAATTGTCATATTTTTGGTACATTAAAAGGTAGTTATGAAACTGCAGAAAAATAATTTGATGTTCAAAAAATTACAGTCATGAATTGCAATTTTATTTTATTTTTTACGTATAACCGCAACTAGTAAGTTGTCACATAAATCAAGATCAGTGAGAAAATACAGATTTCAGCAGCAGTTGCTAAAATGCAGTTTGCCCAAACAGATAAAACTGTAGTGTGGTATCACACCGCCACCTCAAAAGGAACTTTAAATGTTATTTTCATACAGGTGTTGTTTGGCATTTCCTCATCTTCTTGATTGTTTGATTTTATTGCTTTAATTCTAATTGAAAAGCCAATTTAGATTCTGCTTTGCTTTCAGCTACATGAATGCACTATTACTTTAAAACCTAGACAATTATTCTACATCACTGTCAAAATCAAATCATTAAGGGAAGGTAATGATTCAAATTTCTTTTCTTTTATATTTAAACAAAAATAAAATAAATAAATAATAATAAACTCTATTGGGCTTCAAAAGGAGGAGGGTACAAATATCTCTGTTGGGCTTCAATTCATCCATATGGGCTTCGGCTTACTGCTTTCTAGCGTTCCATCAAGACTTTCATCATACCCTGAGAATCTTAGTGCATGTCATAAACTCGTGATTTTTTTTTTTTAAATAAACGTCATCTAGAATGTCAATTTCAATAAACTTTACTTAAACTGGCCGGCTCTATGAGACGGACCCAATGATTCTAGGATTAGTCCAATTTGAGTCAAGTTAATCACAAATAAAAAATTTGAACTGCTTTCGAAAGCTTTCATTGCGTAATTGAAAATCAAATGGATTCAATTTTGTCAAGTTTATAGTTAATTTGAGTATATAAAGAAGAATCTAACGAATTCAATATTGCTCAATTCTGACATCATTAAAGCACTTGAATGTCCGCAGAATGTCATATGATTATGGGGATCTCTCTGGATTATTCCTATCAGAATGGTCTGGGTTCCTTTTTTATTTGCAGTCTCAACTCAACAAAAAAATTATAGAATCTCATTTACATTTTATTATTGAGATACACGTGTCTTCTCATAAAAAAATTAAATTCAATTTTTCTAAAGAAACAAAAAGGAAATATCCTTACTCAATTTCTAATCGGGTGAAAACCAAATTCTATTCAATTTATTTATCAATTTAATTTTATTTTCATTTCCTCTTTTTTAATTTCTTCAAAATATACATAATATGTATAGGGCTTATTTTATATCCCTTATATTTTTTATTTTAAAAATATATTTATTTGGAGCATTATTTTGCATAGTTTTATTTTTTATTTTCAAAAATAAATATATTTATTTTTAAAAATATTTTAAATAACTAAAACTTATTAAATATGTGATAACATATTAAACAAATTTTATTTTAAATAAAATATTAAAACTAAAAAATTGTTTGGGAATAATCTCTAAATTTTCAGAATTTGAAGCAAACAAAATATTATGGTAAAATTGGGGTTTTTATATAACAACTATTCAAAATGTTCAATATAATATTTTAACAACCAAAACTTTAAATATTACATTTTAACCAATAAAAATTTTAAATATAATATTTGAATCACCTAAAATTTTCAGTTGTAATCAAAAGAATGATTAAAATGTAATATTTAAAATTTGGGTGGTTAAAATATTATATTGAATAATTGGAATGGTTGCTATGTAAAAATCCCTTTAAATATTTATATTAATTATTTGATTCAATTTATTTAATCCTAAGAAATGTGAAAAAAAAACACATTTATTTTATTTACAATTTCCCATTCATCTTCAATGAAATATGTGAATTAAATTTTATCCAATTATATTGTAACTTGCATCTTGTTGTAATTAAATAAAAGCTCATTTTTCTCGTCGATAAAATAATAAAAGTACATTTTCCTCAATTAATTTTCAATAAAATAAACGGATAAAAAATAATTTAATTTAGGGTTTTTATCCAATATTTCTAACAGTGCATGGCATCCCAGACATGGTTGAAGAAGTGGGCCCCACCTAAAAGTTTGAAAGAAATCATTGTTATCGTAAAGTGAACCACAAAAGTACTCTTGTGATCTTGAATAGTCTAAGAACGCACAAATTTTAAGATTATTTATATGCATATCTCATAATTCTTATGTGTTTATGTATCAAACGTCAAATTTTTTATAATTAATTTTATAATATTTTGGTAGCTCAATCATGTCAAGATATGTGTACATAAAAAAATGTGACAGTATTGTTCATGAGGAGATCTAATAGTTCAGAAGAAAAGAGTATAATGAAGGAGGACCCTCTAATAGAGTACCATGAGTCTCACTTACCCGATCGAGTGAAACTGTTCAAGCCAAAGTAGTAATGTAAATATCGATAGTATTGCGAAACAGACAAAAGACGACCGAAAGATTAAAAAAATTAATCATTCAGACAAAAACGAGTTCCTTAGCATCTATAGCCATCTTAGAGAAATCTAGAGGCCTCTCATCAAACAGCTGAGTCATATCAACTGACCAACTCAACCGACGAGCCAAACCCTTCCAACTGAGGGGAGCTCAACAGATCGAGCTGATCTTGTTGACATAAAGCCAACTGAAACTAGCCGACCGACCTAGAAAATAGCTAAACGATAAGCTAATACTTGTAAAATACCAAGAATATCCTGTACAACCCTCTTTAAAGTATGGGCAAAAGTGCAACATCATTACATTGTATTGTATCTCCTATAAATAAGGAGATGTTTTTTATGAATAAGACGAGTTTGATATGGAGTTTCTTTTTACTCCTTTATCTATTTACGATCTATTTATTGAACGTAATTCATGAACAAAGCAGAATTCAATATCCTAAAAAGATATGATGAGTGCGGACCGTGCCACAAACAAGAAGAGGAGTAAACGATGAAGAAGAAATCCACAACAAAGACACTGACAACATGGAGTGCACCAAAGAGTTCGTGAACTAGTCATTCTCGGAGTTGAAAGATCAAATGCTAGATGTCCTCCGAGACATGCTGGTGGCTTAAGGAAGAGAACAACATCAGTGAGAGGAAGAGTCGGTGCCCAACAATTGAAGATTCCCCCCTAATTGTGGAAAGAATGTGACTGCCGATATTTTCGTAGTGTTGGGTCGAAACTAATCGAACAGCATCAACTCAGGCATATTGAGGTGCCCGACATCCTGAGAATGCTTTCTCGTTGTATACCTCCGAGGTAGAGCCCCTAAAGATGTTTAAAATCGTGACACTGGAGTCCTATAAGGGAAAGTATGGAAGTTGCTTGGGGTTGGATGAGTTTGAGAGGTCCAGTTCCTGATGTGGGTGCCCAATGTGGTCATGGTGCAAAATTCTAACGACAAATGAAGGAGGTGCGTGCAATTCACCAATTGGAAATCACTTGCTTGAAGTACAACTACTCGTGTATTGGATCGATGCGCTCGAGGATGCAACGATTGATCATTCCGTGATGTGCTTCCTCGACTATTCTCCAACAACCACTAGATCAAAATACACTCGGTTGATGCTGATATGACCACATTCATCATCAGTGAGGGAGTGTACTATTATAATATAATGCTCTTTAGGCTAAAAATACCGATGCAACCTACGAACGAATAAGGGTTGTAATGCTTATGAAATAGAAAGATAAAATGTGTAGGTTTATTGAGATGATGTTCGACACATACAACACCTAAACGAAACTTTAGAAACACTTAAAAAATTTAATGAGGCTCAATGCACTCATTTGCACCTTCAGGGCATCCACAAGCAAATTCTTAGGCTATCTCCTAACCCCGAAGAGAATAAATGCTAACCTAGGAAAAGTGCAAGCTCTTATCAACATGTCATCCCCCAAAACTCCAAAGAAGTCAAAAAAATCACTGGCTGTGTTATGGGTGAGAAAGATATTTTTTTCTGATTTGTGCAGGTAGTAGGTTGAATGTTGTTCTGTAACAAAAAAGGATGAATTAAAGTGAATAAAAGTAGTTTTTGACCAAGCGCACCAGCGCCCACAACCCAGGGTGCCCTTGCCGAGTTAAAGAGCCCATGTTTACTTTGCGTTGCGCGTGCACCATGTTATTACATTCAGGCGCATCATCACCGACATTGCAGGGCACTCGCGCCCGGTTCACTAAATCAATTTTAGAAGAATTTTTTTTGTCTCTTTCAAACTTCCTTTATATGTATGCATATATTGAAATTATAGTGTATCTTTGGCAGCTAGAGGCTACAAGTAGAGATAGATTTTGATGAGAAAGAGTTCTCCCTTAGAGTTTTCTTACTTTCTTTGGGGTGAAACGTTAAGGGGCTATTTTTTTTTTCCTTCTCTTTTTCTTTTTTGTTCTTGTTGATCTTGAGATACTGTGTATGAGAGAGGGATCTTCTACTATTGTGGAAAAACAAGTCTTGATTGTAAGTTTTACGATTATTCGTTTTTTACAATAATTATCTGCATAGATTTCTTGACCCTGATTTTCACTACTATGTGTGGCTAAATCCTCTTGCGTGGTTCTGTGATGTAGGGTTAGTTGTTTTATCGTTATTTTTTAAGTGTTTTTTCATGTTGCGTTTTCTAAGCTTTCATGACTGTATGTTATAGGTTAACCTTTCAAATTTAACTTACTCAGAGTCTGACCAATTAGGATATCAAAATTTATTAGTAATCTATGATTTATGTCCGTCACATAGTGGAGTGAATAAGCTAACCACAAAATCCTGATAGAATATGCATATTTTGGTAAGGTTTTGCAACCTCGATAGGGGATTAAAAGAATCCTCAAAAATACTATGGGGTTAAAGCGAAACTTAACGTCATTTGTTTTCAATTCTTCTTCTGACCTAGTCATAGACTTAAGAAGAAAGCTTATTCTTATTTGAAAACTATCACACAGGAAAACATTAAGGAAAATCATAAACCTCCCACGATACCCGAGTCACTGAGGCACAAGCCTCATCTCTCTTGAAGAACGCCAAGTTTCTCTCTGCTTTCTGCAATTGTGATTTGTGCTATGTTAGGTTTTTAGGATATGTGAACTATGAAACCACATATTACTTGACATGTATATTTGATTAACCGACTTACCTCGCGGCAACTTTTCTGCCATCAGCATGTTTGAGCTGATGTATCTCAAAATAGTAAGACAAGTAAGTTGTCTTTTTCAAAACATTGAGGCGAGCAAAGAAGTTCGTCTGATAGAATGAATCCGAACAAGGGTTCAAAAATCTAAAAGACTCCTTAGTGCCACCACCGAACCATTGTCGTATAATAACTTCGGTCGTCACACCATCATTGTCAGACCCCACTATATTGGCCCGTCGTCGGACACTATCATCGCTTTCAAACTATGCTAAGAGCCATTGTCCAACCACCGCCTTCGGGTAGTCATCTTTACCAAACCACCATACCTGACCACCACCGTTGCCGCCACGGGATCACCACCTCCGGCGGCCGGCGTGAATCAATTATTATGTGTATGGAAGGAAAGAATTAATTATTTTAGGCTTCACATGATGCGTCTGCTGCTGCCTGCGAATGAAACAAAGTTGTTCACGCACACATGCAGTTGCTTGTCCTCTCTTCCAGTCTCACTCCATGCCGCCCGCACAGTGAAATCCATGACTAAATATATTATTTTTCTGTATGAAAATTTGAGCCAATTAAAATATAAATTGTTAAAGATTTGGCATTGGAAGTGTTGATTTAACAATTTATTTATAAACTTTGGCATTGGATCAACAAAAAGCAATTCTTTTAAGATACTCAAAGGCTATATCGTAGTTCTCAACTCACATTATGATAAGTATTTATCATTTAATATAGAAAAGGTTTGGATGATATAGATGTAATAATACAAGTTTAGGTACTAAGATATGTAAATATATAAGAATTGGTATCCAATTATTTACATAAAAACTACTCAAGTCCTATGTATTTACACATCTGACCCCTAAAGAAAGATGCACTTAACCTTTTTGAATTTTTTTATTGGTATGAAAGATTTCGTTCGCGCAAATATGTAAAGTTTAGTTGATAGATATGTTAATAGATAGGAATTGGGTGACATGTACATAAATGTCTCTTAAAGTTAACACTAAAAGTTTTGAAATACAATCTTTTATATCTGTTGGTAGAGTAACCTCTTTGAAGGTCGTAAGTCCCCTTAGTTCACGGGTTCAATCTCTTGGTGGCGCAGTGTCGCCTTAAGCTAGGTGGTACTCGAATTATTGCACATGGTGTTGCCCCCAGACCTAGCAGGGGGTTGAGCCCATAAAAGCGAGTTGAGGACCTCACGCCCCCGTCCATGCTTAAAAAATAATAATAATAATAATATAAAAAAAATACATAATTCACTCCTATATATTATAAATATATAATATATAATATATAAATATCATGCACACAAATTTAGTAGTAAGAGGTAGTTAGAGAGAGAGAGAGAGAGAGAGAACTTAGATCTACTTATATATCTTCAAAATCACCTTAAATTTTTAATTTCAAGTAGCTAAAAGATAATGTTCTATATTACAAATGTCTTTTGGGTGGTTTGATTTTCTTATTTTTTTTAATGTTGAGTACCTAATTACAAATTTTATATAGGTGAGACTATATCCTATAATATTCATTACAATTCAAAGATCTTTATCAAATGAGTTAGGTAATGCTTCAAATCCTCAAATTATTGATGGATTAGAAATCCAATACTTCCACCAAATATGAGAATATGTGGATATATAATTTCCATTGTCAATTTTTAGAGTTTTTTTTTTCAAATTAGTTCAAAATTTTGGAAGGATTTTGTTTTTTTCATAATTAAATTTTCATTAGCATGAATAATTAATAACAAATGCTAATTAAATGTAATAATGAGCACTTATGGAGTTTATCTTAAGTTAAACCCACATTTAATTCCTTGGAGAGTGATGAAAATCATGGGCTATGATTAATGACACTTTGAATGAGTGAACTTTACTTTTACTCTGGTGAAATTAATCAAGTTTGTTTAATCATTAAAAATACTATATAAGATCATGAAGTCAAATTAGCTCCACCTTTTAGGGGAAAAAATTTGCGTACATAAAATGTACGCAACGTTGTGTCCGTCAGTTAGGTTACATGTAGGTTATTCAGAGGGTATTGGGGAGTATTTCTGTGTTTTATCCCCTGTAACCTCCTTGTAACATGTCAGTAATCTTCTTGTAACCTCCTTATTTTTTTAAGTTACAGGTAGGTTACATAGATGTTAAACGTACATGGCGGCCTTCTATTGGATGACAGACACAACGCTGCGTACGCGTTACGTAGGCAAAATTTTCTTCCTTTTAGGAGGGCTTGTTAAAGTTTAGATTAGAATATTTTGATTTAATTTAATTAATGATGTTTATTTAAAATTAAAAATGTATTTATAAGAATAAATCTACCATATAATTAATTAATTAATATTTTAATATGCTTATTTTAAAGTATATTAATAGGCAAAATATTCAATAAAATAAAATTTAAGTAAGAAAATGTTAACATAAATTTTTTTTGATTTAATAAATGCATTAATACTAATTTGAAATTATTGGACTCCATCAGAGTCATAAAATATCATTAATATTAAACAAATTCACTTTCATGCATGCCACACTTTCCTATATTTGATATTTTAAAAGTGATAAAAAAAACAATTTATGTTTGCCTGTCATTAATAACAGCCATTTTTTATTAATTTATTATTTCAATGCTCTTAAATTATTTGAATTTATTTAAGTCATCTTAGGGTCTTTTTGGGGCGGCAGTGCGGTACCACAACACAGTTTTGTCTGTTTGAGTAAATTGCGTTTTGACAGTTTTTTCAAAAAACCGCTGCAAAAATCTATTTTTTCCCACCGGTTCTGATTTGGTGCGGTGACAACTTTTTAACTATAGTTTGACTTTTTCAAAAAAAAAAAATTGTAATAACTGCCACGTTTCTTGAACATCGAATTATTTTTTCAGCAACTTCACAACTGCATTTTAATAAGCTGCAGCTGTCCCCAACTGAGACTTAATTTGTTAGTTGAGAGTTTAATTTTTCAACCAAAAAGTATCAGCTTTAAAGTTTGTTATATGTGAGTTGTTTGTGATTAAATTCGCTCAAAGGAAAGAAAAACAAATACTATTCGAGTGTAATTAAGAGCTTTTGGGGGTCTGTTTGAGGTGGTTGCATCTTTTTAAATAAATTGTGTTATAAATATATGATAAAGAAAATATTTTAGAAAACTGCGATGAAAATTATAAATACATATTTCTTCCAAACAATTTGGCAGCATATTTCCTACACCCATTGCATTTTAAGAGGTCTCGTAAAAAAAAAAAAAAAGCTTCCCAACATAAAAATTCTTCGAAAGCACCTCTTTTCAGTAAAACTGTGGTGACGATCTGAAACAAAATTAAAGCTATCCCAAACATAACCTTAATTGAGACAACTGGAAGAGCAATCAATGGGGGAGATAAAAAGCATGTGATGTGATTAACGCCGCTTGCTTGCCATTCATGAGTGTACTTAAAGTATACTTAGGCATCAATATGACCATGAGGCCTTTAAATGTTCCTATACGTACTCAAATGCTTATCATAATTACTATAGCTTATTGAATAATTAAATTATTATTAAACTTAATAAAAGATGAAATTCCAACCTTCGAATCATTCAACCTCACTAATGATATTTTTTTGTTAGGAAAGTTCGCTTCAACAAATTTTTTCTTAGAAAGCTTTACATAGGAGACGAAGGTGTCGTAGGTCATTCTCTCAAGGATCTCAATACGGTACTTTTGGAAGTCAAGCCCCTGGAAGAGATTGAAAGTCACTACTGATTGTTTTCTTTTGTCGGTGTGTATTCTAAAGTCTCGTGCAATACTAAGATTATAATTCATGACTCTACCACCGTAAATTTTCTAGCACATATCAACTATCTTACCTATCCATATGAAAAGCTAAATTTTTAAGTGTTATTCACTGTACTCACGTGAATCATATAACCTCTGGATTGAGAAATGACTGATTTCGTCCCATGTCCTATGCCAAGGTGTTAGATCTGTAAAAAGCTTATAACTTTGAGACATATATGTAAATTTCATTAAATTAATATGCAAATCATGGAGTACTGCTAAATTTCAAAATAAATTTATATTATTTGTGCTTCCTATTTCACGGTGATCAATACAAAATTATCTGATTATTTTCTCTTCTGGTTCATAATGATTAATATAAATGAAAATTTTATTAATTCACTTGATTAAACTATGAGGTGCCATAAATATTTATATGGTTTCTGCTGTTGTGTATGTTGCCATTGTGGTGGGGAAATTAATGAGATCTGACAAAAGAGAGGTTCAAAAATCCGAAAAGAAAACCAGTAACACTCTCCCTGGCTCCAGTTTCTGCTCTTTGATTTCAATTTTCCATCTTTTAGCTATTTAGCAGCTTAGTTCTAGAAGAACCAGACCAGTTAAGAATCAGAGAAAGCCTCCTACTTTCACTCTCCCTCTCTCTCTCTCTCTCTGGTTCACTCACTCAGTTTCTTTGTTGTTAATGGTGTTGATTGGCTAATTTCTTCTCAGAGGGGAATCAATGGCAGGAGAAGCTCAAGATGGGATGAAGACAGTGGAGTGCTTGAGAGGGAGGCTGCTTGCGGAGAGAGCGGCTTCCAAGGCTGCCCAAGCTGAAGCAGACCAAATGGCTAAAAAGGTAAAAACAAAAAACAAAACAAAACAAAAACATAATCTCTTCTCTGCTTTCCATTATTTGTTCCAAAATCAAATTTTTGGAACTATTTTTCATAAGATTTTGGGGCTGCAGTTAGCAGAGCTAGAGAAGCAGCTGGAGAAAGAGATGAAGCACAGGGAAAGAGCTGAAAAAAGGCTGAAGCTTGCATTGAAGAAGCTGGAGTCTCTCAAGGTTTTGGATTTTACTTGTCAAATGGATCTTTCTGATAGTTCTGCGAGTTCAACTTCTCCAAGCAGATGCTTTCTGAACAAAGAGAAATTTGGGAAATGGAGGAATTTGGGGCAATGCGGGTCACCTGGGAGTGATCTTCTTAGGGATGATGGATCTCTGAACTCTTTTAATGATTCAGCGCATCGACTAGTTTCTCAGGATGGGAGCTGCAGTTCTGTTGGGACAGCGAGTTCTTGTAACAAGGGAGCGTCTGAAGGAGATGGAGGAAGCAACTGGAGCTGCTCCCAAGAATGTGGTGAAGGTGCTGAGCGGTACGTGTTTGTGGAAATGTGAATTGGAACATGTTTTATTCCTAAGAATATGTTGAATCTTAAATGTTGTTATTTGAAAACAAATTATCTTTTTGTTCAATTAGGTTCTGCAATATCTTCAGGTTTTTATTAGATCTTTGAAGAAGTTTTGTATTGCTTTCATGGCTTTTCATATTGATCTTATTTTTGAGTGAGCAACTTAAAGTCCAAGTCAGACCATATTTGAGATAAACTGTTGTCTAAATGAAAACTTGATATCTATGTAAAACACCTTATATTAAAAAAATACATTTTTAATGTAAAAAATTTTGATGTCTGATAATTTTTTTCATTTGTAAGCCCTTTCATAGCATTTCTTAATGGTTGATGTAGCCCTATTTTAAGTGTGAACTTAGTTAGGAAGTGTAGCTTTCTCTCTTTTGATATGGAAGACTTGCAGTCAAGCAGTCATAATGTTTCAGTCGTTATGCTAAAGTAAGATAAACAAAGAGAAAGAGTATACAAAGAACATAATTAAGGAACTGAACATTAATGGTGGTAGTCTTCCAATTCAAAGTCGCATTGGTGTTATGCTTATTCATCTTTACTTTCTTGGGGTTGTATTCACACTTATAAAAACAGTGTCTTAGAAGGCCTTTTTTGGGTGCAGGATGAGCGTTCGAACTCAAACTCTTAGGATTCTTCGATTTATTTCCAACTACTGTGCTATGTGGCATGGACAATTCAAATTATCTTCACAAATTTTCATTTTAAAAAGATTATTATAGGCGCTTATACATGCATGTGTGAGAGATATCTCAAATTGCAAAGCTAAAAAAACAAAAACATGTCAAAATTTCTTGCTTTTTTTCATGCTTACAAGCTTGGAATGATGTGAGTTTTAAGACGCGTATCCAAATGTTGGATTCCAATTTGTACATAAGCAAGTACAAACATGAGCAAATTTGTACATGAGCAAATTGTACGTGCTTTTTGCCACTTACAAACATGCAGTATCCTGATGTGAATCGTCTATCATCAACACAAATTACTCAGTCAGAATCACAGAAGCCCTCAATATCTACATGTACATTCTTCGTGAATATCAATCATTTCCCTGCAGCCTCTAGTGCCTCTCACGATCAATTGTTTCACCTGACTCTGTACTAAGCTTGATTTTTTTATCATTTGCAGAGACTATAGGTTTGTACCCCCGCTTATCTGTCTCCATGAGAAGATTCAGTACATACTTTCTTCGGGATAGGATCATCCCTTCAAGTCCATGGGCCACTTCAATTCCAAAAAAGTATCCAAGTTGACCCATATCCTTTACCTCAATTTGCTTCCCGAATCTTTTCTTTCAGTTGATAATCTATGCCTTTCATCACCAGCGATAGTTATGTCATACACATTCACAAGTATGGTAGTGTGACATTCATGTTGCCGAAAGAACTACGTGTGGTCTACATTGATCTGCTGATATCCCATGTTAACTATCATCATTCTAAACTTTTCAAATCATACTCGAGGAGACTTTTTCAAGCCATATAATGACTTCCCGAGTCTACATACCTTTGCCCACTGTCTGAGATGTACTGAATCATGGTGTTATCTCCATATATACGTCCTCTAGTAGCTCCCAATGAAGAAAAGCATTCTTCACATTCAGTTGATGGAGTCTCCATCCACCAATAATTGATAGAGAAACCACTGTCCTCACCATGCTCATTATTGCTACTAATGCAAATGTTTCATTATAGTCAATGACATACATCTGACTGCACCCTTTTGTCGCTGGTCATGCTTGTACCTTTCCACCTTCCCTTATGAAGTTTATTTTACCGTGATGATCCACTTTTATCCAACTACCTTCTTCCCTGCTGGTAGAGGTACAATCTCCCATATTTTGTTTTTATCAAGAGCTACAAGCTCTTCATGCACTGTCGCTTTCTACTTGTGATCCTCTTTAGCTACCTATCAAAACTTAGTTATAAAGATAGAGTCCCATGATGTAATGAATGTTTCAAACAAATGTGAGATGTTATAATAAGAAACAAAGTTTGCAAATTCAAGTTCCCACCCAAAATGTTCAGGAGGATGTTCTGCATTGCTGCGAGAGGTCCTCGTTAACGTTGGGGAGGTAGAAGTGGACGGAGGAAGGAATAATCAACTGAGAGTTCTAAATCAAAGGTGGTTGGTGTAGGTATTTAAAGAGTTGGAGAAGACCGAGACAAAGGACTTGTTGGCACTGCAGACTCTGTTCCCTCTGTTTGCTTCTTCCTTCATGCCCTTAGCTCATCTTCAGCCTGAATCTCACCGCCTCTGTGGTCAATCTTCTCGATTTGTGGCTCCCTTTTTGATTCATCCAACATCACAGGACAGGACATTTCTCTGACTTGCACCACTCCATCACAATTACTACTCACTCTCTCTTATCTTATATCTCCCGTGGTTGTTAAGTCACCGAAGAGTGAATTCGCCTCCAAAGTGTAGTATGGTTTAAACTCTCTGAATGACACATCCATACCCACAAAGAGTCTCTTCTCAATTAAGCTCCAACAGACATAAGCTTTCTGAGTAGCAGAATAGCCCACAAACATATGTTTCACAACTCCGGGATGCAACTTCCCTACAGATGACCTACTATCTTTCATAAAGCATGCACATTCAAATATCTTCAATGGAAGGATCCCACGATTGTCTCATTTTAACATGTACCAAGGAGATTTCTACTCCAGCACACTTGAGAGCATCCTATTAATCAATTAAGCATTGTCAACACTGCTTGGCCCCATAAGTGTTGTGGAACATTTGTTGTCATCATCATGCTTTGGGTTATCGTTAGAAGATGTCGATTCTTCCTCTTTGCTAGTCTATTCTATGTTGGTGTGTATGGTCATATGGTTTGGTGTTGTATCCCTTAAGCTGACAGGTAGTTCACAAATGATTTGTTGATATATTATGTCTTGTTATTAGATCTCAGTGCATTCACAACTGCGCCATATTGTGTTTGGATTGGCTTATGAAAATCCTTAAAGCAAGCAACCACCTCACTCTTTTGTTTCATTAAGTATATCCAGGTAACACGAGAGAAGAATCAATAAACATAACAAAATACTGATAGTTTCATAGAACTAGTAAGACAAGGTCCTCGTACATCAATATGTATCAGATCAAACACACTAAAACTCCTATTTCCAGAACTGACATAAGAGCTCCTAGTAAACTTGTCAAATGCACAAGCATCACGCACCAGTTTCTTCTTATTTGCCTTTTCACATATAGATGAATACAACCGACTCGGTAAACTAAGACTAGAATGTCTCAAACGTCTGTGATGTAATAATAACACATCCTCGACGTTCCTCCCAGATTCTCTTACTACAACACTTTCCACCATGGATGTTAGTGCTGAGTCCATCCCCTTTCGGTCTAAGTACCGAGTCCACTATGCCACGTTCCAATCCCAAGTGTCCAACTCGTCCCTTTCTCTTGCAAGATCACCTGCTGAATATCAAAAGAAACAGTGCATTTTAACTAAAAAATAATGACACTAATAGATAAGAGGTTTACTGGAAAAGGAGCATACACAATGTTGGAAAATGTACATTTCACTGTACCCTTACCAACCACAAGTTCAACAGTAACATCAGCAGTCTGTATATACTCTCTGATACTGCTAGATGAGTATATGAAAAGTACTGTCCAACAGTATCTGACAAGTGACTAGAAGCCACAAAATTTATGATCCATTCTGATAGTTCTGTGGTGAAAATAGAGGTAAGAGCAAGTGTGTCACAAGTATCTGAAGCGATCATAAGTGGCAATGGTACCCCTTAATTTTGATGGATTTGAAACATTCTCAGCTCCATCTCCTGCTACTTTCTGCATCCTCTTCAACAACTTCAAACACTCATAATCATCATCAATAAAGATAACATCTCTCTCTCCCTCGTCCTCTGTTACAGTCAGATTTGCTCGGTAGTCCCATTTAGCGTACCTGGCGGGTGTGGGGACTCTCCACGGTGTAGGGCCCTCAGTGGAGCCGATCCGTGACGAGGGCGTCACTTGATTGGGTGGAGGAGAATATCAAGAACATTTAGTCCCACATCAGCTAGATGTAGGGCCAAAAAGCAGTATATAAGTCCTGGGCTGCCCACCTCTCTTAAGAGCTCTTTTGGGAGCGTGACAATATGCTGAGGTAGTGACTCTCGTTGAGATGCTAGCTTCCTGTATGAACCCGACCAAGGCCTTTAGAGCTTCAGGATCTATCTTCCCCAAATGTTCCAAACCGTTTACCCCCGCACTATCTCCGTCTTCTGACATTCTCAATCACATGGTAAATCTAGAGCATGCAGAACACATGCAACTTCCTGCAAATTGGTGCGTTATGCTTTGCTTTAATCCGCACAAAGCCGCGACCTCTTTGTACCACACGCAAAACCGTAGCCACTCTATCGTGTGAAAAAGGAAAAAGAGATCTCTGTATGCCGGAGATCCTTCCCTCCAAGCCTGCCTGTTCCAGCGCTCGTCTGCTCGTCCTCACACTCGTTTGCTCTTCCTCACACTCGTCACACTGCATCACAATCTTTCCCACCTCTGCTGTTGAAGCTATCTGACTTCAAGCAAGGACACTTCTGCTGCTGTGTCTGCTCGCCCGCATCCTCGCCCTTTGTTTCACACTTGTGTTGTATTCCCGCTCTCTTTTGCATCGCTGCAATGTCAGCCACGCTTAATCTAACCACGCAATCTTGTCTCCTCACGAACCTTCACGTGCGATCTAACTTCACCGCGGCCTATCGGGCACAAGATGACTGCTGGGGTTAGGGCTTAGGCTCTAATGCCAAATTGAAGATATTTGCTAAAAAAAATTCCCTTCATTTGATTGATGATGGCTTGCATCGAGCTTTATTAAGTTACAACATTTATAAATAAATCTCTAGACCTCATCTATTTACAAATAGGACTCTACATTAGATATAAATCTCAACACTAACCGACAAAGTAGAAAGAGGAATAGAAAACTAGAGGGAGGAGCTCTAGAGATTTCACTAGAACTCTGTCTGAGAGCACAAACTGTTGTGGTCATTTAGAATGCGTTGGGCTCTTCATGAAACTCTCTATTTACAGATTTAAGTTGAGATTTAACGCTATAGGAATAAGTAAATTTGAGTAATGCAAGTAAAGTTACATTGAGATAAGATTGAGATAAGATATGACTTATCCGCATTGTAGGATCTATATAACATTTTGCTCCCAAAAGTCATGGAACCTAAGCTAGGATCAACATTGACAAATTCTTTGGAGGTTATTTTAATATTTCAATAACAGTGCCTAGTATTTCATTATATTTTCAATGAATCTATATTTTTTATTAGCTATAAAGAGGGGGTTTCATCTTATGTTTGACTCGTTTATAATTCTCCACTATTAAATCATGATAAAATCCATACCAGACAGCGAGACATAGCTATCAATTGGATGAACTGATATAATCTTATTTGAGCTTTTCTTCATTAATCTTCTCTTATATTTTCTTTTTTATTTCTCTCTGCATATTCATAGGTTTCACCCATTTAACTACACTTCAGCTTACAAAAGCTCCCTTCTTTTGAACTAACAGTGCATTTCCAAGCAGGAAATCTTCAGAAAACACTGAAATACTGAACTGCAATGAAAATCAGACCGAGAAGCCTATTGAAGAGAGACTGGCTCTTGTTCCAGTGAGCATCCCTCAAGAACCAGCAGCCTGTAGTGATTCAGAAGTCAAGAATAACGTTTATGATGTACTTTTTGCTCTCAGGCAAGTCAGACAACAATTACGGAACTCCATAGGAAGAACAGGCGCTCTCTATTCCACCATAGAACTGCATGGCCAACAAAGAACATACAGAGTTTCTATGGATGCAGCACCTTCCAAGTAATTGAAAGCAGATTTAAGTTTGTTCATAATATTATGGTTTTGCTGTTGAGAGTTTCTTTGTTGGATCTTTGAAATGAGGCATTTGTATTTATCCCCATGCTGAGGTTTGTGTTATGTGTATTGATCCCTAAAAACTTGGTTGGTTTTGGTTTTGGAAAGACTTGTCAACCATTCAACCCATATGGCGCAGCTTTGTACGGTTACTATTACGAGGTTGGTCTGCGGTTTCTTTGTTACATATTTTATAAGTATGTGTGGAAAATGATGGATGAGAAGACATCACTATAATTTAACTTAAATGTGATGTAATCTTCCCATCCACTGTTGTCAGTACATATTTACAAAGTAAGTAATATTTTCTTTGTTTTTTAGAAGAAAATGGTCTCCCTATCATTTATAAGCTACTAAAATAAGCATAGAACATGTAAAAGATAAATTTTATGAGAATATTCAAATAGGAACTAAAATAGTTTCTAGTCTCTTTAAATGGGAAGAAAAACCATTTTCGTTCATATTTAGACTGTCTGAGGGTACATAATCAGAGACTATTTTGGCCTCCCTCTGCGAATGGTCGGAGAATTATTTGTCTTTATCTTCTTCTATTTTTCTTTGTGTTATCTTTTAGCCCCAAAATATGGACAATTCTTCAAAAGAGTTTATCCAATATAGACATTTTATATAGATAAGTTTTGAGTTAAGCCATTTTAGTTTTAGTTTCAGAGACTATAAAAATGTTAAATTAGTCCTCAGACTATTATAATATTAGAGGGAAGAAATAGCCCTCCGTTCCCAAACTAATCTATGGAGACTGAATCAGTACTTTTTTAGACTTTACGACTAAAATGACTCCCGATAAAGAATCGACAGCAGCGAGCTACATACAATACTTCTGTAGACGTCATCGCATGTTGTAGCTACCTTCTATCTACAATTCAATCTGGAAGGCTCAAATCATCCTCACCATCAGCTCTCTCCAACACAAATACTACTCCCCACCCATGAAACTCCTAGTATAAAAGGATGTATCTTTACTGATCCTATTATAAAATACACTTATTCTCTGCTCTCTTCTGAAGAAATGCATTATAAATTTGTCTTTATATCTCAAAAAAATGGGGCATTTACATACACACCACACAATTCTAATGTATTTTTATATATACAGCACCTAAACTTTCATACAAATCATTAGATCAATTGAGATTTAATAAAAATCCTTAAATGCCATTTGTTAAAATAACAACTAGAAATTTTGAGCCGCTATTAAATTTGTGTTATTTAAAAAGTTATAATTAGTAGCTATAAGAGAAGTCTTTTAAAACAGTGCTGAATTTGATTTTTTTTTTATATATGATTTCTTACTATTTTTGTTGGGATTGAAGATCTCCTTCAACCTTACTTGGGCTTAGATTCAATTTAAATCTGAACTACCACGGAATAGAAATGCAAAGATTTGAGAAAACTAGTACAAAAAATTATGAGCAAAAACAAAACAAAGATAATTTAGAAAAGCACAGAATGATTTAACGTGAAAATATCTGAGAACGGGAAGAAAATTACAGAATCACATCATCAAGAAATTTTCACTATGACTTCAAAAAATTTTACAAAGAACACACTCAATATTCTCTCTACAATTAAGGAAACTTACAGCACTTCACTCCAAATTATCCTGCTCGATTCAACTAGAGACACTTGAACTTCTCCTCTCTGATGCTTCTCACCTTCATCTAAAAAATATCGAAGAAAATGCACACATGAGCTTCCACATCACTGCTTGAAATAATGCTTCTTAAGTTGAACCATGGACCAATCGGATCGGGCCAAACGTGTCTGAAATTGGGCACCTTAGCGTCTGTGGCTCTGGAAGGAAAACTTGGAACTTGAGAGGAAGGCATAGGGGCGCCCACAATTGGGCATACGGGCACCCGCACTGGGCACTGGAGCACCCTGGTTTAGCGTAGGGTACCCGTAGCTCGGTACTAAAGCGCCAAGCGCTCATCTCTCCTGGTTGTTGTTGTGGCTGTTGTGCTTATGGTGCTTTAAATTAGACTCAACACCATAACAACCTCTTACTTGGAGACTGATTTCTCCGAACAAATCTCCTCCATATGTGCATTTGCAACTTTATCACCATCACAGTAACAAATAGTGGTGTGGCTCACCCCTGGTCTCAACCTTTATGAAATCTAACTGCAACTAAGCATAGTTTCAATTTCTCAATTATCACCACCTTCGTCGACATATCAGCTAGATTCTGAGTTGTGTGTATCTTATCCAAGAACAACTGCCCATCTTTAGGAGAGAGCGTATAAAATGATACATCGGCTGAATGTATTTTTTTCTGGCATGAAAAACAACATTCCTAGAATGACAAATCACACTAATATTCATCACTGTGAAGCCTTTCAATGCCCTAATCCTTGTCCAATTCTTCCATAAAACTTCAATGATAATAATGTATTCGACATCAGTAGTTAAAAATGCAATGATCTTTTTCAACCTAGAAACTTAACTCGTTGTTGTGTTCCCCAATGTAAAGATATACCTTATTGTACTTCTTCTATTATCCACATCTCATGCTAGATCAGAATCTACAAATCCTTATAGACTGATCCGTGCACTTCCATAGCAAAGTGTTATGTTGACCGTTCCCCTCAAGTACTTAAGAATTCACTTTACTGCTTCCCAATGATACCTACCTGGATTGCTCATGTACCTGTTAACCCAAAAACCAAGAAATCCTTGAAATTTCAGTTGCCTTGGGACAGGGCATCGGGGTCAAAATCATGAAAAATACTAGAGAAAATTGGGGTAGAATTTGGCCTGGCACCTTGGCGTTGGGCCTGGCGCAGGGTTTTCAGGGCTCAATTTTGAGCATATTCAAAAGAGTTTCTAGCGCCTAGGCATGAGGCCCGGTGCTAGGTTGCTCTCCTCTCTATTTTAAGCCCCGTAGGGACTGCTCTGGGCGCCTAGGCGATAGGGGCTGGCCCCGAAAACCCTGTTTTCAACTGGAAACGTTTGGTGAAGGATTTTTTCAATTCGAAAGCTTTGGGGGACCACATATGAGTGACCCCTTAAATTCAAAAATGAGTATCTTGCTCATCCATTGATCAGAGAATCTATCACCAATGGGCATTCTGAACTACGACGCAGCTAAGACGTTCCAACCCTCATTTTTCTGTAGCGCACGTTGGTGGGCTCCGTGACTTCTCTTAACCTCAGGGAGGCTCCGAATGAATATATAGAGACCTCTAAACACCAGAGTGGACATAAAAAATGTTCAAAGTCTTGGGTGAGTCAGTCTAATTGCATGTTCTCTCGGGTAAGGATGAATGATCACATACCCTAGTTCCGTGCCCTGAACACATAGCTGGGGTCTCGAATGGGTGTCTTTAGCTACAGAATTCTATGAATAAGACATTAATCATCTTGAGCTAGTCTAATATGCATTTTTAATTTGACTATTTCCCCATGGCATATGCTTCACTCGCATCATAGAAATGGAAGGGACAAATATTATTGACCATGGAAACCCATTAAGGAGCCACCTCCATGAGTTCATGTGCTAGCTTTTTAATTTTCAGTCCACTCCTGACACCTTAATTATCGTCACACTCGTCAATACTCTATCATTATTTTCTCCCATACATCTTTGTAAACAATTGCTTCTCCAAACTTCTCTATCATGGACATAGTATTATCTTAAATCAAATGCTCATCATTTTATATTCCCAAAATCCACAATAGTAGGCATATCACCTACTCTCGACTAGTTCGCCAACATAAAAACTTCTCCAACTTTTCACGTCATTTTATTGCTAATAGTGGGATGATTTGATCATCAAGCAAACTTAACTCGAGGGGATCACAACTCTTCAACCAAAATATCTAATTGAACGATCGTCTGCTATAACACTCATCGTTGACCGAGCATTGAATAAGACCAATCACCTACCAACAGTGGTGGAAGTTTGCCTTGATATAAATAACCACCAACAACCAATCTATGAGAAATTGTTGATAACTTTTCTCAATGTATCTAATCTACAAATGAAAGAACGAAATTTAGATGAACAAATTTATAACCTCTTAAAGAAGCACCAACAACTTTCCTTCCCCTTTTTTCTACAATTGGGAGAAGAACTATGTGACGTACGACACATGACATAGTAGATTGAATTGTGAGAAATTGATCCCATACTTTATAAAATGCATATTTTCTGGTCATATTCGTATAAATCATTACAATCATTCTTATATTAAAAAAAAAATTCTTAAGAAAATAGTTTGGATATAAAAATGTAGGAATAGTTACTACGTTTTTGATTGACCCAATAATACCTCATCAATCAATAATTAGATGAGCCATACAAATTTATAAGAAAAGCATACAAATCATCTAAATGTAGCCACTCCTATATCATTTTAGTTGAGCTTCCATGTGCTCCCTAGTTGACTTGTGGGCACCTTTTAAGCAGAGCGTAAGTATCTTAATGTGTTATGTTGATAAAAACTCTCCATGAGTTCTGACGAGAACCTCTACTTGGCATACAATTATCTTTTACACAAAGATGCGGGATCTTAAGAAGAAATGGTCCTATTAAAATGCTATTTATGGAATCCTTTAGACAAATTTGATGTATGCTATTGGTATTTAAATTGAATCTAATCAGACCTCAATCTTTGATAAATAGGTGCATTTGACAATTAAAGATCTTGGTTGACTTTATAACTTGTTGGCTTGTGCTGATTCAAAGTCAACATGTTGCATAACTTGATTTCCTTAAAATATTTTCTGTTCATTCTTATATATGGTAAATTGGATTTACAGTAAAGAGGCTTAGGTAATAATATCTCATCAATGTTCTATCATAATGAATTTTAAAACTATAAAAATTTCCTTTATAATTCATTAGAATTATATTACACTAATTTTAAAATGAAGTCAATAAATTTAAAATTCAACCTAATTTCCCAGTGTTGTTTAAAGTTTTAAATCTTACGCGTTTAAAACTCAATTGCTTCAGTATGTATCTCAATTAGGGCTATCAAAACAGTTCATTATTCGCGTATTGTTTGTGTTTGACTTGTTAAGAAGTTCGTGTTTGATTTGTTCGTTAAGTTAACTAGTCGAACACCAACAATTTTTTTATGCTCGATATATAATCGAGTCAAACAAGAATAAAGATTTATTTGTTCGTCTGTGTGTGTGTGTGTGTGTGTGTGTGTGTGTGTGTGTGTGTGTGTGTGTGTGTGTGAATAAAGATTTATTTGTGTGTGTGTGTGTGTGTGTGTGTGTGTGTGTGTGTGTGTGTGTGTGTGTGTGTGTGTGTGTGTGTGTGTGTGTGTTGATACGTGTTAGAAAATTCGTGGCGGTAGAGTAATGGATTATCGTCTCAGCGTTCATGAGAATTCAACACACACTCAGGAGAAAAAAAAATAAGCTGTAGTGACACTACAAGTTTTTATGTGGAAAACCGGTAAAGGGAAAAACCACGGGGCCTAGTTAAATTGTAAATTTCACTATTAGTAGATAATTATAAAGATCTCTTATCCCACAGACGAGAAATGTTAAATATATTTTCCAAGTTACAAAGTCGACTGACATAGTATGGTTGGTGGTGATCGAAGATGGCGGTCAACAGTGGCTAACAGTGATCGATGGGCGTCGACTACGGGCGACGATGGTTGATGGAGGCTACCGGTGGCTGAAAGAGGTCGGCGGTAGTCGACGACGATCGGCGGGTGTTGACGACGGTCAGCGGTTATCGACAACGGTCGGCGGGTGTGGACGACATTCGGCGGGTGTCGACGACGGTCAACTTTTGATGACGGTTCGCAGTGGCCGACGGTGATCGTCTAGTTAGTGGCGGTTGATTGTGGCTAATGACGGTCGGTAGGTGTCGATGGCGGCTGGCGGTGGTCGACGGTGGTTGAGATGGTTTTGGACTTCAACTCCTTCTCAAAACTTCAAGTTCTCTCTGAATCTTCAAGTCCTCCTCTCATGTGAGGGGTGAAGTTCTATTTATATTGTTCTGGATGCAATTAATGCTAGAATATGAAATATTTTGATCGGACGGTCCAAGAGTTTACATTGATCAGATGACGTTTAATGGACATTTGAGTGCCTTAACGATATCAGAATTGAACAATATTAGGCTCGTTGGATTCTTCTTGTCGAGACGCTCGATTCGACTATAAACTTGTCAGATTCGACATCTGTTTGATCTTCCAAATGTGTCTGAGAGTCTTCCATAAGCATTTAAATGACTTGATCAGTGCTTGATTTGACTCATATTTGTCTAACTTTGATGTCATTAGATTCATCTAATCGGGCCGGCCAGTTTGACTATAAGCTTGTTGAAATCAGAGCTCTATATGATTGTTTATCAAAATTTGAATATTTCTTGCTCAAAATATCGTCTCGAGATCCTTGTCATACCTCAAGATTTGTATCCGATGATTAAAAATTTGTTTGTGGCATATAATATACGAACATTTTGTTCGCAAATAACTCATATTCAGCTCGCAAAGCAAACAAATCAAAATATATATATATTTTTTTGAAATATAAAACAGACTAATACTATAATAATATTTTTTAATGAGTCGGACAGCAACAGAGTGTGACTCGCTCGTATTCAGACCTCTCATGTCCGACTCGTCTACGCTCTAATCTCAACGATCCCCACCAGCCGCTCTCTATTAAAAATATGTTCTAACGGCCTCGTCACCAATGACACCTTTCCGAATCTGAAGCTGGCCGCAAAACCGGGCTCATTCATTCAAATACCTAATTTTAAACTCATGCATTTATTTTCTTAATTCACTCTAAATTAAAATTAATTTATCCCGTCAATATAATTAATATTAAGAGACTGTTTGAGGCATCTGTAACTGATTGAATAATCTGTTGATAAGCTGATTAAAAATAATCTGCTGACAAGTTAGGTGCGGTGCTATTACAAAATTTAACTTTTTTGGAAAAATGAATCCATAGTTAGAAGTCATCATCGCACTCTAGATAGGTCGCGATTAAAACTCATGTTCTGCATTTCAAAACGCATAGTTCTGCCAAAACGTACTTTACCCAAACAGGTCAGGTGCGTTTTCAAAAAGCTACCGCACCAAATAAGCTGCCCCAAATATTTCTGATAACATTTTCTCTATATAAAGGATTTTATTTTTCTCTTAAAATAAGCTTAATTATAATTTAAAATATAATTTTATTAATCTCAATCATCATATTTTTTAAGTATGAAAATACATAAATTTATGACATAAATATATTATAAATATAAATATCAAAACTTGGTTAAGATTGAAATTTACATAAAAATTGCGGGGTATATATGTGATTTTTTTATATTATTTTGAATGTGTAATCGTCTGAGTTGTACTGAGTGAGCTAGAATGGCGACACTCGGTTGTTCATCGCCGTCACCGATGACGTTTTCGAATACGAATTTTCCAGAAGGATCCCACAGAAGCTCCATTAAATCACGATCTTCTTCATCGCTCCCGTTCTATAAATCCAATCTCGGTTTCTGTTCCGGCCATCATCACAATCAGAAGGTAAAGAGTAACAGAAGAGCTATTAGATTCTTTGCAATGGCCGCAGCAGTCGCTAGGTCAGTTCAGAACCCTAAATTGCCCTTCTTTCCAATTCCGTTTGTTCGTTTCTCGGTTTTTAGCTGTATTATTAATTGTAGCAGTTACAAGAAGAAGGATGATCTTCCTCCTTCTCTGGATGCTACAGCGGAGCCGCCTGCTCTGTTTGATGGAACTACGAGGTAAAATTTCTCTTTTTTCGCTTTAGGATTTTAGGGTTTTTCGTTTATAATTGCTGAGACGATTATTCGGCTGATCAGGTTGTACATATCTTACATTTGCCCGTTCGCACAGCGCACCTGGATTGCTAGGAACTATAAGGTAATTGCTCTTTTTCTCTCATTTAGGAGGCGTATAGATGGAATTTTGAAAATATTTTGTTGTGCGCTATTGAGCAGGGGTTGCAGGACAAGATAAAACTGGTGCCAATTGATCTGCAGAACAGGCCTGCCTGGTACAAGGAGAAGGTTTATTCTGTCAATAAGGTATGTGGAATTGGATGAAAGATTTTACCTTTCTGTGATCCTATCAGTCATTGTTTGGTTTTCTCGCTTCATTGAACTGATGCTATTTGGGCGTATTGATGATTAGGTTCCTTCTCTGGAGCATGGTAATGAGGTTAAAGGGGAGAGCTTGGATTTGCTCAAGTACATTGATGAGAATTTTGAGGGCCCTTCTTTGCTTCCTGATGTAAGAGCAGTTGAATAACTTTCCATAGCTAGATCAACACTGGTTTTAGTTCCTTGAGGTATTGATATGCTTTGTGGAAAATTATTGTAGGATCCAGAAAAGAAAAAGTTTGCAGAGGAACTGCTGGCTTTCACTGACTCCTTCAATGGTGTTTCATATCGAGACTTACCTTCAAAGGGTGATGTCAGTGAAGAAGTTGGTGAGTTGCCAACTCTGATTTTTGTTCTGGTTTATAATAACTTTTTCATCCGTTGAAGCTCTGATACATGTCCTGGTTCATGAACACTGCAGTTGCTGCTTTGAACAAGATAGAAGAATACCTTTCAAAGTTTGATGATGGTCCTTTTTTCCTCGGACAGTTCAGCCTGGTAAGAGTTGAAAATTTAAGTAGGTGAATTGCAGATTTTTTTTTCTTTGATTTAGTGTCTTGTTGTCTCATTGTTGAATAATTTGGTATACTTTAGGTGGATATAGCATATGCTCCGTTTATTGAGAGATTTCAGCTTTTATTTGCTGATTTAAGGAACTATGATATTACCAAGGGGAGGCCCAAGCTGGCACTATGGATCGAGGTACATTTAGGATCTGTTTGAGAACTGTTTTCTTGCTATTTTTAGAAATCTATGTGGTAATAAGTTGTTCTCTAATTTTTTTGGAAAAAATATATATTTATAATTCTCACAGCAGCTTTATAAGAAATAATTACATATAATTGACTTAGATTTGAATTACAAGCAGATGATGAAGAAGGGTTTTTGAAGTCCACACCAAAGCTTTGGGTTTATGAATGAACTTTTTAATCTTATTATGAGATGCTTTTGGATTTATTCAAAGAGAAGATGTATATCAAGAGTTTGATCTATCTAGATATTTGAGAAATGGCTTATGGCTATTTGTTGCTGAAATCCAAAATTGAAGATACTCAATTCTATCACATTATGTTGCATTTTTATCTTCTAATGTTAGAATATTGGTTGATAAATAGTAATGTCAAACTCATTAAAATTATATAGTTATTTGTTCTATTATTCTTAAGTTTGTTATCTTCTAACTATTTTCACTTTTTTCAATGATGATCTCATGAATTAGATCTAGATTATCAATAAATATGTGAATCTTTTTGGAAGCATTTACAGCAAATAGAATCCTTTTTTTAACTTTTTTTTTTTTACTTTTGTACTGCTTCATTATTGTCTCCTGTATAAAAAAAATCATTATTTTAATTGACAAATTAACATTACAGGAACTGAACAAGTTAGATGCTTATAGTCAAACTCGATATGATCCTCAAGAGTTGATTGCTACCACCAAGAAGAGGTTTGGGGTAAGCTTCTACATTACCTACAGCTTACTTCAGCATTTATATACATAACACTCAATTCATATGTATTTACATATCTACAGCCTAAATTTTACTTTTTACGTATCATCTAAAAATACCGCATTGTTAACTTCTAATGAGTGATATTGCATCTTTTCATGAGTAGGAAGCTTAGGTGTCAGATATGTAAATATGTATATGACTTGAGTGGCATGGATTTAAATCTAACATACACCGGCCAATTTAATTGACTCCTTTTTTTTTATTTTTTCTTTTCAAGATAAACTGAGGAATTCTACATCTCCTTTTCAGGTATTGTAAATCAGCTAAACTCGCTTTTCTTTTGTTTTGTGAAGATTTTAAATTTGTCTACTTTGCATAAGCTAATAGAGTTATACCATTAAGAAATTAGTAGACTTTCCCCTCTCTACATACATACCTCTGTAGTTTTGCTTATTGTAGAGTTGCTGCTTATAATGCAGGTGTCTCGTATTTGACTGAGCTGGGGGGCTTTCAAGTTAACGAATTTCCATATCTGGAATAAGATTTTACTGTTATGGTTGTGTAATAAATGGTTTGCTTTCAGTATCTATGCTGATCGTAGAATTGTAATTGTTTGTCAACAGTCCTCTTGTTATGAAAAAAATTGAACTTTGGTTGATGGATTGGTGTACAAATAAGTGTTAATATCAGACTTTGGGTGTTACATGTGTAAATGTGATAAATCTAAGGCGTAAACATTATATTTATATTATTACAGCACCACTCAATACTTATATCTTTACATATCAAATACCTAGACTTCAATTTTTACGTTTATGCCATCTTATTTATGCATGAAAAAAGCTGCATTTAATTTTTTTTTTCTTAGTTAAAACAGTGATATTTTTTATGTTGTGATAGAATACCAGAGTGGATATATTTATAAGTACAAAGAAATACCAGGTTATATATAGACTTGAGGTAGCCATATAATATTTGTAGTAGCAACAGATATGCAGCTTCTGTTGAGGAATGAGTGGTGGCCTACCTTTTGTTCGATCATGAAATGAGAGCGGAGCCTAGCAAAATATAAAAATTGGAGGTGGACTTTCTATCGTCAGGATCGATTGCCATAAGCAGTAAAGAATAAGTGCACCATACTTAATTATGGGTAGACTCAGAGATATGGTTCTCTTGTTATAGCGAAAAAGACGTTCTAGTTGCTGAAAATTGGCATGAGTAGTATGATGCATGATTTGGCTCACTTGATTTACTGTATAACTGAGGTCAGGTCTTCTTAATGCCAAATATTCGAGGGATCCAACTAGGAGCTGTAGAATGAAGTATCAGAAGAATTAAGAGAAGCATTCGGTCCATCTACTTTGCGTTGTGTGGTGGGAATTTTGACAAATTTGGAGTTGTGCGTGTCAGAGGTTTTGATGAGTTTGTTGAGCATAGGAAGCTTAATTTAAATGTAGTCCAGAAGGTGTCTGTGTAGAAGTAATAACAAGAAATTTTGCTATTGTTCCCAATTTTTCATATTGAATGTGCTTTGGAGAGTAGCAGTGGTCTTAGTAATGTAAAAAGAAACAGTGCTAGAATTAAGGATATGTCATTCACATGTATGAGTCTATAAAGATGATGTTGTGGGAAAAACACTTTCTTTCCTCAATCTTGGTAAGAGAACAAACCGCAAATCACAACAAAGAAGATGCAAACACAAGAGCACAAGCAAATAAGAGGATTTACGTGGTTCGGTCTTTTTTGACCTACGTCCACAGGAGGGAATCGAAATAATCCACTAAGACAAGAAACATGTAGTACTTAGCTTTACATAGATGAGCCCTCATCTTTCATGGCCTTCCTTCACATCCAAGGCCTCCAAGATGCTCTCCTCACTCATAACAATGCTTAGCCTACACTCCTTGAGTTCTTTTTCACTCTTACAAAACCCACACTAAAGCCTCCCATCCTCTCATCTATTTATAGTAGATTAGATTACATTATAATATTCTATAAATAGATGAGGTGTAACCTTCAAGGATCGCATGGCTTTCACATGTCCACCCTTTAGAGTCCTCCATCGCATGGTCTCCACATGTCCTCCTTCCACCGCATGGCCTCCACATGTCCTTCCACATGTCCTCTTCTAGGGTCTTCCATAATGAGGTGACACCTTTCTAAAGTCAACAGTGGAGGCTTAAAGTAAGGAGGAGTTCTAAGAGTGTCACTTGCCTTAGTGACTAATTGGGGGTCAAAATAACAAATCTCTCAATTATGAGATTCTAAAGTAGTGATTCCCTCCACCTAGCCCCCGAGGGGCCCTCAGCCAGTGGAAAAGTTCACTAAGTCCAGACAGTGTCTGAACTTAGCTATGGGCAGCGCCTTGGTGAGCATGTCAGCGGGGTTCTCTTCGGTTGGTATCTTCTCTACCACTATTGAGCCTTTAGTAACGACGTCCCTTACAAAATGAAGCTTCACGTCTATGTGCTTGGATCTTTCATGAAATACCTGATTCCTGGTTAGGTGAATGGTGTTTTGGTTGTCACAAAACACAGTTATCACCTTCTGATGTATCCCAAGCTGCTCAGCCATGCCCTTTAGCCACATAGCTTCCTTGATTGCTTCAGTCACAGCGATGTATTCAGCTTCTATTGTTGAGAGGACAACAACTGATTGGAGGTTAGACTTCCAACTGACCGCATGCGAAGACGGTCGAAGATGAATCCGGCCGATGACTTCCGGTGTCAATGCTTCCCGCATAATCGAATCTACATAACCGACTACCTTTTCTTCTTTGTCTTCCCGCCTTTGAAGAGTAGCCCCAAATCGGTGGTACCTCTTAAGTATCTCGGGATCCATTTTAGTGCTTCCCGGTGAGCCTGTCCCGGGCTCGCCATGAACCCGCTTACGATACCGACGGCGTAGAGCTAAATCCGGTCTGTCGCAAACCATACCATACATGATGCTACCAACCCCATCGGCGTAGGGGACACCCTCCATGTACCTTTTCTCTTCTTCGGTCTACGGTGCTTGAGAGTTCGATAGTCCGAAGTGTTGGCCGATAGGTGTTGCAACCTCGCTTAGCCTCGTGCATGTTGAACCTTGCTAGAACCTTCGAATATATGACTTTTGAGACAAGAATAAGCTACCCTTTTTCTTGTCTCCGGTAATCTCCATCCCTAGGATCTTTGTAGGCTGGTCCTAGGTCCTTCATGTCGAATTCGGGATCGAGCATACCTTTGATCTTCTGGACTTCCTCCTTGCTTCTGCTGGCTACTAACATATCATCCACATAAAGGAGCAAGTACGTACTGATTTCACCGTCTTGCCACTTCATGTACACGCAACTGTCGTAGCTGCTTCTGACAAAATCGATCTTTAACATGAACTCATCAAATCGTTTGTACCATTGTCTTGGGCTTTGTTTTAGTCCATACAAAGCCTTCTTCAGCAAGCAAACTTTGTCCTTTGTCTCTAGTGTGCTGTACCCATCTGGCTGGTCCATGTAGATGGTTTCTTCAAGCTCTCCATGCAGGAACGCAGTCTTAACATCTAGCTGCTCTAATTCCAAATCGAATCGAACCGCTAGTGCTAAGACTATCCTAATCGAGCGAGTGTTTCACCACGGGTGAGAAGATTTCGTTGAAGTCGATTCCTTCAACTCCGTGTGAATCCCTTTGCAACGAGTCCGGCTTTGTACTCGATCCTCTCGCATCTCGGCGTGCCTTCCTTCTTCTTAAAGGTCCACTTGCTGACCGACTACGCGTTTGTTCGTTGGTCGATCCACAAGTTCCCGGGCTTTGTTCTTCATCGGAGAAGCCATTTCCTCATCCATTGCCTCTTCCCACTTGTGTCTTTCCTCGCTCTTCGGGGCTTCCTTGTAGGCTGTTTGGTTCGCTTCTTCTATCACTTCAAGAACACTCGGAGCATAGGAGATCATATCCGCATGGCCGTATCTCTCTGGCGGTCTGATAGTTCTCCTTTGTCTGTCCCTTACCAAGCTGTAGTCGTCAGATCTTCTTTATGGTTCAGTCACTTGCTGGTCTTCTGCCACTTCATCTTGATCATTTACAGTTGCCCTTCGATCAGTCAAAGTTTGTTGCAGCTCCACCTCAATTGACGAATCCTCCTTAGTGACACTCGTCCCCAGTAACATAGCTTTGCAGATTCCCCATTTTGGACTCATCGAATGTCACATCCCTACTGATGATGCATATTTGTTGATCTAGGCACCAAAGTTTGTAACCTTTGGTTCCAGGTGGGTATCCGATGAAGATGCACTTCAAAGCCCTCGCTTCCAGCTTATCTTGTCTAACGTGAGCGTATGCAATACATCCAAAGACTTTAAGATTATCATAGTTACCTGGCTTTCCGTACCACATCTCCAAAGGAGTCTTCATATCAACAGCTGTCAATGGGCATCTGTTGATAAGGTAGCAGGCGGTTGACACAGCCTTCGCCCCGAAACTTTTGGGTAGACACCGCATTAACGGCATGCACCGCACTCTCTCAGGAGAGTCCTGTTCATCCTCTCGGCTAAGCCGTTCGGTTGAGGAGTGTTCGGACCGTCTTGTGCCTTGTGATGCCATTCCTCCCGCACGGCTCCTCAACCGCTCTCGAACGGTACTCCGAGCCATTGTCGGTTCTCGAGTGCTTCAGCTTTGCTCCCATCTTATTTTCGGTGAGAGTTAACCAGTCCCTGAATCGTTGAAAAGCTTCATCTTTTGTTTTTAGGATAAAGACCCATACCTTCCTGGTGTAGTCATCGATGATAGACATGAAGTATCTTCCTCCTCCATGAGTCCGAGTTCTAGTCGAGCCCCATAGATCATCGTGTACATAATCAAGAGGTTTCTTTGATGTATGTATTCCAGTGAAGAACTTCACCTCGGTGGCCTTCCCAGTCACATTGTTCACGAATTCCAGTTATTGACCCGATCTCCGCATAACAGGTTCTGCTTGGACAATTCCTGTAAGCCCTTTTCACTTACATGCCCCAGCCTCATGTGTCATAGTCTGGATCTGTCAGGCTCTGATTGAACTGCATTTGAGAAGTTCCCGATCACAGTTCTTCCAACAAGGGAGTATAGCCCATTCTTTCTGACTCCTTTCATGACTATGAGAGAGCCCTTAACTACTCTGATACAACTATTCTCTGCCTTGAATGAGTATCCATTCGACTCCAGTATCCCTAAAGAAATCAAATTTCTTTTAAGTTCTGGGACGTACCTGACATGCTGCAGTATTCGTTCAGCTCCATCGAACATCTTTATTCTGATCGTCCCGTCGTCGATCACCTTACGAGCTTTATTGTCTCCAAGTAGAACGGATCCACCATTTGCCGGTTGTAGTGTCTCGAACCGGTTTTGTGAGGACACATGTGGAAGGAGCACCACGAGTCAAGGATCCACTCCTTGCTAGATTCGGATCTCGTGATCACCGGAGCTTCAGCTCGAATCATAACCGTCCGAGACTATGCTTGCTTCTCCGGAATCTTTAGGCTTCTCCTGAAAGCCTTTCTTTCTATCCGGACAGTCCTTCTTAAAATGACCTTCCTTGTGGCAATGGTAGCACTTGTAGGATCTCTTAGAAGACTGACCTCTAACGTTTCTTCTGGACCTTGATCTGCTCTGGTCACTTTTATAACCTTTATTGCTCGATCTTCCTCTAACCATCAGACTGTCTCCAATGGTTTCCTCCTTCATGTCGAGCTTCTTCTGAAGTTCTTTGGCTCTGATCAATGATTGAACCTCTTTCAGAGTAATCGTCTGCGCCCTTCCATAGAGCATCGCATCCTTGAACTGCTCGTAGCTCTTAGGAATAGAGTTTAGCAACAACAGCGCCTTGTCCTCGTCATCCATCTTGACGTCGATGTTCTCAAGATCATCTATGATCTTGTTGAACTCGTCGATCTGCTCCGAGACTGCTCTGTCTTCGTGCATTTTGAAAGAGTATAGGCGCCGCTCGGAAAGAGCCTATTAGCCAGGGACTTGGTCAGGTAGAGTACCTCGAGTTTGGCCCAAAGTGCTTGAGCCGTTGTCTCCCTCGACACCTCCTCGGAACCTTGTCCCCCAAGCTCAAGATTATCAAACTATGAGCTTTCTCCAGCATGCCAATCTTCTCTTCTCTCGTCATGTCGGCCGGCGGTGCCGTCCGCCCTCGCAAGGCTTCGCGACACCTCGCCGAACCGGTAGGGCTCTCATCTTTACTCTCCACGAGCCGAAGTCGTTCTTTCCCGTGAATTTCTCGATGTCGAATTTGGTGGAACCCATTGTCCCCGCCAAACACCTCTTCTTCCTTCTTGCTGCGATTTCTTGGGTGTGATTCCTCCGACCAAGATGTGTCGAGATTTTCCCACAGACGACGCCAAGTGTTGTGGGAAAAACACTTTCTTTCCTCAATCTTGGTAAGAGAACAAACCGCAAATCACAACAAAGAAGATGCAAACACAAGAGCACAAGCAAACAAGAGGATTTACGTGGTTCGGTCTTTTTTGACCTACGTCCACGGGAGGGAATCGAAATAATCCACTAAGACAAGAAACATGAGTACTTAGCTTTACATAGATGAGCCCTCATCTTCCATGGCCTCCCTTCACATCCAAGGCCTCCAAGATGCTCTCATCACCCTTAACAAACTAGCCCACACTCCTTGAGTTCTTTTTCACTCTTACAAAATCCACACTAAAGCCTCCCCTCCTCTCATCTATTTATAGTAGATTAGATTACATTATAATATTCTATAAATAGATGAGGTGTAACCTTCAAGGATCGCATGGCTTCCACATATCCACCCTTTAGAGTCCTCCATCGCATGGTCTCCACATGTCCTCCTTCCACCGCATGGCCTCCACATGTCCTTCCACATGTCCTCTTCTAGGGTCTTCCATAATGAGGTGGCACCTTTCTAAAGTCAACAATGGAGGTTTAAAGTAAGGAGGAGTTTACAAGAGTGTCATTTGCCTTAGTGACTAATTGGGGGTCAAAATAACAGATGAGCAGGGTCCTTATGATGACAAAAGGATAGATATGCAAAATTGGATCTGAATTTCATCTTTTAAATTTGG
This sequence comes from Papilionanthe hookeriana x Papilionanthe teres, assembly GCA_022702705.1. Classification (NCBI taxonomy): domain Eukaryota; kingdom Viridiplantae; phylum Streptophyta; class Magnoliopsida; order Asparagales; family Orchidaceae; genus Papilionanthe; species Papilionanthe hookeriana x Papilionanthe teres. Next base: position 115,965,840 of record CM040432.1, read on the forward strand.
GTAGTTAGAGTGGTGTACCACTGTATAGTGCTTGCTTAAGCTCATAGATAGTTTTTTCGAAGGTTGCATTTGGAGTGTGGATGAAGATGATACCCAAAGCCTTTTGGGTTGTTCCTTGTAAACCTCAATTATTCAAATGGCCATGAGGAAGGCATTTGCCACATCTAGTTGAGTAATTTGCCAATCACAAGAAATTGCTGCTATAGTTAGAGAAACATAAATGTTGGAAAGGTTGGCAACATGATGAAAAAAGTTGCAATGTAGTCAACATCTTTATGTTACATAAATCCTTGAGTAACGAGACAATGCTTTGTAATGAGCCAGTCAGCCATCATATTGGATTTAGTTTTAAATGTCCTCCGACAATGCAAGATGTTTTGTTATAGATGGGGAGGAACCAGCTCCCAAGCCTCTTGATCTTGTAAAGTCTGAAGTTCAGAAGAGGCTGTTTAGTACCAATTTTCATTTTAGACAACATGGCTTTAACTTATGGGATAAGTAAATTGCATCTGGTGAGTTAAATCGAATATTTGATTAGGCTAAAGATGACTGGTTTTAGTCCTTGTAGCCATAGGCTAGCGAGGAATGGGGATAATTGGAGAGGAGTTTGAGACCAAGACATGGGCTGCTCGGATATGATTGGAGAGGGATTTGAGATAGCAGTAGAGATGGAAGGATGACTGTAGGAGGAAGACTTGGTAGTGCAAAGGTGGAAACGGTACATAAAATTAATATTTTTCCCAACAGGTTGGACAAATGAATAATTTTGTCCCTATTAATAAATTATTTTATAAGACTTAAAAATAAAAGGATTGTGGAAAAAAAATATTTGAGTGCCAATAAATATGCGCTCATCATTGAAAAATGATTGATCCACTTATGGCTGAGAGTGTTAAGATCTGAATGTACAAACATCAATACATAATTCAATCGATTTACATGGGTCAAAGAATTTAATCTTAGTTAGCATAACTCTGCCAGATTATCAATTCATTAATTACAATAATTCTATGCCTTAGTATCTATCTCAATTCCCGAGCTTTGATGAAATAGATTTCTATCTACTCATCCTTGGTATGCTCTATTCAGAATCTATTCTTAGCAGCTCTCTATAACCGCTGTTGTTTTGGTATCAGAGCTTCTTTGTGCATCCAATTGCATAGACTTTTTCCTGGACCTCAATTCTCATGTCTCCCTGCTCTCTGTCTTTGCTTTATTCTACCTTACCTCCTCCTCTTCAGTCGAGTAGATGGCAGATTCACAATAGTATGAAACTCACGAACTCTCTAGAGGAATGGATCAAACGGCATATTCCTGCCATTCTCAAATTTGCCATGAACAACCTCAAAAACATTTCTCACGCCCAACTTTCAGCCGAAATTATCCCTTCTGGAGAGCACAAGTCTTCAAAATCTTCTCCGCCAATGGATTCCAAGGCTTCTTAGATAGCAGCAATCCTCGCCCGCCCAAATTTCTCACCTCCACTACCGGAAACCTAACCCATAATCCTTTCTATACCACATGGACCCTTGTGGATCAAAATTTACTGTTGCACTCGACTCTGTAATCTTGTCATCGATCTTACCATATACTTTTCATCTACCCACAACCGTTGAAGTATGAAACACCATCTCCAAACGCCTATAGCTCACCAACAAATCCCGATTGATTCAACTCAAAAAAAAGCTCCATACCATGGCTATGGGTAACCAATCTATGACCCAATACCTTGCAAAGAGCAAAATAGTGGTACACAACATGCTTGTAGCCGGAGGCCAATTGGATAAGAAAGATATTATTCTATACACTCTTAACGGGCTCCCAACATCCTACCAATCCTTCAAAAATGTCGTACGTACTCAATTGCGGGCAATGGACCTGAATGAGTTCTATTCTCTAATGTGCAGTGAGGAAATGAACCAAGCGACCAAAGAACTCAAGTTTGATCAAGCTCTCAATCCCTATATGCCACTCTCAGCAATTTTTTTTTTGTGGCAGAATGACCATCAATACGTCCAACTTGCCATTGTAACAAGAGTCACAAATTATCATTTCTGTTAGCTTCATCGCATATGTATTTTCCTTTTTAGTTGATCCACTCCGATGTATGGGGTCCATCCCCAATCTTATATAATCGAGGGTATCGCTGTGTGTTGTCTGCATAGATGATTGTTCCAAATATTGATGGCTATTTCCAATACATAATAAATCTGAGACAACTCCAATATGCATATAAATCTATCAAAATGATTCATACTTAATTAAAGAAGATTATAAGTATCTTTCGATCGGATTGTGGAGGAGAATAAACAAATGCTGCTCTCGTGGAATTCTTTTCCACCAATGGAATCATACATCAATTCTCATGCCCTTGTAACCTAGAACAGAACGGCGTGATCGAAAGAAAACACTGCCACCTTATTGAGACCGCCCAGGCCCTTCTATATGATGCCTCACTCTCACAATTTCTAGGTTGACGCCCTCCTCACTGCCCTATACTTGATCAACCACATGCCCTCCAAATCCAACCATTACATCTCATCATATGAATGTCCTTACCACCACCCACACAACTACTCTCATCAAAATGTTTTTGGTAGTATCTCAAACATCAAGCACCTCATAACCTAGCACCACGATCCACACGTTGTGTTTTTCTCGGCTATTCATCCACCCACAAATGTTCAAGTGCTACAATCCTTCCACTGACAAAATAATTATTTTTCACCACGCCATCTTCCATGAACATATTTTTCCCAACTCGAAACCACCGAATCTCACCTGAACCCCCTATTCTTGGTCCCAGCTACGGCCACCATACCCTTATCCTATTGTACACCTCCAACAATCGCTACCCAATCCCCTTCTCGGGTTCATCCTATCACACACCCAAACACACTTTAACAGCAAGCAGAAGCACAACCCATGACCCCCGTTGCTCCCCTAACCACTATAAAATCCTTACATCCTATGCAAACCCGAGCAGAACCGACCATCTCAAACCCATTCACAAATGTAACTTACTTTCATCATCTCCACCATACACCTGATCCGATCTCTTATACCCAAGAAATTAAATCCCTACATTTGCGAAGAATTGCATGCTCTCTAAACCAAAGTTACAAGGTAGTTGGTTCCTCCACCCCCAAAGCAAACTGTCATTGGCTGCGAGTGAACTTAAACCACCTAATACAACTATGACAAAACGGTTGCTATATACAAAGCCCACTTGGCGGCTCAGGGCTACAACCATGAGTTCAATATCAAATATCACGAATAGTTTAGCCCGGTGGCTAAGATGGTTACTCTTCGCATTCCATTTACTTTGGCTTTCAATAATGACCTCTACTCTAACTTGATGTTTGTCGGCTATTTTTTTTTTTTTGAAAATAGAATTTGAAAATTTAATTTAATGTAATATGTAAAGTATTTTTTTTTTATTTTTGAAAATGGTGATATATTATTTTATTTTTTTTTGAAAATAACGAGACCAGATAGATCTCATATCAAATAGTTTAAATAGTTGAGCACGATACCACAAGTGACACATCATCTCAAAAGATGAGCGTACAACTTGTTAGTAGGCTTAACTATCTGAACTTAAAAGTTTATGACTCTATTTTGGTCTGCGAGTTTTATAGCCGACAAATTCCCCTGTCTAATGCACATATTAGGCAGGGTTTAGATTAATCTGGGTTCCTAATTCCCTATAGAGTCAAGCCCCTATAGTTAATTACATCTTAAACAACCGAAGTCATCTAAGAAAACTCTCGATAAGGATCATGGGCTTCGTCTTCAAGAATTTCAACGTTTAGGTTTTCATGATTGCTTGTAGGAGAATCAAAGGGAATGGTTCAATGTGGAACAGTTATTCTCAGAATCCAAAGGTATGAAAAGTAGGAAATGTCGAAGATACTGAAGGAGCTTCAGTGACATCTCAAACTAACCTATAGTTGGGATAGACATCTTTGAAAGTGAAGTTGTGTTTATATTTCAATCTTGTAAATTATTTAGATATTTGGGGCTTATGTCTGCACATCATATGCAAATAGCCCAAAGAAATAGGAGGATTTATGTCGTGTCAAACGACTACCTCGGAATCCTAAACGGTTTAGGACTTGTATCGTACGATATACGATCGTACTCGGTCCTAAAAGATAATGTGAGGGTTTACGTCGTATCAAACGACGACCTCAACGTCCTATAGATGTTATTTAAATCTACGAAAATCCGATCGAAGATCCTTCATTCGTCCTCTGTCGTCTCGTCTCGAGAAAGAGTAAAGATAGGAGAAAAAGAGAAAATCATGCCTCGAACGGCCTATCCTAAGGGCATATATAAGGGAAAATGTGTGTAAAGAAAAGAAAAACAAACATGCCCTAAAGGGCTATCCTAGGGGCAAGTACGAGTATGCAAGAGAAACGATGAATCAAAATAAACTAACCATGCCCTAGATGGCCTATCCTAGGGGCAAGCATGAAAGAAAAAGTATAAATGCAGGTAAATGTATATACAAAGAGTAAAGGAATGCATGCAATAAAGAAAGTAAATGAACTGTACAATAAATAAATGTGTACATGGCCAACTCCGTCGATGCCTCAGAAGCAAGCTACAAACAACTATATAATCAGGTTTAGCCATAAACATATAAAATGTCAAAGTGGGGGAATAAGAATTCTATTTGAGGATAGGCTCAGTCTATAGACTTCCTTTTTTTATCTCGATCCCACAGCAACCCGAAGTATCGAAGTCTATATCGATCTCGAATAAAGTCACCGACAGAATCACCTTAGAGTAGGCTAGCCTAATCCCTACCACTTAATTAGTGAGTGAACCAGTTTTGTAGTATCTGAATTCCTTGAGAGTGAAGTATCTGTTATTGTAGTATCTGAATTTTTTACCAGTGTAACATCTGGTACGTAGTATCTGGTATGTGGTGTGTAATGTGTAGTGTATGTGATTTGATAATTGATATGTGTGTGTGTGTGATATTTAACATGTGATGTGTATGTGTAATAACTAGTGCATAGTATGCAGTGTGTGATGTTTAATGTGTAGGGTGTGCATGATAAGTTTGATAATTATATGTGTTGTGTCTGATGCGATGTATTTGATATGTCGTGTTTGGTTTGATATACTCGAATGTGTTGTGTATGATGTCTTATGTGTAGTATTTGTGTGTGATATTTAATATGTTGCATGTGTTTGATGTGATATGTGTTTGACGTAACATGTGTGTGAGGTAATATGTATTGCAGTATGTGTGTAATGTGATATGTGTTGTGCTATGTATGTGACATGTGGTTTGATGTATTGGCGTAGTATCTGTTGTCGTGCAAGTACGGTGTAATATCTGTTGTTGAAGTATCTGTTGTCGTATCAGTATAATATCTAGTATTATAGTATCTGTTGTCGGTTCATGGATTTCTTAAAGGTAGGGATTAGAATTATCCAACTCGAGGTGAAATGAGCATCTAATATTGAGTATTGATTTTTTTCTTTTGTCTCGGCTATAAAGCACGATTATTCGAGTGTGCATCATTGCCTGTACCCCGCATGTCCGACTTATGCCCCCACTTTGAAATTTCATATGTTTATCAACAATTTGAGAAACCTCTGTATAAATCAAAATATTGCCACAACTTGTATCGTATGAAAGGTTAGGAAATTTTTTTTTTTTTTTTTTTGCATATATACCATATTTATTCGGTTCTCGCGCATTTACATTTCTAAAGATATCTCTCTTTAAACCATGTGTATATATGTTTAAGTATGGGAGTAAACAATAATATAATTTCGCCGCACTTTTGTAATTAATATCTCAAATGAGACATTCAATGATATTCAGAGAAATAATATTTACACACATACCACCTAATTTTCATATAATTACATATACATGTGACAATGAAAATTTTGGTGTCGAATGTATAAATATATGACTGTTGAATGATTTAAATGAAAGTAATTAATGGGTTTATAAATAGCAAGTTTCCGGTAGTATGTAAAAAAAAAATGATATATACATACATATGTTTGAAAACCCTTATTAAAATAAATATATTAATGAGAAGCAATTTCCTGAAAGTTTTAATTCACTTGCCTCTATGGAAATAATAAAGCATCAAAACATTATTCCATATGTATCAGCCATCAAAGAAAGCCGAATGAGGGAACAAATTTATATACTTGCCACATAATCCATATAAATTCACATATGCTCCACTATTCTTTAACATCATATATATACAATTTGGTTGTCATAAATGTAAGAGCGGGGGTAGATGTGCTAGGTAAGTAAATACATAAAATCTGATGTCTTATATAGTACCGTGAGCAAAGATTTCAATTTCCATAAGTAAAACCTAGCTAACTAAAGCTTCTTCGAATATTCAAATCTAAAAAGTTGGGTTCCAGCAAATCAAATCAAAAGAATTCCCAGGATTTTCAAAGTTTGGCCTCAATAAACCGGACCAAAGAAATGTCCCAAAATCATACAGTTCGAGCAATTCAACTTAGGCAAGCCAAATTAAATAGAGCATCCAAAATTCCAAAGTTCCAGCACATATGTATTTCAGGATTGTTTAAAGCCATCCCATATAACTTTCAAATTTGTGTAAAAAAAACCACTATCTATAAATACTGAGAAACAGGCCATCACCTAATAATACTCAGGTTTTAATATCAACTTTAATAAGTCGATATAAAGAGATTAAATTGTTTGCAATTGTTTTTATTTACAGCTAGGAAGTAATTGAAGTCAAAACTTTCCAATCAAAGCAAAGCCAAGCCATCATTTACAAAATACAATCAACCTCCAAAACTTGAGTTGAAACCCAATTTTAATTTTACACTTAGCATAGAAGATAAACATACTCCAGAAAGAACAGTTACATAAATGATTTAATTAAATATATATATCTCATACGATTAAGATATTTCAGAAATCAACATTTGATATTACTAAGAAAATAAAAAAAAAAAGATTGTACTTAAGTCACAATATAACCGATATAAATCCACTCCTCAAAATATCCGGAATTCATGATTTCTGATCTTTCTTAAGCAAGACAAAGAAAAGATAATATCGAGAACCAATTTAGATAAAAGAAAGTCCATTCACTTAAATTCGACATAAGATATTTCTTTAACTTCATAAAAGTAACAAAAGCTCACAAAACATTTATGTTGGATCAAGTTTGAACAATCTGCAAGAAAACAGATGAAGAATTCGTCTAATGGCAAAATAAATGTAGTTTGAAGGCATTGGAAATAAAAGCCATTAGGCTACCATAAGAGAATAAAAAGTATACTAATGGTTTGAACTATATTCCCATGAACCAAACTATAATCCTCAGCTTCCAGTCAAATCGAGAATGACTAATTCATACATTATTTCATCACGACATAATAAAATCAAAGATAAAGGATCCACGTAGAACTTGCTCATGGAAGATATTGCATAAGCAAAGTGAAGTTATTAATGAAATGCAACCTCTGTTAGATTCATGCTTTATTATATTCTGAATTTTCATATAGCCTCATAGCATTACCCATAAGTCATTTTAGTCATCACAAGAAGAATAAGGCAAATGCATTTCCCATGAATCTCATCAACAATAGTTGATTTATGCACGAGAGAAACAAAGTTACAGTCATGACTAAATATTGATCAACACACATATTAATCTTAGGGAAAACATTCTCATTCGTATGACGAGTTTGCATAACTGAACTCGGTCAGAGAACCTAATAAAGAATCAGGTGTTTTCTTTCTTTCTTTTCTTTTTCTTGTAACAGGATGTTATTGGCATAAAAAAAAAAAGGAAATCCCAATCAGAAATAATCAGGGTTGAAAATCTTTCAAAGTCCATTATCAAATCCAACTAAAATATCATGTTATAATCGAGTTGATAACGATTATTGACAAAACATTCTTTCAGAGCATAATAACATCCAAGACATATGGTTTAAGTGTTTTTAATCAAACACACTGTATCGTTAATTCCCGCCTACCATACTTTGCAACTGTAAAAAAAAGAATCCAATACTTGAGAATTTGAAACAGTCATCCGAAAGGGTGACTATAGTTCTTGCAAATCAGGTTGTGAAGAATGTACATTGTAATTCACATCTTCCAAATATAAGTCATCCAGGAAGTATAAGGTATGAAATTAAAATTGAGAGTCAATGATCTTGAAGTGAATCCAAACTCGAAAATATTTGAAGTGCAATTTGAAGATGTATGAATGGAATAATAACATATCTATGCGTCCAAATGAAGGAATAATGATTTGGACCAACTATATTTTGAAGTTTCTTGCAATTTAATCGAAAATGATGACGAATACAAGAAGAAAATCCTTGCAGTTTAAATAATCGGAAGAAAGAGGAGAAGAAAAAAAAAGAAAATAAGAACAAAATAAAAAAAGAATAGGAAGACATACCTCTCAAAATTCAAAAAAAAGAACTCGGAAACAATAATCGACTGAGAATCCTCAACTCGCAAGAAAAGAACACGTACCGAACCGAAAAGTTCTTCTTTCTCCCCGTGAAGGGGTATTTATAGGCACAGACAAAGGGTATATACTCACCGTCGGTGAGAATCGTAGAAGTAAAGAAAACCATCTCACCAAGGAGCATCACTCGAGATCGATCCTAGGGAGGTTACCTGACCTGTTTGGGCGGGAAAAACAGTTATAAGAGCAGGGTTACCGGCGGCAACTGGCGACGTAGATCGGTAAGGAAGGAGATGACCGGAAGACCCAGGCGAGGAGCCTCTCAAATTTGGTCGTCACGGCCGGGACCGGTTAGGGCACGGGAAAGGGGATCGAAGGTGCGTGCGTGAGAATGTGGAGAGTGAATAGTGACCACGCCCCGTGAGCCGTAGGATTAGGGTAAAGGTTTAATATAATTTATCGTATAAAAAAAATTATTATTATTATTATCATTTTATTTAAATCCGTCGATTCACGCGCAATTCGAGTCGACTCGAAACCCTATCAAGTTATATGTCTTTCCCGGCTAAAATCAACGTTCCGGACGCAATGGCGCAGTCCGTTTCGTCATCCGGGGCCCTTCGGACAAGTTCGCCGACGGTCACATCAATTTAAATTAAATTTGCGTAACGTCGCAAAAATGAATTTATTTTGACTAGACCGGAGCCACTTATCGAGCAAATTAACGACCGGTCTTTGCCTAAGTGAGAACCATAGCCAAGCATATTGCTCGTGGCAAAAAGTCAAACGTCGCACACAGTGGGGTCCACCTATGGCTTTCAAATCCCTATAGGAACTCGACAAGAGTTTCAATATGTCGGCTTTTAATCGATCCAACTGGATGTTGAAGATTTAAAACCGTCCATATGAAACTTCGAGGAGCGAGGAAATGGCTCGAATTTCTAAACATAGTGGGTCCCAGTCTAGTCCTCTAAGATAGTCCAAAATAGGAAGATCTTAAAGCTAGATCCTAGGCTAGAAGGAGAAAAGAATGACCTCAAAAATGAGGTCAACAATGTTGTTAATGCCTTCTTGCACAACCATCTTCAAGACACCAATTACATGCAACAACCCATTGGCTTCAAAGACCCTCAATTTCATGATCATGCATGCCGCCAAAGAATGCCTTACATGGGTTGAAACAATCCTCTCGTGAATGGTTTAATACTCTCTCCAATTTTTTCATCGAAGGTTTTATATCAGTAAATCAGATATGCATCTATTATTTACTTCACTCCCATAGTGAAAATATTTATTCTTATCTATGTCGACCACATAATCCTCACCGAAAACTAGGCCATTTCTCTTACATCCATTAATCAACAAGTCACTACTAGATTTCAACTCAAGCATCTTAGCAAAGTCTCCAAATTCCTAGGTATACGAGTGGAGCGATCACATGACTACCTTAGACTACACCAGTAGCAATACCTAAAGATGATCCTCCAAGACACCTCCATGGTCCAGTCCAATCCGATTTACACACTGTTGCCAGCTAAAAGGTATGATCACTCTATGCCTAATGAATCCCTTGCTAACCCGACCGAATATAGACAAAGTGCAGGTGCACTCCAATACTTGACAATCACTAGATAGGATATTGTGTTCACCATTAATTTTTTGTGCCATCATATGCATCAGCCGACGATGTGTCATAACCAGCACGTGAAATGCCTTATCTGGTACCTGAAGGGTACAATGGATTCCGGATTTTGCATCAATCGTGCTCCCCTCACTCTCCAAGCATACAACGCTGACTAGGTCGGTGACTCTTCCGCTAGGAAATTCGTCACAGGTTTCTGCATCTTTCTCGGCGAGACACGTATCTCCTGGACCGTCAAAAAGCATCCATCAAAGCTGAATATCGGGCTCTAGCGGAGGCTATGACAGATCTCATATAGTTTAGACATCTACTAGCAATTGGGAGTCGCACAGAAAGGCCCGCCCAATCTTCTTTGTGACAACATCTCTGCCATAGCCATTGCGAACAATCCGGTTTTTCACAAACCCACCAATCATATCGAAATTGATTATCACTTTATTCACGAACACATTAATGCAAGCAATCTTCAATTACATTATATCCACTCACAGGATCAACAGGCGGATATACTTACTAAGCCTTTACAAGAGCACCAGTTTAATCTCCTCAAGTTTAAGCTTCAAGTCCTGTGTAAGACTCTTCAGCTTGAAGGGGGTCTTAACCAACCTATCGGTAGTGGAGCAGTACAATACAACAGCAGCAGGAGTAACCTGCAACAAGAATATTTGGGATCTTAAAAACCTCATCAACGCAGCAAGATATTCTTCTGGGTTCTAGAATACTCTTCTTGTCTCTATATATATTGATTGTATCACATTTAAGAGCCTTGATGAAATAGTATTTTATCTGCTCATCCCTGGTATGCTATATTTGCAATCTATAAAACACTGTTGTTACGTAGCTGTTTAACGAGGTGGTTAGGGAAGTTACGTGCCAAAGATCAAAATGCCCCTCCTCCAATGACTATAAATAAACCCATTTTCTTCAATTAGAAAAAGAAGCAAAATTTTGAAGCGTGTTCTAAAGAGCAGACTAGAAGAGTAATAACCGATCTTTGTAGCCATCACCCATCATCGACCGCCGTTCTTCTTAGCCATTGGCCACTATAGACCGCCGCTCGTCATCACTACTTATCGTTGCCAACCACCGACCATCGGTGACCACTGCTTGCAATTGCTGTAGTCAGACCATTGTTGTTGAATTTTTCATCACTATATTTTTTCACCTATATAAAAACAAGAGTAATTTTTAGTATAAATTATTACCCCATTCTCCCTATTGTGAGAGAATGATTTACCTTATAATTGCAAATATAGTGTGAATTATTTTGACTAGGATAGACCTTGTGCTACTACAAGAAATTGTGAATTAGTGTTGATATTATTTCCGATGCAAAATTAGCGATTGATTAGCTTACATTAGTGTCGCCCGCAGTTTCGCTTTCAAACGCAACGACATAGGTGAGTTGCGTGAGTTGCGTCGAGCAAAAGTCGCTAAGAAGACACTGTAGCGTCGAGATTAGCTTCAGCTATGGCCGACGCTAATTCCAACGCATGAACCCTAAAATAAGGTTCCCGCAAACAACAGCTCTATTTCGCACCCTCTTCTCCTTCGGCTTGGTTTCGATGCCTCTGTAGCCTCCGTAGATTCTCTGACGAATTTAGCTCTGATTCACCGTTCCAACCCCGTCCAGTGAGAAAAATCTTCTTCCACGCCTCCAAGCTTTAGTTTAGCCTAAGTTTTTATCATTTATTTCCTTTTATAGGTGTTAGATCCGAAAATACAAAGGTTTTGCTCAAGTTTTTTTTTTTTTTTTTTTTTACGCCATTGTTAGGTATGCAATGCATATAGATTTTATGGTTTTTCCTAAGTTTAGGTGTGAGATATGTAAATACATAAGAATTTTGTGCTACGTATGAAAGTTTTGGTGTGAGATTTGTAAATGCATAAGAAAATTGTGGTATGCATGTAAATAAGAAATTTTGGTTTGAGATATGTGAATGCATAAGAAATTTTTGCCATGTAAATATGAAAATCTGACATGTGAATGCATAAGAAATTTGTGCTATGTATGTATGTAAATAAGAAAATTTAGGTGTGAGATATGTAAATGCATAAGGAATTTGTGCTGTGTATGTAAATATGAAATTTAAGTGTGAGATATGTAAATAAAAAATAAATTTGTGTTGTGAATGTAAATATGAAATTCACAAAATTTAGGAGTGAGATGTGTGAATACATAAGAAATTTGTGTTATGTATGTAATTATGAAAAGTTATGTGTGAAATATGTAAATACATAAGAAATTTGTGTTATGTATGTGAATATGAAACTTTAGGTGTGAGATATGTAAATACATAAGAAATTTGTGCTACGTATGTAAATATAAAGATTCAGGTGTAAGATATGTAAATACATAAAAAATTTGTGATGCGTAAGTTTTGGGTGAAATTAGGTTAGCTTGTTTGGTTAAGAGTAAAATAATTGTGTACTAATTTAATATTGTAATGGTGGTTTGATGGATTAGTTTGTGTGCTAATGTGTTAATTGGTTGATTATTTGGATTTGTGGGCTATGAGTTTCGGGTATGATGTGTAGGTAGCCTACGGTTTTAGATATGATGTGTAATGTGTAGGTGCACTAATCTATAAAGCTACATTTATGGTACAAATGAATATTCGAAGTTTTAGATCGTAGATGTATAAGAGATTATATTCATGAAGAATATGATTAACTGACGAGTTTATTGCTGATGTTGAAAAGTTCGTGCATGTGGCATCGCAGTTGCCAGTTTACTTTTCAGAAGGTAGGTTCGATGCCCGTGTGTGAAGCACATTAATAAAGTGTACCTGACACCTAACGAAATGAAGTTGGACATATACCGCAGGGGAGTTAAACCCAATTATTGGTATTTGACTTCACACGGTGAATTTGAACCAAATGTTCAGTACTGTCATACGGGTGCTTCATCAAATTATGCCTCTCCAAGAGTTCACGATTCTGGAATGTATGAGGAAATGATTAATGATGCGACCAAAACTCATTTTGTTGAGAGTGTGTCAAATGATGATAAGGAACTGAACAGGAAGCACAACAATTCTATAAACTATTAAATACTGCCCAACAACCTATTATGAGAATGATACACTTTGTACACAGAGTTAACAATTGCCTAAGAATAATGAGAATTAAATCCAATTTTAATATGCCCACGAAATGCTTTAATCATGTAGCAGCATTATTAAAAGAGACAAACACTATTGGTAATTCAGTACTAGAAGATTTGTACATAACTAAAAAGTTAGTGGCGAAGTTAGGGCTACAATATGAAAAGATACATTATACTGTCAGCAGTTGTATGTTATATCATAGAGAGAATGCGCAAGAGACAAAATGTGAGATTTGTGTGCTGATAGGTTCAAACCAAGGCGGAGAAAAAGTAAATACCAAAAGAATATTCCTTACAGATGTCTCTTTTATTTTTCTCTCATTCCACAACCCCAACAATTATTTGTTTCTATGCGCACAACTCCCCACATGACATGGCATACTATCAAATCTGACAGTGCTAATACAACAACTCATCCCTCAGCTAGTGATGTTTAGAAACACTTCGACCGCAGTTATCCGAATTTTACAGCAGAACCACGCAATGTTGGGCTTGGCTTATGCGTAGATGGGTTCACACCTTACAGTAATGCCACAACACCCTATTCTTATTGATCGGTTATTTTCACGCCATATAATTTGCCCTCTGTTGTGTGTATGGTTGTGTCGTTTTTATTTTTAATTTTGATCATACTAGGTCCATATAACCCAATGAGTAAAATTGATGTGTAAATGGCCTACGGTTTCAGATATGACGTGTAATGTGTAGGTGCACTAATCTATAAAGCTACATTTATGATACAAATGAATATTCGAAGTTTATGATCGTAGATGTATAAGAGATTATATTCATGAAGAATATGATTAACTGACGAGTTTATTGTTGATGTTGAAAAGCTAGTGCATGTGGCATCACAGTTGCCAATTTACTTTTCAAAATGTAGGTCGATGCCCATGTGTGAAGCACATGAATCAAGCGTACTTGACACCTGACGAAGTGAAGTTGGACATATACCGCAGGGGAGTTAAACCCAATTATTGGTATTTGACTTCACACGGTGAATTTGAACCAGATGTTCAGTACTGTCATACGGGTGCCTCATCAAATTATGTCTCTCCAAGGGTTCACGATTCTGGAATGTATGAGGAAATGATTAATGATGCGACCAAAACTCATATTGTGGAGAGTGTGTCTAATGATGATCAAGAACCGAGCAGTGAAGTGCAATAATTCTATGAACTATTAAATGCTGCCCAACAATTATTATGGGAATGATGCACTTTGCACACAGTGTTAACAATTGTCCTAAGAATAATGAGTATTAAATCCAATTTTAATATGCCCACGAAATGCTTTAATTAGGTAGCAACATTATTAAAAAAGACAAACACTGTTGGCAATTCAGTTATAGAAGATTTGTACATAACTAAAAAGTTAGCGGCGAAGTTAGGGCTGCAATATGAAAAGATAGATTGCTGTGTCACAGTTGTATATTATATTACAGAGAGAATGTGAAAGAGACAAAATGTGAGATTTGCGTGCTGATATGTCCAACCAAGGCCGACAAAGAGTAAAAACCAAAAGAATATTCATTACAAATGTCTCTTTTATTTTTCTCTCAATCAACGGCTCCAACAACTATTTGCTTCTATGCACACAACTCCTCACATGACATGGCATACTACCGGATCTGACAGTGCTAATGCAATGAAACATCCCTCAGCTAGTGATGCGTAGAAACACTTCGACCGCAGTTATCCGGATTTTGCAGCAGAACCACACAATGTTAGGCTTGGCTTATGCGTAGATGGGTCCACACCTTACAGTAATGCAACAACACTCTATTCTTATTGGTCAGTTATTTTCACGCCATATAAATGCCCCCCTGTTGTGTGTATGGTTGTGTCGTTTTTTTTTTAAACGTTGATCATATTAGGTCCACATAACCCAAAGAGTAAAATTGATGTGTACTTACAGCAGTGGGCATCCGAGCACTCTCGATATGTCAATGTAAGTTTAAAAAATATAATTTTAAAATATATCTTAACTGAGTTGTGATGAGAATATTCTTCTCATCTAATGAGTAAAAATAATATGAATAGCCTGTAATTTTTCTCTTAATTTAATGTAACCAAAATCAATTTTGATCTCAGATAATGCTGATGAACGGTCACATTCTCTCAACCACTTTGATTCGTTTAAATTTATAAATTATTTTTCATTTTTTGATTAAAAATATTTATAAATTAGTGATTTTGATTTTGAATAATGGTATTTTTTATTTAAGTATTATTTAACCACTTTAATTTTTTTATTTCAGAGTTTAAAACTTAAAATAATTATATTTTTGATGTGATAAGAAGAATTTGAGTGGTATGAATGCAAGAGGTAAAGTTGAGTTGGATATGTAAATTCATAGGAATCATATGGTATGTGTGTAAGTGCCATTAATTTTTTATTTTTTTATTTTTTATCAATGATTCCTTGTTTCATTTGTTCCACAAGGGCGTCACGTGATTGGGTGGAGGAGAATGTCAGGGACATTTAGTCCCACATCGGCTAGTTGTAGGGCCGAAAAGCATTATATAAGTCTTGGGCTGCCTATCTTTTTCATGAGCTCTTTTGGGAGTGTGCCGAAAACATGGGTCATCCACATGTAATATTTTCTTTAGGAGACTTCAGAGCTGCATGCTCCTTTGATGGAACTATGATGTAAGTTCTCATTTTTTTGTACATATTACTTTGTTTAGATGCTATTAACAAAAATTTTATCAGAATAATGACATAATATTTTTTACCGCCCCAAATGTTTGTAGAATTGCTCCATGGTTATTATCGACAGTGGAATAGTTCTAGATAAAGATCTTACAATCCAACTCATCATGCTGGAGTTGTATAAGAAGTTCGTCATGATTACTTGAACGTTGATGTGTGTCGAGACTTGTATTTGAAGGCTAATCTTTGTTGTTTCTTGAATATGTATGTCTTTTTTGGTTCAACTATTTGATCTTATTATGATGTTTGAGGGCACATGGTCTTATGGTACATGTCGTGCGTTCGAAAACATTCATGTAGATCATTATTAACAAATTCACTTTCATTTTTAGAGCAAAGAACCTTTAACTGTCAAAGAAATTGGCCTTTATCACTTATGAAAATATTTAAAATTTTCAAGTAACTTGTATGTTTTATCGGATAAAGCCAAATCACTTTGTTCAATCATCAAAGTGTCTTCAAATATCACCCTGGAAGAAATTGAGTTTAAATATAGTGATAGGTTGAGTGTGGCACAAGATGACTTTTGGCTTGAATGCAAAGGCTCTTATAAGTTATAATAGACTTCTGAGGACAAATGTTTCAAAGAATGAAATTAAGGGTACCCCAATCTATGTTTTCATAGCCGAGCTAGCTATTTATAGTTACCTTTTGGCAAATAAATAGTCGTCATGACAAGGTTATGATGCTCTATGTCATAATCAATGATTTCCTTAATTAAATCCAAAAATATGCAAAAATTGGTATAGATTAATGCACGGTCATTTACTTTCATAGTGTCTTTATCAACTCACAATACTTTGATTTAATCTACTCAATTAAGTTTGTTGAGTTAATTTTGCTGTCATGTAACCGATTACCTCAAAAATCACTAATATAAGCAAGGAACGGATCATTGGGCATATATTAAAGCCTATCTTCCTTTTTTTTCTTGAGTTGGTGTGACAAAGGTATCATCTTATTGAATTAGTAATACGAGGGTTGCAATGTTATTGAATGTTGCTCCGCCATGGCTCTTCATAATTCCTTGTTTCATGTAATTTTATGTTTATTTCTCGAGCATGCTTCATTTCGTGTAATTTGAAGTTTATTTCTCGAGCATGCTTCAAATTTTCACAGTGCGTGCAACCTACTTTCTCGAGTAGTTGCATTATTTTTTGTCACAATGATACTTCAAAATGTAAAAATAAAAAGGGGATACGCCACACAATTCTTATGTTTTTACTTATCTAAGCACTAAACTTTACTTTTTATATTTATACCGCCCAAATTTTCGTATCATATCAAAAAATCATCATATTAAGTTTTAAACGTGAATTCTAGGTGCTAGATATGTAAATACGTAGGAATTGAGCGGTATGTATGTAAATCCTCCAAATAACAAATAAGAATGCTAATCAATTAACTAGAATGAAAGAATAACTAAACCAGTAACCACATTAGCAAATGAGTAATAACAAATAGAATTGCTACATATGCTTTGCTTCAAATGACAACAACATGCAAGTAAGATAATCATCATGACATATTACAAAAATAACAAATGAGAAAATGCATAAAATTATGATGAACCATACTGGGATAATGTGATCATTAATTACAATTATTTAGCTTAATTAACTATAACTATTAATAGTAAAGTAAATATAAGTCTTAATTAAGGGTCTGTTTGGGGCAGCTGCAACTGTCTAAAGAAACATTTGTAAATGTGCTGAAGAAGAAGCTGTTGTTCAAAAAACTGCAGTTACTATTAAAAAAAAGTTAGATCACCACTTTCTGACAGTCACCGCAAGTAGTCACATTTGGTGGGAAAATGCAGTTTTCAACAGCAGCATTTTGAGAACACATGCAAAATGTAGTTTTGCTAAATAGAAAAAATTACGGTGCGACACCACACTGCCACCACACCACTGTCTCAAAAGCACCATAAATCTAGATCACTTTTATCAATTCTCCACCTAGATTTATAATTAATTAAGGGGTCAATTATAGAAGAAGAATGGGTTGGCCAAACATATAAAAATTCACCTACCACATATCAATTAAGTTTAGACAATATCTAAACTTTCTCAATCTATCTATTTTATCATAGACTAAAGAACATGCATATGGATCATTTATTATTATTATTATGTTTAGTTGGTGTGCAACATTTTTTGTACAAATATTATAAGCTGATCCAATCTAACCTAATTGTACTTCAAAGTCAATTTTTTGAGCTAAAATATGTCAATAAAATAATCAAAGAAATACCTAACATAACCTAAGCTTGAGCACTTGGTGAGAATAGAAATAATATTAGTATATTTTAGTATAAATGGAGTCAAGATGAACTTGAAAGTTGTTGGATATCTTTAAAATTTGTGCTATTCAAATTCTTTTATATCCATCACTAATCTCAAAGTAAGTTCAAAGGTTTTTCAATCTAATATGCAAAATATTAGGATGGTTTGACACAAGTTTTTGGCCTTGACATTATGATATATAGGGCTATAAACAAGTTGAGCTTGAGCGAGCTCACACTTAGTTCATGTTTGGCTCGAGTTATGCTTGAAATTGGCTCATTTATATTAATTATAAAAAAAATTTTAGGGTATCTAATTTGAATATGCAGTGTGTGTGTGTGTGTGTGCGTGTGTGTGCAAGTCGTGCGAAAGTCTTGGCTCATTACTTGCGGCCTTTGTTGTAAGTCCCACGGATCAGTGTTCGAATCCCACCAATTAATGGATGATTTAAATAGCACACCGGAGTGGAAGGGGAGTCCGCTCCTCTGTCAGTTCAACCTATGAGGATGATCAGCGGCCTCAGACTGTTGATCAATCTTTAATATATATATATATATGATACACACACACACACACAATACAAGTCATTATTACATATTCATTATTTTGCATAAATCTAAAGATATATTTTTGAACAAAGAACATTCAAAGTCAAATTTAAAATCATCCTACTCAGATTTCAACAAATATATAGTCAAACTAACCGACTCGACAAGACCGATTCAATGACATCAAAAACAATGCAATCTGAGTCAAATCAAGCTCTGGTCAAGCTGTTAAACCACATTTAGAAGCTACGGGCGGTCAATTGGAGGGTCAAATTGATTCTAAATCTAACAAGCTTATAATCAAGCCAAAGTATCTCGGTGTGTGCTTGTGTGTTAGTGCGCGCAGACGTATCGCCTATACAAACATACCACTCAATTGATATTAATATGTATTTACATATCTAACACCTAAAATATGATTTTTTATATTTTTATCACTTAAATCTTTCGTATCACAAAAAATATCACTATTTTAAATTTTAAAAAGTGATATATATTTATAGTTATATTTATGTAAAAATTAAAGCTTAGGTTACATATATATAAATACTTGGGAATTGAGCGGTATGCATGTAAATCTTCCGGTATATATTTGATAAAGAATTTAGACATAAATTTCGTGTTTTAACTAAATCATAGTAAAATTTATGATATTGAGCATTATGACAATACAAAAATAAAAAATAACTTTAAGAGTCATTCCTCTTTTACAAAGTATTGAGAAATTTAGGGCGAAGAAAAATAGAATCGACACAAATCCAGAAGAACAACACAGAGATTTAACAAGGTTTGGCAAAGATGCCCATATTTTTGGGAGCAGAGCTGCGAATTCACTATTTCAGAGGAGTTACAAGTTCGGTTCACATACCCATAAAGTTACACATCTATAAATAGATAAAAAACATATAGATAAATTACTAAAATGCCCTCGCTCCCCCTAACCCACTAAATTTCAAGATACACTCATTTTCATATCAGGAGACACACATCTTTATTTCAAGAGACTCTAAATTTCTGATATTTGAGCCATACCTAACAAATCTCTACCTTGGCGAATATCCAACCCCTTAGGAGAAATACATCATGGAGTTTCTTACACCAAAGTGGGTTGGTCAACCATGTCATCTAACAGTTGCAAACATTCAACAAGTTCAAGTGATAGAAGAACTTGTTGAAAATATCTGGCTTGGTCATCGTACCTGCTGCATTTCAATTATATGATCCAACAGAGTGAACTCCACCTACAACTGTACTCCTCAATAGTGTATAGCTCGCAATGTCTTCAAAATTCTTTGTTGTGTCAACAAATAATTCCTTTGTTTGCCACAATCTGAAGTTTATGATTTCAACGAACCTCACTATCACACACTGTACCTTCATAGAGCTTAATCATAGAGCTCATCACACATTTTGATCTACCTTATGGGAAATATCAAGTACGTGATCTTTATCAAGAGGAAAAATTATGCTGCAAAGTATTCAAGGCAAAAACACTTTTTTTAATATTTTAAAAATTAAATCCATTTACTTTATTGCAGTTACAATGCTCGACACGTTCAAAAAGGCCATAGGTTATGATACGAGCCTCCAGCAACCCTCATGTGTCTTAACCATCGTTCTCACACTACAAGGCAGATGCACTCAGAAAGGATCAAACCTGTGACCCCAGAGGACTTACGCAAGGCTGCACTACAAAAGCGTCACAGCGAATTATTTTAGCCTTAAAGTTTATAAAAATTAAAGAAATAGCTTCCAGACCCTTTATATTGAAGCTAAAATAATATCTTTAGGGTATTATGAGAACTTAATTTTAGAATAGTCTCGAAACTCTAAGACTAAAAATGAAACTGTATAAATAGTTGGGGACTATTTTAACAATTTGCTCTTAAGAAAAATAATAATTACTAAACAAACAAAGGTCACATAAAAAAAAATATTTCAATTTCACTATATGAATTATTCAAATTTTTAATAATATCATCTATTTTGATATGAAAAATTATTAATGTTCTATTTAATTTACCTTTTAACATAAATTTTCTCAAGAAGAAACCCTTTAAAGCCTGTAAAAAGGATTCATTATGGCTCCAACTGTTTGATAAAGTAAATAAAATGTGAACCCTAAAAAGTGACCCTACGGGGAGACCCACAATTAAGCGTGGGTCCCACTCCCGCATGAAATACTGCGGGCATAAATCCGCCGAATTTGAGGGATCTCTGACTGATAAATAAATGAGACAAAGTTTTTATTTATTGTCAGCTCAATAATAATATAATTAATGTCAGATACGAAAATAGATTAAATAAATAAATTTGAATATATATATTTATATATATAATATGATTATTATTGAGTTAAATACAATCGAATAAAATTTTATTAGTATTAACATATTAAATATATAATGTCGCATTATAAATTAAATTTAAATTGATTACCAACCCAAATAAAGTCATTTTACTTAAAAAATAATTAATATTAAAAATTACGAGGTATCGGATTCAAGTGTGTTTATCGAGGATCCTCATGTTTGTGTACACAGATATTAAGGTGTAAATGAGTCAAGTCTGCTCGAGCTTAACGAGCACATGAGCTGAGCTTATCGTATCACAAGCTTTAGCTCATTCTAGAGCTCAAACTCGTTGCCGGGTGAACCAGCTCGATTAGTCTATTGTTAGTCATTTCGATGCAGTCTTTCAGTGAGCTTCAGCTGCATCATCCTCTTCCTTCAGTCACCAATAGCTTTGCCGAGCAAAAATTGAAGTATTAGTTCAAGCTTATGAGTTGACTCGCGAGCCGGTTGCTGCAACTACAAACCGAGCTCGAACACACAATTTTGCAGACAAGCCTATCTTGATAATAAAATGGCTGGAGCTCAACTCGACTCGTTTACATCCCTAATTTATGTATCTAATATCTTATTTTATTTATTTGCATATATAACACTCAAATCTTTAATATTACATTCAAAATATTAACACACTCATATTACAATCCTAACACCTAAATTTTAATTTTACATATTTATCACTTGATGCATGAAATGACTATTTCACATTTTAAAAGTTAAAATATTTTTATGTTAAATGTGTAAATACATCAGCACTAGGCGGAATGTACGTAAATGCCCCCTAAATCTTAAAGCACTTGAATGGCCCATAAGAAGACCAGACAACCAAGACATCCTACTATACACTATCTCACTGTCGGGAATAAACCGATACATTGCGTCGAGAGATTCAAGCGGCATATCACACCGACAGTCTAGACCGACCGGAACACGTGCAGGAATTCTTAATCGCGGCTGAGCAATCGACCAGGCTTTAACGCGGCGGATGAATTCAACATTCGAACGAGCGCCTCGGTCGCCACTTAGCCTGTCGCTTCAGTCAGCTAAATTCAAGCAAGTCGGCTGATGCTAGAATTTAAATTGTAATACAAATATGATATAAATTCATACGTTTAATGAGAATATTGACTATATTAATAGCAACTTCCATAATCATTCACTCATTTATGTATTTATACAAAATATTAGGTATGACTCATATACCAAATAAGAAATAGATGTTGGAGCGGAGCGGGCGAATTAAGGTAGTTTTATTATGTGGGTTGGGGTTGCGGGGGCAACGCCCCATGGTATGGTACATGGGTAATTTTGTAATTACATATTGTACACCTAGGGCTGTAAATAGGTCTGATTTGTAACCCTAGGACTAAGGGTTGTATTCTATACTCTTTTTCTGAAAGTAAAGGAAAACTGCCGCTTTGCTCTCGATGATGTAGGCATCTTTGTTGAACCTCATTAAATCTCCGTGTTCTTCTAGATTTGTGTCGATTTGTGTTTCTTTGCTTAAATTTCTCAACAAGTGGTATCAGAGCAAGGGTTCAAAGGTTTAGAAGAAAATTTTTCGGCACAAGAAGAAGATTTGGCGGGTAGGGTTTGGAATTCAGCGAAGGAGTTTGGCCTCGGCGGTTTGGTTCCCGAACAAGAGATCCACGACATCTAGCTTTCTATGCGATAGGCGGAGGCAAGGGTTTCGACAGTTACGCAGAGGGGAGGTCGCAGCAGCTCAAACCAGGCGACTTGGGTCGGACACAGGGAGTAAGGGAATCTTTGATTCCTACTAAAAGAAATATTCCTTCCAGTTTGTTGTCGGAGAGGCGGATGTTGAGGAGATTCGTGAAGAATAAATTCGACGACGCGGAGCAAAAGGTTCTGCGATTCGCGCACGACAAGGGGGTTCGCGAACCAGGCAGGACTCGTGAGGGAGTTTTCAACCAGGGTTTCAGGGAGTTCAGTGAAGGTGTCTGACCAAGCAAGGCGACAAATCTCGGCCTATGCAAGAATCGTGACAGAGAGGGCGTCGTTCCGGGTTCGCAAGAGCGGACGAAGGTGCAGGCTCTGGAGGCGGAAAAGGAAGACAGGAAAATGTACTTTTATTCTTAGAAAAGAAAATTGCTTTTCTGTGAATCTTAATTAAAGAAAATACTTAATTAAGAGAATGATGCTGGAGAAGAAATTTTTTGGAAAGATTTTGAGCAAGAAATTTCTGGCTTCAATAATTTTGGCAACTCAGCAGAGGGATTTGTAGCAAAGATTCGTTGCAGAATTAATTTTAGATAACAATTTCTGGTGCAAAATTTGAGGCGGCGAAGTTTAATTGAACTAGAAACTTCAGGTTTTGGTAAACAAGAGTGAAAGATTTGTTGGCATAACAAGGAATCTTGAAAGCTTTGCATGCAACAAAACCAGTTGTTATGGATGATGAAGATTGAGAATAATTGCAACAAAGAGCGGCAGCAACCATATGTTTATGTGTGACAGATGAGGTTATGTATCACGTGATGAATCTTAAATCTCCATGGGAGGTATGAAAGAAATTGGAAACTCGTTTTATGTCAAAATATCTGACGAATAAATTGTATCTAAAGCAAATGTTGTATGACCTGAAGATGTAAGAAGGTTCTGATCTGACACAACACTTTAATGGCTTCAATCAAATAATCTCAGATTTATCACGACTTGATGTGAGTATTGAGGATGAAGATCGAGCAATGATTCTGTTGTGTTTGTTGCATTATTCTTATGAACACCTGATGACTACCATTGCTTATGGGAAAAAAAACTATCAAAGTTGATGAGATTACTGCAGCGTTATTGGCTCACAACCAGCGGAAGCAGAATGCAGGGGAAAGCTCTCATGGCGACAGTTTATATGTTAAGGGTAATCTGGATTGTGGAAGGAACAAAGAGAAAGAGGGTACTGGAAGGCAAAATTCCATATTCAAGTCTAAAGGAAAAAAAGACGATTCATTGCTACAAGTGTAAGGAGCCAAGTTATATGAAGAGAGATTATACAAAGCTGAAGAAGCAGACTGAGGAGAAACATGATGCATCATCGAAGTTTGTAAATGTGATGTAGAGTGACAATTCAGATTGCAGTGATTGTGATATGCTTTCAGTTTCATCAACACAGTTTATGGATGCATGGATTCTTGATTCAGGATGCTCTTATCACATAACACCTAAGAATAAGTGGTTTACTTCATACAGGTCAACTAATTCTAGCTTAGTTTATCTAGGTGATGATAAATGCTGTAATATTGCTGGTATTGGAGATGTCAAAATTAAGATGTATATTGGCATTGTTAGAACATTATGTGATGTCGGACACATTCCAGATTTGAAGAAGAATTTGATTTCCTTGGGCACTCTACATCGAAATGGTTTTATTCCTAAGGCAGATGAGTATAGAGAAACCATCAGGATTGTTAAGGGTTCACTGACTATGATGAAAGGAAAATTAACTGCAGGCAATATCTACAAATTGTTGGAGAGTACAGTTGTAGGTAGAGTTCATTATATTGAGTCAGATGATGATAGTACAAAGCTATGACAAATGCGATGCACCATCTTAGTGAACGTGAGATGGTGAAATTACATAAAAGGAATTTGTTGCATGGTGTTAAAAGCTGTAAGCTCGATTTTTGTAAGTTTTGTATTTTTGGAAAACAAACCAGAGTCAGTTTCATGTCTGAAAAGCATAAATCTGAAGAGATTCTTGATTACGTACATTCTGATTTATGAGCCCTACTAGGGAAGCGTCGGTGGGAGGATCTCTGTATTATTTTACTTTTATTGATGATTTTTCCAGGAAAGTTTGGGTGTATTTCTTGAAGCAGAAATCTGAAGTTTTGTCCAAATTCAAGTTGTGAAAAGCTGAGGTGGAGAACCAAACTGGCAGAAAGATCAAGTATCTAAGGTCTGATAATGACACAGAGTACATAGATTCACAATTTCAGAAGTTCTGTGAGGAGCACGAGATTTAAAGGCATTTTTCAATGCGAAAGACACCACAACAGAATGACATTACACAAAGGATGAATAGGTCCTTAACTGAAAGGGCGAGATGTTTGAGACTGAATGCAGGGCTTTTTAAAAGCTTCTGGGCAGAGGCTGTGGATATGACATGTTTTCTCATCAATAGATCACCTCAGGCATCATTGGGTGGCATGGTTGTAGAAGAGGTATGGACATGTAATCCAGTTAGTTTTGATCACTTACGAATTTTTGGTTGTCCTGCTTATGTGCATGTACTTGGAGATGAAAGAACAAAATATGATCCAAAATCTAAGAAGTGCATCTTTCTGGGCTATAAGAAATGTGTGAAAGGATTCAAGTTTTGGGATCTGATTACAAAGAAAGCGGTAATCAGTAGAGATGCAGTCTTTGATGAGTAATCCAGGTTGCAATAGAATTAAGACAATGTGTCAGGGAACAATTCCAGTTCAGAGACAGTGCAGATGGGTCTCGAACAACATCCAGTAGTAGTTGAGAGAGTTGAAGGTTCAGATCCAACACCTGGTGATTCCAGTATAGATGACTTGCAAAATTATAATTCAGCCAGAGATAGACAGAGACACACCAAAATAAGGCCTCCCAGCAAGTTGGGTTATGAAGACTTGGTCTCTTTCGCACTTCTCATCAGTAGTGATGATCCAGCCACTTTCCAAGAAGCTATCACCAGTTAGGAGAAAGAGAAACAGATGGTGCAATGGTCGAGAAGTTGGAGTCTTTGCAGAAGAATCACACATGGGAACTTGTTCAGCTTTATGAGGGAAAGAAAGCTATTGGGTGCAAATGGGTGTCAGACTATGCAGGTGATTTAGACGGCAGAAGATCTACAACTGGGCTAGTGAAGGAAATGGGTGTTGAGCAGTGTAGAGTTCAGTTGCATTGTGATAGTCAGAGTGTTATTTATTTGGCTAAGAACCAGATGTACCATGTGAGAACCAAACACATTGATGTCAAGTATCACAAAATCGGAGAATTAATTGCTTCTGGTGAGATACTGTTTCAGAAGGTTCATACTAACGAGAATGCAGCTGATATGTTGACCAAGCCATTTACTATCAACAAGTTCTTGCATTGTTTGGACTTGTTAAATATTCACAGTTGCTAGAGAAGCATGGTGGCCCAACCCACATTGGTGCACGTGAAACTCCCAGGTATATTTTCTCCTAAGGGACTAGATATTCGCCAATGTGGAGATTTGTTAAGTATGACTCATATACCAAATAAGGAACAGATGTTGGAGCGGAGCGAATCACAAGAGTTTTATTATGTGTGTTGGGGGTGCAGGGGCAACACCCTGTGGTATGGTGCAAGGGTAATTTTGTAATTACATATTATACACATAGGGCTATAAATAAACATGTTTGTAATCCCGGGACTAAGGGTTGTATTATGTACTATTTTTCTGAAAGTAAATGAAAACCGTCACTCTGCTTCCGAGGACGTGGGCATCTTTGTCGAATCTCGTTAAATCTTTTTGTTCTTCTAGATTTGTGTCGATTTGCATTTCTTTGCCCTAAATTTCTCAACAAAAAATACATCTTTATAATTAAGAGAAAATAATACAAATAAAAAGATTTTTCACCAACTCCACGAGCAGACAACTCCTGATAGGTTATACGTTTCCTCTTTTATTTTCACAAGGAATTATGTAAGATTCAACAGTGTATATATATAATTTTTTTTTGTAAGCATACAAATCTATAAAAAAATTTTAAGGCACGTAAGAATAAAATGGGTCAGAATTTAGTTTTCATGCTGTATTTTTCTAGGGTGGCCTAGCTGGAATAGCACGTGCCGCGATCTTTATCACGTGATGCTCTGACACAGCCCGAAACCCTTTGCATTCAAGGCACCTCTGTAACGTACCTGCGAGGCCCGAGCGGATCCATATTGACCGTTCATCATCATTTCAACGGATCAAAACAGCTGGGACCAAAGCACAGTAAGGCTTCCTCGGAGTGAGGTGGTCCCGAATAATATCTGACTTACAAGAGAAGCGAACTATTCCGAATATTTATTTTTAATATTACTTAAAATGTAATAATTATGTACATAACTATATATGCTTATAATAATTTCATTGATATTACGGATTGGTATGTTGGTGTGTAATTCATGACGAATAAAACGTAAATTAAGAAGAAGAACACAGAGATTTAACGAGGTTCGATAAAGATGCCTACGTCCTTGGGAATAGAGTGGCGAATTTCACTATTTCAGATGAGTTACAAATTCGGTTCAAACACACTCATAAGATTACACATCTAATTATAAATAAAACTCATTGATAAATTACTGACTCGCCTTTGCTCCCTCAATCCACTAAATATGAAGAGACACACCTCTTCACAAAAAAACTCTAAATTTCTAGTATATGAGCCATACCTAAAACATATATTGGAATTGAAGGTATAAAAAATATAAGAAACCCCAATAATTATTAGGTCATGAATCCTTTCATGATTTGTAATTTATATTTGTGAGAATAGCGCCCTTTTCTAATTTTTTTAAAAACTAAGCGCTCACTTTTACTTAGGGGTAAAATCGGGCCGAGCTGAGTATATCATTGTTTGAACTTGACTTGATATGATTATAAGTTGTTCATGCTCGGCTTGATTTTGTGACAACTTTTCATACATTGGTAAAGTTTGATTTTTTTTTTTTTAATTTTATGATGTTTGAATTTGATTTGTGCTTGAATTGTTTATAACAAGTGAAATAATTTTTGAACGAGCTCAAAAATTAAACTAGATTTTCATATAAATAAATTAATAAATAATTTTGTAATTCTAATACAAGATACAAAATTATCGATTATGAACTCTAAAATCTTTGAATTTTACTAATTAGCTGCATAATTCTTATGAATAGGACTGCTCTAGTTCAAAATTTCAAGTAGAAGAACTAAATTGATCCTAAAAATTATAGGAACTATCGTTTAATTAATCATATTAATAAGAAAATAATAGTTATTGCCATAAAAAAATGAATGAGTTTTAATGATTTTAAAACTGTATAACAAAAATCTTTTATGACACTCTCCTTAATCGTGAATATCTCATCATTCACTTTTTAATAAAACAAAATATATAATTAATAATTATAAAGGCTAAAAATATTATTAATATAATAATATATTACTATTAATTATATAATTAAATAAATTCTAACTAAATAAAGTTTATATAAATAATATATCATATATATAATACGAGTTATTATTGAGTTTAATATTGAGCATTTACTTGTTGAACAACAAACAAGTTTGTTCATGAACATAAACAAACATGTTTGACTGTGTTCATGTTCAGTCCGTTTAAGCTTTGAGCATTTAAAAATTGTTCAAAGTTATTTATTTATTATTCTGAACGAACTGATCGAGCCTTACTTGAGTCGAGTTCAAGTTGTTCTTCAAGTGCATTAGCTCATTTATAGCCCTAGTTTACAAACCTCCCAGAACTTGTGAAACCTTTTTTTTAAGAGTGAAGTTTTAATTAAATAAGTTTTAAAAATTAGTTAAATACTAATAATTATGTAGTAGTTGAATATGAATTTATCCTACGAATCACACCCAAGAAATAGAGTGTAGAACCAGAGACAGAAAAAGAGAGGGAGGGAGAGAGAGTATATTTGTGTGTGTGTGCGCATATTAACAAATTAATTTTTTGATGATTGATTAATTAGTTCTTTACTAGAAATAACACCTATGTTTATAGGTAATAGGGAATAATTATACGATTACATGTTTTTCCTTATTTTTATGTGGGTGTTATAGGATATTTTAGGTATTTAGATAAATGAGCAATTCGCTCAGCTACCCTATCATTCGATTGAGTGAGAATAGCTATCCTTGGTTCAATAAGGTTTGTTCAGCTAACCATGTTGTGTTGGGCTGTTGGTCGTGGAGTAAAAATCTAAAGAA
Source organism: Papilionanthe hookeriana x Papilionanthe teres (assembly GCA_022702705.1). Classification (NCBI taxonomy): domain Eukaryota; kingdom Viridiplantae; phylum Streptophyta; class Magnoliopsida; order Asparagales; family Orchidaceae; genus Papilionanthe; species Papilionanthe hookeriana x Papilionanthe teres. The sequence continues at coordinate 115,994,882 of CM040432.1, forward strand.
GAAGAAAAACAAAAATCAAGAAAACAATAGATTTTATGATGTTCAACAATATGCCTACGTCCTCTGGAGTAGAGCGGCGATTTCACTATTTCAGAAGAAAATTTCAGTACAATACCCATAGAGTTACATATCAAACATATAGATAAAACCCACAGATAAAATTAATAAAATACCCACGTACCGTACCGCGAAAGCGTTATCCCCGCACCCCCAACCCACTTACGAAACTCTCGTGATTTGAGAGATGCTTTCGCTCCACTCTACCATCTATCCCTTATTTGATATATGAACCATATCTAACAGGTTGACTTTGGCTGATCTTTGGTCGGCTTAGGTTAGCCGGTCGACTTCTTCGGCCCGTTGTTGACTATTGTATCATATGTTGGGATTTCCTATCACTATGATGAGACTAGATTGTCAGACAAAGGGTTAATCGCCGTAATCCGACAAGTAGCTCACCCTATTAAAAGTCCTTTTGGGGTGTTCAAGGACTGTATTGTGGAGACAACATTCAGCATTATAGAGGGATTTGGAAGCACTTATGAGGCATCCTGTGATGCCAGGACAAGAGTTGAGCTAACGCCTTCTCTCGAGTCGATAGATCTTGATCTTTGGCTCGGACGACCTTTCTTTGGTCAGCTTCATGTCCCAACCCAATGGAGCTATACTTGTTAAATCACATCTTTAGTCTTTCAGTGATGTGACATTTGATCATCCATCTGTGGGTCATTTCTGACCGCACTTTTGTCATGTAATTCATCATTTTTTTTGTAATACTATCGTGTGAGTGTACGTATATTAAAAATGGATGCTTCATGATATTTTGATATGTTAACGTCATCAATGTAAGACAAATGTAACGCCTTTTAGTTATAATTGTTTCCTTCTATGCTACATTTATTAGGAATCCTTTTATGCCTTCTTATTGGTTTTCTTTGTCTAATATTAAATCATAATATTTTCTATTATTTATTTAGCCATTTTTTGGAGAAAATAAATTTGAAAATTTTAAAATATTACTTGAACCATAGAGTATAATGAATTATAAACTTCACAATAAATTAAGATAAGTGAAAAAAAATATATTTAAATTTATTTTGAGAAAAAAAATATTTTTAAATATTCTTATGGCATGATCCATGAAAAAAAATAATTGATCGCTTTTCTTCTCCTCATGTGACCAACAATTGTGGCTGTCATATGTACAAGGATTTAGGTGGATGTCTCTGACCTCTCATTGGTTGATTTTTTACTATATATATATATATATATATATATATATATATATATATATATATATATATATATATATATATACATGCATACATACATACATATGTATGTATGTATGTATGTATGTATAGTTAACCCAACATTATAGAATGATTCTTGTAGGCAACCATACATATATCACATCGTCCAACCCTTGAAATATAAAGTATTAGCTCTTATTTTATTTTTTTGGTCTAACATATTAATTTAAGATTAAAATTAACTTATTAGATTTGACACCGATCATAATCAAGTTGAGATAGTTTATATTAAAAAATTTAGTGTTGAGCATAAATTACATTAAAATTAGAGATTAAAATGCAACTCTCGAGCTTAAAACTACAAATGACACAAATATAACTATATAAGCACTCTTTATATATATATATGTATATATATTATATTAAAATAGAATTTAAAATAAGAGGAAAAACACACAAAGAAAGTCAAAAGAAAGGTCTTGGTATTTATCTAAGGGCTGCAATTTTATTTTATTTTATTTTAATATATGGATAATATATTCTTTAATATTTTTTTCATTTTTCATCACCAAATTAAACAAATTATCTCCATGGCTAGTGATAGTGACCACTCACACCAAATATAAATGAAAGATGGATTTTTTTTTTTTTTAGCTTTTAATATTAAAACCAATATATATATATATATATATATATATATATATATATATATATATATATATATATATATATATATATATATATAATATTTTTTATAGTCAAATTTTATGAATTATTTTGGCTTTTATTATTATTATTAAGGGAAATTTACATATATATACCACCAATTCTTATTTATTTACACATTTAACATGTAAAGTTTGATTTTTGCATTAATTAAACTTGTGAATGGAAAAGAGCATTTCTTTTTTTAAAATATTAGTAATAATGATTTATTCAATGTGGTGTTAAGAACTTGAATGCTATGCATATAAATAAATAATATTTAGTTATTATTAGATTTTGATATATAAATATATAAGAATTTTGTGACATTTATTCAAATGCCCCTATTTTTTATTCAAATTGAGCCGGCTCTTAATTTTAAAAAAATAAAATAAATAGAATAAAAGCGAGAGAAAATACCTATTAAAAAAAGAACCGAAATTTCCACCCAAAAAGTGACAAGCTGTCGAACTCGGAACTCCACATGTTCAGCTGGGACCCACGATGCGGTGGCTTTGGGTGCAACGTAAAACCCGTAATAATAGCATTTACTTTTAAAATTTACCAAAAGCGGAAGGAAAGCGGCAGCTCTAAGGCCAGAGAAGGAGCCGTTTTTAACGGTCGGAGACGGCTGTGAACGGCGCCTTAACGCCGTCACTGTTTGATCTGTCGGGTCCTCGGTAGCATCATTTTAATAGGATTTCCGTTCCATTTCTCTTCAAAATAAATTTGAATTTATTAAAAATTCTCTAAATCTTATTTTCTCTTAATTTTATCTCTTTATTTTCATTAATTTTCTTTTTAAAAAAATAAAAAATTAGTGACAATGACTCGATCGCAGCTCTATTATCATTTAATACCAACTTATTTAAATTATTATTTTTTTCAAGAAATAATAATTAATTAAAAACAATGACCTAATCGCAGCCTTATTATCATTTAATTATCGTAATTAATAGAATCAGCAGAGCTCAAATGAGGACCACCGGACCTGTAGAGACAAACCCACGTTGATCGATCGAAGGAGAGGGGTGCTGTGATCCTCAATCGAAGTGAAAAAATTTGCGTCCGGAGACCGGACGCAGCGCTGCGTCATAAATCGCCGCCGATTTTCATTTTCCGGCGGCGGATCCGCCGCAGCAGCAGGTTGTGTTTTGCTGTTTTCTGCCTCTCTTCCATCTGGCATTTTACTCTTACTTCGTCCACGCCGTGTTTCTTCGTCATTCCTTCATATCCCGTCGGCCGGCTCCTGTCTTCGTCGAATTTTAATAGTTTTTGTTGTTTATTCACTGGAAAAGGATCTGTTTTTCTTCTCGCTGGCCACGCATTTTCTGTTTTTGTCTTTTTATTTTGTCATTTTTGTTGGTTTCGTGCGGTTGTTCATGGATCTTGTTAAAAGTTTGGGGTTTCTTCTGATGTTATTTGGGCTCTAGGTTTTGCAGGTCTCTCGAATTGTTTTCGTGAGTTATACGAGTTTAGGGGCGATGGATGGATCGCACAGGAAAGGAAATGGGATGCCGGCCTCTCCATGCGATACTCCTAGATCGAACGAGAAATTTGGAAGAGATCTCCGATCTGGCGATGGAGGCGGCCATTTAAGCAGTAAGAATGATAAGGATAAGGGCGTCAACGTTCAGGTCATCCTCCGATGCAGGTAACTGGCATTTCTAGCACTGATCTTGCGACGAATTTGGTTTAAATTTTGAACTAATGCTGTAATAATTCGAATTTTGATAGACCTCTGAGTGACGAAGAGGCGAGGTTGCGGACGCCTGTGGTCATATCTTGCAATGAGTCGCGGAGGGAAGTATCTGCAATGCAGAATATTGCCAATAAGCAGATCGATAGAACTTTTGTGTTTGACAAGGTATCAGATAAAGTTGTGAAATTTTAATTTTTATGAACTTGTGAGTTGAATACGTATCTGTGTAGGTTTTTGGCCCAACTTCCGAACAGAAGGATTTGTTCAATTATTCTATCTCTCCAATCGTGAATGAGGTTCTTGAGGGATACAACTGCACCATTTTTGCTTATGGGCAGACTGGTACCGGCAAGACATACACAATGGAAGGTGGAGGGAAGAAGGCGAAGGTAATTTTGGATATTTTTTTCAGTCTACTCATTGATTATGCAGATTATATTGGAAGTATTTTGGACTTACTATATGTTTTGTGACATTCTAGAATGGAGAGTTCCCAAGTGATGCGGGTGTGATCCCAAGGTCTGTTCGCCAAATCTTTGAAACGCTAGAAGCACAATGTGCAGAGTACAGCATGAAAGTTACTTTTTTAGAGCTGTACAACGAGGAAATCACAGATCTTTTAGCTCCAGATGAGTCGAAGTTCCCAGATGACAAATCAAAGAAACCTATAGCTCTAATGGAAGATGGGAAAGGAGGCGTCTTTGTTAGAGGGCTGGAGGAGGAGGTGGTTCGCACGGCCAGTGAAATTTACAAGATATTGGAGAAAGGTTCTGCGAAGAGGCGTACTGCTGAGACTCTACTAAACAAACAAAGCAGTCGTTCGCACTCCATATTTTCCATTACAATTCACATCAAGGAGGTTACTTCAGAGGGGGAAGAAATGATCAAAATTGGGAAGCTTAACCTTGTGGATTTAGCTGGTTCAGAGAATATTTCAAGATCAGGTGCTAGGGATGTAAGTAATAATTTCTCTCTTACTTCATATGGAAGGCACGACCTTTTTATATAATATATAGCTTTCTGCATAAATGATGCATGGAAATGTAGTTAAAATGCAATAGAGCGACTTCTATGTTGAATCTGGTGGTTATTTTCGATTGTGATGAGTTCGTATCATTGCAGGGCAGGGCAAGAGAAGCTGGAGAGATAAACAAAAGTCTTCTTACGCTGGGGCGCGTTATTAATACACTAGTTGAGCACTCTGGCCACATTCCATACAGGTGACTAATACCTTTCTTTTTTCTTTTTCTCCATTGAATTATGGAGATTTGTTGGACTTATTATTATTATTATTATTATTTTGATATATATATATATGCTTCTTCTACTAGAGATAGCAAGCTTACAAGATTGTTGAGGGATTCCTTGGGTGGGAAAACGAAGACCTGCATCATTGCCACCATATCACCTTCAATTTACTGTTTGGAGGAGACACTGAGCACCTTAGATTATGCTCACCGTGCTAAAAACATAAAGAACAAGCCAGAGGTCATCTAACTCATCATCACAAGTGGTTATTTGATGATGTAGGTGAATTTTCTCTAGATAATGATGTTCTAAAGTTCAAAATATTTCCCTTTTTGCAGATTAATCAAAAGATGATGAAATCTGCTATGATCAAGGATCTATATTCTGAGATTGATCGTCTTAAACAAGGCTTGTGTTGATTAAATCCTCTCTCTCTCTCCGTCTCTAAACTTGGCCTTATTTATGCTTTCAAAGATAACATCTTTTCAACTTCTGCTTACCGATTAAAGAGAAAAAAAATATAATGGTGCATCTACAATCATTTTTATGCCAGAAAGAGTGCAGTTTCTTCTGATTTTCATGTTGTGTCGCGGTTTTAAAGTTGCTTTCCATTACCTTTGTTGGTTTCTATGACACCTTTTTCTTCCTTTGCAGAGGTATATGCTGCCAGGGAGAAAAATGGCATTTATATTCCTAGAGATCGTTTTCTACAAGAAGAAGCAGAGAAAAAGGTTAGCACATATCCAACTGTTCTGCAGAACTGCATTATGACATTCATTCTAGTAACCAAGTTTCTGTTTATTTAAGGCTATGTCTGAAAAAATTGAGCGTATGGAAATTGAATCGGAATCGAAAGATAAGGTATCTTCCGTTAACTCAGGTGGTTTTTTCCCGTTTAAATTAAAATTTGGAGCTATTCTAACTATTTGATGTGATCCTGTTACCAGCAATTAGGTGGGCTTCAAGAACTTTACAATTCTCAACAAAAATTGAGTGCAGAGTTGAGTGAAAAACTTGACAAGACCCAGGTATGGCTAACTTCAATATTTGCATCCCTAACTTCAATATTTGCATCCGTATCCAGCATTGGGCAATAATGAAAATTAATTTTTATCCTCTGTGGGTTCAGAAAAAATTGGAGGACACTGAAAACCAACTCCTTGATCTAGAAGAAAGATACCGACAGGCAAAGTGCACTATAAGAGAGAAGGAATATTTGATAGCAAATCTCCTCCAATCAGGTTTATAAAATATCATAATAATGGAATTTTTTCTGTTTCATACACATCCACAAATAGGGGTGAAAGTGAGCCAAGTCGACTTGTGAGCCGGCTTTGACTCGACTTGATGAGCGGTTCGTGAGCTAAGCTCAATGAACTAACAAACCAAACTCAAGCGAGCCCTCACTCGACTCGTTAACTCGGGAGCTGATGTAAAATAAAATTTAAATATATTAAAGTTCAAGATTTATTTTTAATTTTTTTAAAATATTTAAAAAAATAATATTTTATATTTTATATCAAGTGATTTCTAATTATTTCTTCTAATTTCTCAATCTATGTTATTTTATCATAAAACTAGCATAAACTAATATTATTTTCTCCTTTTATAACAAACTAATTGGCTCACGAGCCAGCTCGACTTGTAGATTTAAAAATCAAGCTCAAGCTCGAACTCGATTAGTTAATCAATCCTAAGTTCAAGCCATGGATGGATCGAGGTCTACTCGTTTGCACCCCTAACCCTAAGTATAGGCTTAATAAGAAGAATCAATCACTGATAATTGATCATCATCAACTTCAATTGTAAAACCAAAAACATCCTAATAATAATCCTTAATAGACCTACTCAACACAAGAATTAGGTTTTCGAACTAGTGATTAGGTTTTTGAACTAGTGAATCTGACAAATTTTTGTTGACTTTTTGATGTTGTACAAATCGTTGAACCATTGAAGTTTGTGAAATTGGCATATAACATATTCTCTCATTATGATAAGATCGTTTTAGATTGGAATGATTATACCATTATATGCATGACCATATTGAGATTTGTATTCATGACATCCATATTCTTCTTATGACACTTCATCATATTTATCAATTAGATGCATCAGTATTGATGTTCTGAAAAATTATAATATCTATGAGTTTGCAGTGCTTAGAATGATTATCACAGTTGGTAATATAATGCACTGTAATCATAAGATTTGTGTAGACAACAATTGTATGTTTATCTTTTGACAATTTTTCTGCCCAAGTATAAGTCATACTTACTCTGATATTGTTTAGTGCACTGCATCAACTATACCTCATTATAATATTCATTATGTTCTTTTAATATTTTTGTTAAAACTCAATTTAATGACCTTTATAACCTCCCTTGTCCATCACAAGTTTCCTTATAAATGTGAATCTATTTCTGGACTCTCCTAAAACTTCTACAGCTAATCATACATCAGGTTTAGCTCAGCCAAATGATTCCAATTTTAACTCTTTTCAACAATCTATTTTATCAGATTAAAAAATTCTAACATTTCACCCTATGTTTCTCCCAAGCTCCAAATATGATTTATTTATTTGCTTTCAGAGAAATCACTTGTCGAGCGTGCACACGGCCTTCATTCAGAGCTAGAGAATGCAGCTACTGATATTTCGGGATTGTTCTCTAAAATTGGTTGGTAACTCTGCTGTTTTTGCCATTTGAAACAACTGTTATTGTTTTTTTCTCTTTCAAAATGTCAGATGAGGGGCACCATTTGCACTAATAGCTTCAAATTTGATAAAATTTCAGAGCGCAAAGATAAGATAGAAGAAGGGAATAGAATTCTTGTGCAGCAGTTTCAGTCTCAGTTGACTCAACAGTTGGATGTTTTACACAAGACTGTCTCTTCTTCTGTCACACAACAGGAGTACCAACTGAAAGAAATGGAAGAGGATATGCAATCGTTCGTCTCTGCAAAGATTACGGTACATTAACAAATGATAAATCGGCCAGAACTTCTTAACTTATTGCATGTATTAAATCATACTAAACTCTTACTTTATTTTCTCGCCTAACAAATTCACAGGCCACCGATGAACTCAGAGAACTAGTTGAAAAATTGAAAGCCATGTTTGGATCTGGGATCAAAGTTTTGGATGATTTAGCTGGAGAATTAGATGAAAATTCTCAATCAACTTTTGGGAATTTGAAATCACAAGTGCTGACACATTCTTCTGCTCTCGAGGATGTGAGTTTTATTTTCTACTCTCCTGCACCATGCAAGTTTTAGAAATGGCTACCAAGGATTTGATTAAATCTCTTTTTATAGTGCTTTAAAGGTTTTGCCTCAGAGGCTGATAATTTACTTGGTGAGCTTCAAAGAACCCTCTTTAACCAAGAGGATAAATTAAATGCTTTTGCACGGCAGCAACGCGAGGTTCATGACTATCACAGTTAAAAGTTTTTCTGATTTTTTTTTTAATTTTTATGGTTGTTCTTGTCCTCAACCTGTACATTTGTATTTGATACTAAACCAGGGACATTTAAGAACTGTGGAGTCAACACGTTCTATCTCAAATACTACCATTAATTTTTTCGACACTCTAGACATTCATGTATCGAAGTTAAGCAAAATTTTGGAAGAAACTCAGACTTCACAATACCTGCAACTCAGCGAGCTAGAGAGGAAGTTTGAGGTGATTTTTCTGCAATGGTTGAATGTTTAGGGGCCATTTGTGATCACTTTTGGTTTTTGTTTTCTATTTCTTGTATTTTCTTTGTTTTGTTTATATTTTGATTTGAAATGAAACATATTTGGTATGTTTGATTAAGTTATGGTTGTTTTTGAAAGCACTTAAATTACCTAAAAGTGGTTTGTTTTAAAAAATTTGCATATTTATCTTTAGAAATAAAAAATAAAAATAGATTAAAAACACATTAGCATTTTTGATATTATAAAGTTCTTAAAGCTGAAGTAGTTTCTACCACATGAAGGAATGTGCTGCGAATGAAGAAAAGCAATTGCTAGCGAAGGTCGCAGAGATGCTGGCAAGTTCGAGTTCCAGGAAAATAAGTTTGGTAAGTTAAATGTTATGTATTTTATGGAATATTTCTTTGGTTCTTTCTGGACAAGCCTTTTCTTGAACTTTTGGAAATCTTAAGCTTTGTTTGGTAATGCTCTTTTAGTTGCTTTAATCTTCAAATAGTTGACATGTGCATTTTTTGTCTTTGTGACAAAATGCATTCATGGCTTGAAGGCCATAGGGGAAATTTGCAGAGTAGTTTGTCCATCTTTGTGAGAGAAGCTAATGCGGTAAGGTTAATGGTCTAGAGTTTTTAATTCAAAGTAAGATGACATCCAACTATGTAAGGTAAAAATACAAAAAACTCACAATTTATAGGTTGCTAACTATTATGTTATACATTTTATTCATTCCACAAGATAATCTAAAAATTACCAAAATCTAAAGTTCCATGAGAGAAAAATTGCAAGAAATATAGAATTCAAGCATTGACAATGCTTCTAAAAAGAAAGCTGGCAACATATCGCTACAAAATCCACTACTCTGGATTTATAGCATATATATTTAATAAATCTGGATTTACTAAATCCTATTTAACGTAAATCCTATGTGCAGTCAAACACCCCTTAAACTTTCATATTTATATACGTAGCACTTTGGTGCTTTAAACATATGCATGAAAATGTATTTTTGATGTGATATTAAAGATGTGTTATGTGTGTGAATATGGAAGTTTAGGTGTGAGATATTTTGAATACATAAGAATTGTGTGCTATTTATGTAACTGTGCTAGCATGGCCCAAGAATGATGCTTCATCTTGTTCTAACCACCTATAAAATGGTTGGATTATCTGTTTGGGTTGGATTATCTGTTTATAAATTTTGGTGCATGTCTCACATACCCCTATAAACTTTTAAATATGGATGATTTCTCCAGGTAAGATCATTTAATTTCACCTTCTATTTTAGATACCTCAGATTTTGATAAGCCCTCTGCATTGCACTAGTTCATGAACTCTGTTAAATTTTCGTTAGAGATCTATTATCTTTTAATCCAATCTTTCATAAGTTCCACACACTATTCAGCAATTAGCTTAGCTCATACTGCATATTATCACAGGCTAAATGCTTGCATTAATTTCAATCTTTTTGTTTGGTAATCAATTAATGAATGAAATCTTTGTGGCTGCTGCTGCTTAGTGCATCTTTGTTTCCATTTATTCTAGGTTCAAACGGCAGTGGACACTCTCAGAGCAAGCGCAGCTGATAGAACAAGTAATCTACAGAAGGAAATGTCCAATGCTCAAGATTTCACCTCATCTGTCAAAGAAAAATGGATGGTTTACATGGAAGAAACGGAAAAGAATTATCATCAGGATACTACAACAGTAGAAAGTGGAAGATTCTGCTTGGAAGAAGGTCTGAAAGATTGGTATGTTAGCCATGCCAGTTCCATTATTCAACTTTCTTATCATTCGAGAAACTAATCACATCCTTAAATTCTGAACTTTCACCAAAACAAGCAGCATGGAGAAGGCCAAAATGGGTTCAAAACAGTGGAAAGATGCTCAGGATTCTCTGCTGACCTTATGGAAAGGAAATGTTGCATCAGTGGAGTCCATTGTTTGGTAATGTTATGACACTTAGTTCTTAGTTCAGTGATGCGTTGTTTAGATTCACTCTAAAAGCTTTAAACTTGCTTGCAATAGGAATGGAATGGAGGCAAATCAGCTATTACGAGCTAAACTGTCTTCTGCTGCTGCAAACGCACTTGGAGATGTTCACAACGCAAACAACGGTCTTCATTCGTCCATAAACAGTGAGTTCTATCATTTTCTCTTCACCGTTTGAAGAAATTTGATAAAAAACAATGTTCCTTCAAACTTGCAAATCAATCTTATCTTACCCCACATAACAGGTTCGTTGAAACTTGACCATGATGCATGCGCAAACATCGACTCCATCATTGTACCATCTCGTGGGGATCTAAGGAACTTGAGGAGCGGGCACTATCACAAGATCGTTGAGATCACAAACAGTGCTGGGAAATGCTTGGAAGAGGAGTACATGGTAAATATTGTTATTATATGTATAATTTGTATAAATGAATCCATTAATAGGTAACATTAACAACATAGTCAAAATTCAATATTTATGAATCCCAATTACTTGGCCAGGTGGATGAGCCTTCTTGTTCAACACCAAAAAGGAGATCAATAAATTTCCCTAGTGTAGCATCCATTGAAGCGCTGAGAACACCTCCATTTGAGGAGCTTCTCAAAGGGTTCTGGGAATCAAAGTCTGCAGCTAAGCAAATAAACGGGGATGTGAAACATCTTTCTACAGCATTTGAGTCTCATTCACAGGCCTTGAGAGACTCTCGAGTTCCCCTAACAACACTAAATTGAGAGACTTTACAAATCATTATGTACCTGCAATTTGTACAGGTTAGAGGTTGCAATTAATTCGTTCCACTATTTTTCCAGATTGTTTTGAGTGTTTAGCCTACCCTATCGAACTGTTGAAAATGGGAAAGGGTAAATATGTTACACGATATGAAATATGTAATATTCTTTTTGTATCGGTGGTTGATAGAAGAAGAGAGTTTGACTGAATCCAGAATTCTACTTTCAGAAATCGCCAAATTAACTCGTGCTAATTTGAGCTGGTTTGGAACATGGTAAAGGTTATGCAACAAGTAATTAATGCTTTTCTTTCTTGTTTTAGGATGCAAAATCTTAAAGTTGTGTAGATATTTGATAAAATTTCTGAAGTGGTTTATAGAAATTACCCGTATAAATCAACTTTGGATGCAAAGAGCTCATGTGTTCTACCATGGAACTGCTTTCTGATTCAGCTTTGCCAGCCTCTTGTCCTTAGAGCAGGGGATTCTGACACTTGAGCTGCTGATAATAGCATCGAAGACGAGGGTAAGAATTAAAGAAGATCACGGGTGGGCTGTTAAAAGTACACATCACTGCAGAGAAGAGCTCCTTTAGGGCTTTTGCAAAATCCTTCGGAAGTCATATAACTCTCTCCCTCTGGTTTCCAACCTGTTAGAGCTTCCTTCTAGTGTTCCATGTGCTCCGAGAAATCCAATTCGCCGGAACACATGCCGGAGCCCCCAAAGGCGCCGCTCCTCTCTCGAGAGTGGGAGAGAAGCAACAATATTTTTCTCTATTTAACAGTAATTAACAAAGAAAAAATTGGTATATTTGATCATTTGATGGAGATGGACAATTAGTATGATTTACCGATCAGAATACATGTAGGGCTGTCAAAGTGATTCATTGTAAATAGCTCACGTTCAGCTTGTTAACTCGCTCGTGTTCCATTCGTTCGACAAGTAAACGAGTCGAACACGAACAATTTTTTTATACTCGATATTTAAATGAGCCGAACATGAATAAAATTTTATTCATTCGTGTATAATTTATTTTGGCTTGATATATATATATATATATATAATTTAATTGACTACAGTACTACATAGATTTATAAAGAATAATAAAATATATTAATTTCTATTTAAATGAATATTTTAATATAAATAATAAAATTTAAATCTTGCATTACCCCTAACATCGTACGACTGTGTGGCGCGTTGTCAAAATGGTTCATTATTTGTGAACAACTCGTGTTCGACTTAATAATAATCAAACAAGTCAAATACAAATAAATTTTTTGAGTTTGATCTATAGACGAGCCGAACATGAATACTGATATTTTTTAAAAGGTTGAGCATGGTCTCGCTCAAGCTCGACTCATTTACAGTCCTAATTGTTGCATGCGTGACTAGGGTTATCAAAATAGTTTTTTGTTCGCGAACAGCTCGTGTTGGCTCGTTAAGCAAATAAGCCGAACACGAACAAAATTTTTGTATTCGAGATATTAATGAGCCGAACACGAACAGTGATATTTTTTAATGAGTTGAACACAAACTCAGCCTAGGCTCACTCGTGATCGGCTTGTTTACACCCTTAAATACATGTTCTTAAAACATTTACTGTAGATTAATAAAACACAATATTTTATAGGGAGTTTTGCATATATGTACCATTGAAATTTATAAATTTAATATTTATTTATGTAACATTTCATTATTTGTAGAGTTCAAATTTATTTGTGATAATGTTTTAAGAGAAAGGGTGAGAGAGACAAGAGATTTTATTATTTGGTAAGAGGTTTTTTTTTCCAAATAATAAATGCATGATATAATCTTTGCAAATATATAAACATATTGATTATAATGCACATAAATTGTTAATTTGAAGAATGTCTCAAGAATCTTACTGACTGAAGAAATTATCCCCCCATAAATAAAGTGATCCCTTATTAGCCTCTATACAAATGTCTATTTGCCTTTTGGGCTGAGCTTGTGTCAAGTTCAAATTTGATTTCTAATTCAATTTTAGAAAGAAAAAAAAGGGTTAAACTAAAAACTAAAATATAAGTGTTTTTGCGGCTCGATCATTTAGGAGTACCTTTAATTTCTGCTGAAGTCTCAAGAATACGTATTGATTGTAATGTGTTGTTAGGTACTTGCACGTGCATTTTCCTTTTCATCTTGAACCAAATAATGATTTTGTTATTTACCTCTCGTTGGTGTAGACATTTCAAATTTTTTCATCATAGAGATGCTCTCTTATGTAACTCGATGATGACTAGCTTTTAGCATTTTGTAAGGTGGAACGTTCCTAAACTCAAAGACCATTTTCGTTGTCTAAAGCCACTTTGATGAACTTATTTGTATCAATGCGGCTGTCAAAATTTGATAAGTATCCTTATTACATCCTAGACTCTCCACTAATATTCTATGCCAAATTTGTGAGGTATGGATTCTTTATCACTAGAAGGGATTCATTTTCTTCTTTAGATTTGGCGAGTCACGCTGTGGTTATAAAGTGATTTCATCAGATTATCTCCTTTGAAAGTCTATAAGACTATGTTGTAGTTGGAGGACTATTCCATTGCATATCTTAGATAGTTAGCTCATGAATATCCCATTGTGGTTTTCTTTTCTTTTTTTTTTTTTTTTTTTTGACATGATGTATTATCCTTTCAAAGGATGTTTTGATGGAAAAGAAAATTGTGTTTTAGGTTTAGAGTTAAGGTTTTGGGCTTAGATGACGTGGGAAAAAAAATATGGTGATGATGTTAAGTTAGGTTGTATGGATTCGTGGTTTAGGTATAAGAAGGATAAGTTTAAGGTTTGTCGAGCTTTGATACTAGATTTTACCTTTTTATGGCGAAGGTATTTAGAAATGGGATAAAGCTAGAAGGTACTTATGGACTAGTAAGTGGAGGATAATATGGGTGATCAACAATATTTGGAAGGGGGATTCAGGACTAAATTATCTGTTGGACAGAAGAAACCTACACCATCAATGGCTGCCTGGACTAAGATCAACGGGTCGAATGACGAAACCACTAGATATTGCTGGCAAGCAGGTTCCACCTTGTTCCTAAGTAAGATATAGATTACTTGGAAAAAGAAAATAATAAATCATTATTGAGAGTAGAAATAAAAAAAAGTCTCCCAACATTGCTATGACATATATAAAAGTCACACTAATAAAAAATACTTAATTATAATATAGAAAAATATAAAAAAACTGGAAAAGAAAGAAATAAAAAGGATAATTTTTAAGAAACGCATCAATCTCGAGATAAAAAGAAGGAAAAAATATAAAAAGAGATTAGCAGGCTCATTAATCTCAAGATTGCTAGATCCGCAGCTTGTGAACCTGCAAAATCGTAGTAATCACATGTACCGTGTCATTCTCGCTGGCAATGAGAATCTTCTTCTTCCTCTTCTTCCTTGAAAGGACCTAGATCCTAATTTTGGGTGTTCTTTCCCATAAAGCACATAAGTAGATTTCTAACGCTGTAATTAATCTATCTAATTATCTGTCGAGGTGCATTCCTGAGCTGAACTAGAAATTAACACCCAACTTACTCCATAGGGTCTTTCAAAAATTGCTCAAAAACCATCATATTTTTATCTGAAGTGATGACACGTCAGATTACTCTCAATGGCAGCAACCTAGGAGTAAACTAAAGTTCCGAGAATTCTAAAACTCATCTAGTGAGAGTCACACTGCTTTAGATATCATCACATTATCTTCTAGCATCACTAAAGCCATTTTCATTTGTGCCACTCTCATTACTTATAGAAATGTGGTACAAGCCACTAAATATTTTCTTTTTTATTGACGTACCCATCACAATTGACTCCTTCAACAACATAAGTATAAGATTCTTTTCATCCTTAAGAAGTGATTATGATTTTTTGTGGTTGTTATGAAGTGTACCAGTATCATATTGCCATATATAGTAGGCCCAAAAGGATGCAACAGGCTACAATAGACACAATGTCACACCAAACATGATACTTTAGCTTGTCTCCCATAGAAAACAGATATTTCTTGTCAATTGATCTTATTTATTTTCTTCAACCATGATAGAGAATATAATTAGGAATGTTTATGATTCGTGCTACTTAATTCATTTAATAGATGCCATATTTTTACAATTGTTTTCATCTATAATGAGGCTGCAAACATTTTCCTTCATGATACAATAGGTATGGAATATGTTGTGACGGAGCATCTGTGCTCAACACCTCTCTCTCATCTATGGGCAATTTATGATTGTCTTTAATTTTCTCTTTTGGGCCTTCATGTTCTATCTTCTCCATTACACCATGCTCAGTGAAAAATATCACCATATTATTTGGTTGATTAGATGTAATGTGCCCAAAGTCATGGTATTTAAAACACTTCATAGTTGGGACATATTTAAGCGTGTTGAGGTGTCCACTTTGTTTCCAATCTGAATAATTTTTTTCTCTAGCGTGTTTGGCTAAGATGCTCACCGTCTGTACTCTTATTGTGTGAGCCTGTGCTTGAATTATGTTTGAAGGATGGTGTAGAATTGATGGTATTGTGTTCTCTCCACCTCTAGAGTTAGGTTTTAAATATTTTGTCATATCCAATAGGGTTGTAATTGGACCAAGCTATCATTGGATGGTCTCAAGTCTCCAATGTCTCATCTGATGATGTTCTCATTAGGCTCCACTAGCTCACACTTTAACTGAAGTTGCCAAAAATCAAGTATGTATTTCTCTACTTTGTGAACTTGTTGTTATAAGTGGTGAAGTCTCAAGAGTATGTCAAATTTGTAATGTATTGGTAGATACTTGCATTATGTTTTTTGTTTCATTTTAGACCAAAAAGTGATTTTATTATTTCCTTGGTATTGGTGTTTCAAAATTTTCTCACCATAGAGATGTACTCTTTTTTAACTTGATCGCTTTACCCTTCTATTAGATAGAACATTCTTATACTCAAAGACCCATTCCACTATCTAACGAAGCCACTCGATGAACTGATATGGACCATGCAAAAATCAAAATCTAACAAATTAATCTTTACTTCAACATTTTCAACTTTCCTTTAATTATTTAATCTAAAATTAGTGGGATATGAATTTTTTATCACTAGAAATTACCCTATGGAAGAGATTCATTTTCTTTTATCAATTTGGTAAGTCACTGTTATGTTTATAGGTGATGTCGTTGGATTGTCTTCTTTCAAAGGTGACAAGCCTTTGTTGCAGTTAGATGATTTCTTATTACATATCTTCCATAGTTGGCTCTTGAACACCCCATCAAAGGTTTTACCTTGGTGGCATAATGTCTTATTCTTCTTATAGCTGTATTAATGGAAAAGAAAACTGTGATTTAGGGTTAGTGCTAGGGTTAGGTTTAGGGCTAGGGCTAGTATGAGAAAAAAAAATTGTGTGTGTGTGCGTTAGGTTATGTTATTTGTATTTTTGGTTTAGATGTAGGAATGAAAAATATTTAAAATCTTAAGGTTTACTGGACTCTAATACTAGATTTTACATTTTCAGAGCTTCTAGCTAGAAGATATTTAGAAAGGGGATTTCGCAGGCAAGTAGTGGTGGGCTAGCAAGTGGAGGATAATATGCTTGACAAAGAATAACGGGTTGAGTTGTGAAACAACAAGATGCAAGTGGTATGTTTCATCACCTTGTCCTAAGTATGATATATACACAACACTTGGCAAAAAAAAAGATGCATCACTCGAAATAGCATAATTAGAGAATAGTTTCTCCCAATTCATAAACTTTAAAATTAAACATCCAAGTAGTTTGCTGCAACATATATAAAGTCACGCTTATATAAAATAGTTGATCGAAATAAAAGGAAATAACTATAAAGGAAAGACACAAAAAGGAAAATTATTAAAAATAGGGAAAAAATAAAGGTTTAAAGGGGCTCTTTAATCTCGTGATCGCTAGATCCGCAACTAGTAGACCAACGATATCACAGTAATTCAACGTCTCACGTCATTCTCCTGGGCTAGAAGAAGCTTCTTGTTCTTCATTGTGAAGAGAAGAACCCCACAATCGGATATTCGTTCCCACAAAGCACTAAAGGAGATTTCTAATGATATGGATCACCCCTCCTATCTGACCATATATTAGTGGGTGCACTATTGTACTGAACTGGAACTTAGCATCAAACTTAGGGTCTGTTTGGGGCAGCTGCAGCTTATTCAGCTTATTCAGAAAAGCTGTTTATTCTGATAATCTGCTGATAAGCAGCTGATTCGAATAAGATGCTTGTTTGTTTGGTTTGAGCATTTGGAAAACAGCTGATTTGCAGCTGTTTATGAATAAATGACTCTTATGCCCCTAAAATGAATAAGTTTGTTGAAATTGTTTGATTTACGGTTTGAAAACGAACTTATATACAATTCGTTTGTAGAAAAATAACAATTTATGCTATTATTTCTTTATAAAATTTTATTAAGATATAAAATCTTATTTCAAATTTAACAATAAATATTTTTAAATATAAAATTTTAAATTTAAAAATAAAATCTTATTTTACAAAATTATATCTTATTTTCAAACTCATTACAAATTTATTTATTTCATTTCTTTATGATCGTATGTTCAAGAGACATTTCAAACATATTTAAGTAACACACATTTCATACATGAATAATTCTTTGAAATAATAGTAATTGTGGTACCGGATTGTTGCTGGTAGTTTTGATCACAAAATAATTATATTACATTACAAATTATTGACATATACACCACTCAACAATTTTCTATTTTAAAACCAAGTCAAATATATTAATGAAAATGTTTCAAAATATAACAGTACATTTGCATAACTAACAGATATCCAAATAAAATACAAGTAGAATCTGAAACCTAAATACAAAAAACAATACAACCAAAGGACAAGCGTCAAACACTTACAATTTAGACATCCTTCTTTGTTATTCTAAAAATTATATTTTATTAATGATTCAAAAATATTAAAGTTAAAGATTTTTATTGCGATAACAAAAGAGTACCAATTTTCCAATAGTAACATAAAGACCAAAAATCATTTTCCTCCTGTTCATAGCGATATTTATAAACTATCAGCTACACCAAGCACTTCTGTAACTTGACAGTTTGTATCTTTTATTAGTAACCGCACTCCTACGGCATGGATCCTTTTAATAATATCCAAAAAGAGGTACCATCATCCCTATCTTTTTCAGCATTATCAAAAAACAATTTAATGTTGAAATTAGAAGAGTTAGGCGTCACAATGCTAAGACCTTTATAATCACTCTTTCTATTTTTACAAGCAAAAAAGCCATAATACATAAGTCCTCTATACATTTGAAAAGAAGAACAACCAACTATGTGCTATAACAAAAGCTTTCCTTTTTTAAATAAATATTCAAAAATAAGAGTGAAACTATGCTATATAAAGGTCTTAGCATTGCGGATGCGTACATTCAAAAACTACTTACCGCAAGAAAAAATATCATTCATAAATAAATCATTTCCCCTATTTCGCCCTTCATTAACATAATTCTAGCAAAAACTATGCTATATAACTACCTTCAACACAACCATTATAAGTTCACTTAAGAATAAACTTAGAACGCTCGATTACTCCAATTGAGGTGATTTAAAACATGGCCTCATCATATTAAATTTAGAAGGAAGCTATGTGAAAGATTTATGAATCAATCCAAAAATAGTTCGATAAAAAACTATATGAAATTGAAGGGCTAACTTATAGCATTAATGCCAAATCTCATTAGCTCAATATACACAGAAAATTCTTTCCAAGCCATCATAAGTTAGTCAGCAAAATATATTTCATTTTGATATACCAGATAAGCAAGCACTAGCTATGTGTAAACAAACTAACTTTATGGTGTCACTTGTAATGCAAAGATTGGAAGATATAGATTAGTTTCAATCCCTTTCCATGCAGATGTAGATGTCCAAAACTTTAAATTTATTTTCATAAAAACTGACAAATATTTGAGATTAATAATATTTCTCATGGTTTATAATCTGGCAGTTACTCAGCGGTTGGATTTTTTATTCACCATTTTTTTTGTGTAGTGCTAATTACACAAAAAAAATCAATCATTGGCACGGAACTCATTGAGAGAATCACTGAGCCAAAAAAAAAAATCAAATAAAATACAATTTTTTTAAAAAAACTTTGAACTTGTTCTTATCATACAAATATCTTTTTCATCATCATCAATCCAAAGGAAAATTCTAAGCTAACTAGCTATGATTTCACTTACTTATGTTCTTGCTAATCTATTCCACATTATTTATGAGAGAACCACTAAGTTGATTTACCACTTTATGCTGACTAGTATGCAACATGGCTCAAAAGGCTTTTATTCAGATAAAAAGGGTAAATCACTTTCAAAGGGAAAAAATGAGCACTGTCCTAATTGCAAAATTTCTTGGAAGACCTAACTTACATAACTATTTCAGAAAATTCTAAGCTGCTTCAAACCAGTGTCAATGGCACCAAAAAAATAAATGCGTTGTACCCGATCTGGCCGATCCAGCCGAAAGAGAAAGGATTGTGAGATTGAGGAAGGATTGTGAGATTAGCATGAAGGATTGACAACTTACCTCAAAATGCCTGGTTAGGAGCAGCGCAGAGGCGAGAACTCGCGGAAAAAGGCACCGATCTACCCAATCTGGCCGATCCAGCCGAAAGAGGAGTCGTGGAGATGCTGCTCGACGGGGAGGGGTAGAGACGGGGCTAGGGCACACGGAAGCAGCCGATCTAGCCGAAGGAAGAGGAGATCGGGGATGTGCTCGAAGGGAGGAGTCGGTAGAGCGGACGTTCGAGCGGGGGTGACGAGCAGAAAAGGGCTCCCATGGAAAAGACCACCTAAACGCGCGATAAGCTTCCCATGCCCCGCTTCCACCTTCACGTATATTTTTCGTAAGCGCGGTTTGGGCGGTATCAATAAGCCGCGCCTGAACGCGTTATTCAAACAGGCGGTGGCTTTTTCATACCGCCACCGCCCCTCAATAAGCTGCCCCAAACGCCCTCTTAATCTACAGGGTCTTCCATAAATTGCTAAAAAACATATTATTTTTATAGGAAGTGATGACATATTGGACTAGTATCATTGGTGGCAACTTATTTGATCGATTTAATTTGAGAGAATCTTGAAATTCGTCTTGTGAGGATCACACAGTCTCAAATATCTCTTTCATGACACTGCCTTTTAGCACCAAAGTCACTTGTAGAAAAGTGGCATGAGTCATCAAAGTTCATGTCTCTATCAGAGCACCCATCATAAATACACTACAAAAGAGCTTTAAATTAACGTCGACATTTTGCGTCAAAAAATTTTAACGCATATATTTGCGTTGGATTTTGCAACTGATTTGCATCAAACAAAAGTTTATTTTATTTGCTTCAGAAGTTGTGTCAGATTTAGGTCTAAATATTGAACACAAACAATGACAAAATTAATGGTGTTGTTACGGTGCTTTCTGCGTCGGTTTTGTTTTAAAAAATCATGCAAAAACTTAACTTAAAGATGTCAAAAAAAGCCAACGCAAAGTAAAAGATAAATCTAATGCAAGAGACCTAAAAAACCCATCTCGCGTCTTCCAATTCATTTTCTTCTTTACAAATCCGCATCTTGTCCTCCCCCCTGTGACAACCAAAACCCTAGCATCTCTCCTCCTTCATGCCTTTACATATTGTCGGGTGCTGCACCTCCCCACCGTCGGTCGCCGTAGCTCCCTCCCGCCTGTTGTCAATTAAATTTGAAAAAGTGATTTTAAAATATAGTTTATATTTAAAATTGTTTAATTTAAAATAATAGGGTATGTCTCTCTTTGAAAATAATAATATTTTAATTTTTGAAAAGTAAGACAAGATATCATACATTCAATAGTTTGAATTAAATGAGCGCAGCACCACAAGTAATATATCTATCCCGAAGAGTAGACATATTACTTGAATAGTGGAGCTCGATTAACTAAACTAATAAGTCTATGATATCTGGTCAGTCTGCGAACCATTTTGGGCCAACAAGTTCCCCTATTTAATACAAAAAATCAAATAGGGTTTATATTGTCTGGGTTTTAAAGTTCCCTATAAGGGCAAGCCCCTATAGTTAATTACATCTTAAATGACGAGAGTCGCTTAAGAAAACTCTCGATTAAGACTAGTGGTTATGCTTCCAAGAATTTCAAATTTAGGCTTTCACGATTGGACATTAGAGATTCAAAAGGGAATTGACCAAATTAGGAACAATTTATTTTAGGAGTCCAAAGAAACGAAGAAGTAGGGGATGCCACGAATCCAAAGGGAACCTCGGTGACTTCTCAACAGTTATATTTGTTTGGCTTTAAATTTAAGAAGAGTATTACTTAATGTTTTAATCATGCCAATTTTAATATTTAGGGCTTACGCTCGCACAATACCCTATCGTGCAGACAGACTAAGAAGATAGGAGGAATTACGCTGTGTCGTACGGCAACCTCAGAATCCTAAATATGTTAGGACTTATATTACACAATAGGATTGTGCAAAAGCATAAAAGACGGAGTGAGGATTTAGGCCGCACTAGGCGAACTACCTCGAAATCCTATGGGATTGTTATTTAAACTAAAGGAAGAGTTTTGCTGTTGTAGACCAGTTCTGTTGCTGTAGTTTGCCCCCTTTTGTCTGATGCATCCTCGTCGTGCTGCCCTCGAAGTTTTGCTCCAAGCTCCAAACTCCTCGTTGTAATGACTGCAGGTTTAGGGTTTATGTTTTGTATTTATATGTGTAATTATTGTTGAGTCTCATGGCCTGCCGCAGGGTACCGTCTAAACCAGGTGTCCTACTGGCCTCTATCCTAAGGTACCCTACAAGTCTCTAAAAGCAACCTAATAATAAAAGGAAATATGTTAGCCTAAACTTTGACAAGTAAACTTTCAAAATACAATTTAAAACTTTAACAAAGAAAATCTCGAAGCACGATTTAAGCCTTAACAAAGAAAACTTCAAAAAAACACAAGTCGAACTTTGTCATTTAAAACATCAAAACACAAATTAAACTTTGACATGTAGAATCTTAGAAGTGTGACCCAAACATTACTAAAAGGCCCCAAACCGCCGCTCCAGTGCCACTATAATGGGCCAAAATTAACCACCTAAAAGACGTGTTTAAAGCTCCATTTCTAATCCAATTTTCAATCCTTCCGAGGGACTAAATGAGCCACATATCTTACCGTAAACAGGATCCGGCCAAGCCAAAACCCGAGCCCAAGACATGGCCAAAGCCGAGTCAACCAAATGGTAAGACTGAGCTAACAAAACAAAAAAACAAAAAACAAAAAAAAAAAAAAAAAAACTGAGCCCAAATATGCTACAAACGGGGCTCATAAATGTCAAAACTGCAGCCATACAAAGCCAAATCTGAGCCACATAAAGCCCCATACTGAGCCTCCAACAGGCGATAAACGGGGACTGCAACAAATGCCAAAACCGGGCCACACAATGCCAATAGGGTCTACAACAAGTGCCAAAACCACAACCGACCTAGCCTCAAAAATAAAAAATAATAAAAAATAATAAAAATAATAATAAAAAAAAAACAGGACCCAAGATGGCCCAACTCAAGCTTAGCAATCACAGTTAAAATGCACCAAACCCCACCCCAAAATAGGGCCAAAAATTGTAGCCCGAACATGCCAAAAAAGACATTTAGAGCCTATATAAATGTATTTCAGCAAAGTAATGAAGTAAATAGCGAGTAGTGAAGAGAAAGCTGTCACAAAAGTTTCAAAATTATGAGCTAAACATGCCAAAAGAATCCTCAAATTCCCTCAATATGCTTTAACTAAAACAGTGATAACAAGGAACAAATAGACAACTACACAGCTTTAGTACTTTTATCGACCATGCTAACATGAAACTCCACCATTCACCCATTTCCCTCCTTTCAGATATTTTTTATAAGCAAAACAAAACTTCAGATTTTGTAAAACGAGCCACCACATTCTTCTTAGATTTTTGCAAACAAAGCACTCAAATTTCTATGTATTTACATACACAACACCTAGACTTTATTTTCACATTTATGCTACCCAAGCAATTATATAAACCTTTACATTTGTGTTGATCCCTACAATTCAGTCAAATTTGCAACCCGTATCGGATTCTTTCACATTGCCAAATGAACCATTTATTGATGAATGGATGAATCAATGCTTCACCCCCCAAGAACAATAAAAGTTTAGCTGTTATAAATGTAAATACATAATAATTGGGTAGTGGGTATGATGCAGATAAAATCCTGCTTATATGCTGCACAAGTCGTGTTTCCACAAAGCTCCTAAGGATTCTACAGGGGCAGAATGGTCATTTTTCTACAAACAGCTGCTCTCATAATCAGTTTCCACGCATACTGTACCAAACAGTACGATAAACTTCCTCATAGAAGCTTTTCAGCAGAAGATAACATACAATTAAAACTCGAGAAGCTGCGGCTGCACTAAACAGAGCCTAAGAGACAGCTAAAATCCTCCACAATCCCACTACATATGGAAGTGATGAATTCAGCATGGAATGAGCTCAGAAGCCTCATTTTAAACTATACATACTGCTGGAGAGGTTGGGTAACCAAAGTTTAGATGACCAAGGGATTAAAATGCGACTGCTATGAGAATGGCAAGATCGAGACGAAGAAATATGTTCTCAAATGTCAAGTGCAAATATCCAAAGTTGCTGCTAATCCAAATAAAACAAAACAAGAGAAAAAAAACTCCGGTCAGGGACGCCACTCTCAACAAGAAAGAATCTGAATTTCCTCTTTGTGTTATAGAGAAAAGCACAGCATCTACTACTAGTTAGAAGACTTTGAAACAACTGATCATTGTATCTATAAGGGGCAATTACATGTGAAACACTTAAAACATTGTTATTTACAAAGTTTCAAAGCATTCTGACCAAGAAAGCATAGGGAACGAGCAAACCGAACTAGAGGAGCCATGGATCAATGTCAGAGAATGCTTTGCGGCAAGAAAAATAAAAATGAATCCCACGAGCAGCTTCGAGCAATATTCTTTCAAGCCATTCTAAGCAAAAATCTTGCATAGAATATTGTCCACGTATTTTTATGATCTCCTAGTCAAACTTTTCTAACCAATATATCCGTGAATTTTTTGTTTCATTTTGCTACATATGCATACTAGTCCTATTTTTTTATTATTATTATTTTAGACATAGTTATGGTTCATGTTTAGGTTCTGCACATTCCTTCTTTTACTTTTGTATATTGCTTCTAATTATTTTATCTGTTAATCCTGCTACAGATGGCACAGATGGTGCTGGTGATCAGCCACCTCTGTGGTAGAATGTAAGTTAAAATTTTGATTTTTTTCATATTTATTTTGACTCGTAATGTTTAAAATTATAATTAATGATTGGTTTTTTATATGTCGGAGAGTATGATTAGTTCTGAGAGACACAGTTGCCCTCCCAAACCCCAAGCACTGTCAGCAGTAGTGGTAGTCAGTCTACCACTATGCAATATAAGTTCGAGCTACGGACGTAGGCGACGGGGAAGAAGAAGATCGAGATCTCTCGTGCTATTGTGGGTGACATGAGCTTATCACACATAAGTTCTGTGGAGCTTGTTAAGCAGGTCGCTGCTATGACTAAGGAGGTTCAACTTTTACGTGAAGGCCAATAGAGAATTTAGTAGAGCATAGCACACCTAATAGAGATTATAGAAGATCGTTGGGGCAAGCGAACGATGATTGTTGTAGTCGAGGAGGAGGAAGACGAGGAGGAGGAGGAGGAATAGGAGGATTAGAACGAGTTTTTATGTATTTTTAATTTATGAAATGTTAGAACTTATATTGATCAAAGTGCATATGTAATCTTTTGATAATTTAAATTTCTTACATTATCTCTTTTTAAGTATTGATATTTTTTAGAGCTCTCATCTATGATATAGTTGAATATACTGTTGCTTTGATGTGGAGTGAATGTTGCGCGCCACTTATGGAAATGCAATGGTTCTTTGAATTTTTTTCTATGTATGAGTTTTGCGTTAAATTTTTTTCCAATAGTCCGATGCGTTGTCCATAGAACTAGGTTAGAAGCAAATCCGACAGTAAATAAATGATATCATTTATCGTATGTTATTTTCGTATGCAAAATCTGACTCGCATGTAAACCAAACAAGCCCGACGCTATGATGACAAAAAGCAGCGCCAATAATTTACATCGGAATATTTTGAAGTAAAATTGATGTAATTAACATTAACGCCCGCCGAATTACCTTCGGAAACAAAACGGACGTAAATCCGACTATAATGTTTAAATATCATCAGATTTACGTTCGATGTGAGTCTGATTTGGCCAACTCAAATTAGCTGAATTTTTGTAGTGATAGGGTTGGCAAAAAAGCTTGTAGTTCGCGAACAATTTGTGTTAGGTTTGTTAGGTTGCTCATGCTTGTTTAGTTTGTTGAGCCAACCAAACACAAATAACTTTTTTAGCTCGATTTATAAACTAGTAAAACAAGAACGAAGGTGTGTTTGACACAAAAATAAATTATTAAATAAAATATTTATTTATATTAGTTTTTTATTCAAATTAAAAATAATAAAATTATATATTTTTAAAAAATTATTTGGGTGATATAACTATAAAAAATATAAAATTTTAGGTATTAAATATACAAATACATAGGATTTAACTGGTATGTATGTAAATGCTCTTGAAATACTCTTCTTGCCAATGCCCACATATGTGGGTAGGGCTATCAAAAAAGCTCGTTGTTCGCGAACAGTTTGTGTTTAGTTCGTCAATGAGTTTGTGTTTGATTCGTTCGATAAGTAAACGAGACGAACACGAACAATTTTTTTTCGTTCTATTAATTAAACGAACTAAACACGAACAGTGATGCGTTCTTTCGTGTTGGAATCGTTATTGTTCAAAATATAAAATAATTTAAAATATATATATATATATATATATATATATATATATATATATATATATATATATATAATATATATATATATATATATATTTAGGGGAAAGAGCTCTCGTGGCTCCCTACGCGTTAATATAAAAGTTTAATACAAAATGGGGAGGGGAGGCCGATCCCCACTAAAAAAACCCAAAAAAATACAATCTCCACTCACCCCTAGGGGTTCAGCCTCCCACGTTACAACTCACGCAAACAAAAAAACACATTAAAGGAAAGCAGCAGTGAGATAGTAACCAAAAAGAAATCAACACAACAAAAATGATAGAACAAAAGTCTGTAAAGTAATATAGAATATAAAGTAGAGACTCAGCAGAAGATCCAAACAAAGATCCAAACAGTACTCGAATAAGAAGGGGATTTCCATCAGCAAAGATCCAAACAGTACCGTAAAGACGGAGTGTTAGTGGAAACAAATGGAAAAGTCATCGAGTGCTATCAGCAGACAAGATCCGAGTAGGTAGAGTTCACGTGTAGAGCTGGAAGATGCGTGCTTCAGCTCCAATAAGACGATTGTGTGAAAGACGAAAAGGAGTAAAAAAAACAAGATTGATTCGAAGCACTGAGATTGACCTGCACTCAAAAAAAGGGTAAATACAATGCCACAATCGAGAAATATGAAGAAAAAAGATACCAGCAACGTGGGCAGAAATGTATCAGTATCTAATATAGGGTAAGTTTAGAAGGTCGCTGTGGATCAATCTTGCTAGCTGCCTGGAGGGGTTAGTGCCCACAGTAGGTGTATCAAAGGAATGCTTGGCGAGCCAGTCAGCAGGGGAGTTGCCTTCCCTGTAGACAAAGGTTAATTTAACCTGCAAGGAGGAGGTGGTAATAACATTCCAGATACGTCTAAATAAGTAAATGAGTGCCCAGGGGAGGGGTGTATGCTTGTAAAATAGTTTTAACAACATCTCAGAGTCAGTTTCCACATGCAAATGAGTAAGTTTAAAACATACTGCAATTTTAAGAGTGAGGAGTAGTGCCTGAGCTTCAGCAGATAATGGTGTATCAGCTTCAACAGGAGATGAGAAGTAGGCAATTAACTTACCAAAATGATCCCTAAACGGACCACCGAGCATCGGAGCAAAGAGGGGTCCAACGACCATCAATATTGACTTTGACCCAACCAGGTGTAGGGGGAACCATCTAACAAGAACGAGCACACGCATGGTAGGCAAATCAGAGTTATTAGGACATAAAATTAATGCTTTTTGATAGTATGCCCAGATGTTAGAGAAAGTAACAGTAGGTGTGGGACATTTAAAGGAGTGCTTAAAGGCATTCCTAGCCATCCATACAAACCACAGAACCACCATAGGGAAATGAGTTAGTGGTTTATTAGCATTGGTGCCATTCTTCCAGACCTTTATGATAATGCTAATAGAAGAACAGTTAGGCCAGTTTATATTAATAGCAGTGGCAACCATGTCCCAAACAGCCTTGGAGTAGGTGCAGGTAAAAAAGTGTGACGAGTAAGTTTCTTCATTTTGTTTACACATAGGGCAAACAGAAGCTAACCTCAGCCCCTTAAGCTTTAAAATGTCATCCAGTGGCAGTAATGATGAATATAAACGCCAAAGAAAAAAAGAGATCGAAGGTGTGAATAGGAGTTGCCAGAAAATTTGTTTCCAGTGTCAAGTGATATGAGTAGTGATAGAGTTATAGATGTGTTTACTCACAGACATAGAGGTAGGCTTCCTCCAGACAGGAATATCCCTTTGGGCCTGCTGAATGGGGATCTGGTTTATTATACG
This sequence comes from Papilionanthe hookeriana x Papilionanthe teres, assembly GCA_022702705.1. Taxonomy (NCBI): domain Eukaryota; kingdom Viridiplantae; phylum Streptophyta; class Magnoliopsida; order Asparagales; family Orchidaceae; genus Papilionanthe; species Papilionanthe hookeriana x Papilionanthe teres. The sequence continues at coordinate 116,022,925 of CM040432.1, forward strand.
AGCAGCATCATTACCAACCAGAAGACAGAGTTTGGAAAAATCCCAAACCCCCCCCCCGGACCAACAGTCAGCCATCAATGTATTATCCATGATAGGAGGGTGTGGGATATTTTCCAACAGAGGCATACCCCAGTTATCATTCCAAAAAGAAATTTTACCATCCCCTAAATCCCAAAGTAAAAGATTAGAAGCTAAGGTTCTAGCCTTGAGAATTGCTTTCCAAATCTTTGAGTCCCCAACCTTCCAGATAACAGTGGAGGGGTGCGTATAGTGGCAATATTTAGAATGCATAAAGGTAGCCCAAAGGGATTCACCCTGCCTGAATTTAAACCAGAGCTTACACATATTGATTTCCACAGTATGAGGAAGAGATTTAAATCCTAAACCCCCAGCATATTTGGGTTTACAAAGCTTCTTCCAAGAGAGCCAGTGCCTCTTAGCACCCCCACCTTCCCAAAGAAAACGGTTAAAAATTCCCTCAAGCCTTTTAATAGCACTTTTTTTGGCATTGAAAACCTGTAAAGCATATAAAGGGATACTCTGTAACACAGCAGCAAGGAGGGTTAATCGACCACCATTGGAAAGAAAATGATTCTTCCAGTCAGTAATTTTACCCTGAACCTTATCAGTAACGTCATCCATTTGGATTTGTTTACATTTACCTCTTAATAGATTAACTCCAAGGTATTTGAGAGGTAATCGAGCGATTTTGAAATTGGTGTAATTAGTGGCCCGATTAGTGTGTGTGTGGGATAGATGTTTATCGAAATAAATATGACACTTATCTTTGCTAAAGGTAAGACCAGAAACAGATTCAAATTGAGCCAATACATGCATAAGTTTCTTAATAGCAGTCTTAGAGGCGTTAGAAAAAATAATTATATCATCAGCATAGGCAAGATGTGAAACCGTGCAATGAGCTCTGTGCGTATATCTCATATGTGTGCGATGAGCCTGATATTTTTCCAACATCCTAGATAAATAGTCAAATGCCAGAATGAATATGATAGGGGAAAGAGGATCACCTTGCTTTATCCCCCTTCGTGCAGAAAAAAAACCATAAGAGGAGCCATTAACTAGTACGCTATAGTGATTATTTGAGAGCCACCTCTTAATCAGATTACAGAAACTGGAATGAAAACCCCTAGCTTTGAGGATATTTATAATGAAATCCCAGTGTAGTGTATCAAAAGCTTTTTTTATATCCAGTTTCATCACAAGGTTCCCACCTTTGCATTTCTTGTCTAAATCCTCAATTATTTCCTGGGCTAATAATATATTATCAGTGATATCTCTGCCTTTGACAAAAGCAGACTGGTAATGGCTAATAATACTGTGTAAATGAGGTTGAATTCTAGCCACCAGAATTTTACTAATGATTTTAGAAATGACAGAGGTGAGAGAGATGGGTCTGAAGTCAGACCAATGGGATTTGTTTGTCCCCTTAGGAATAAGCACAATAAGAGCAGCGGAGAAATACTTACAGAGATCATCACCCTTGAAAAAACTTTGGATAGCCAAAACAACTTCATTTTTAATAGTGTCCCAGCAATTAACATAGAAAGCAGCAGAGAAGCCGTCAGGGCCAGGTGCTTTATTAGGGTTGATGTCTTTTAGGGCATTAAGAATTTCCTCTCCATCGTGGATGCTCGAAAGATGTAGTGAAGTAACAAGGTGCTTCTCAGAGGTAAAGAGGTTGTCATTTATGGGTGAAACCTGCAAGTGGTTAGAGAAAAAATTTGAGTAATAATGGGAAGCATTTAAACCAATCTCCTCATTGTGAGTTAATGCAGTTCCATCCTCAGTAATAATCTTTAAGATGGTGTTGTGTTTAAGCCTGTTTTTAACTGAAGCATGAAAATATTTAGTGTTTCTATCACCATTAATGAAATGAGTAACATGAGCCTTCTATTTCATCAACTCTTCTTCCAGAGAGATGTCAGAAAGAAGAGTCATGTGGGCTTGGGAGAGAGCATGAACAAAGTCAGGAGTAGTGCTTTCATTGGCCTCAAGGGAATCAACTAACTGTTGAGACTTGGAAACCCTAGCATGAATATTACCATACACCTCAGCATTCCAACGTTTAAGCCCAGCAGTGACACGTTTATGTAGTTGCCAAAGGATGTACCAAGGATTGCCACATCTAACAGGCATCCACAAATCTTTAATAAGGTCAAAAAGGTGGTGTGAGTGGTCCATATGTTGAGGAATTTAAAATGGGTTATACTAGGTTTAGAGTGAAAGGCTAAAGTCAGTAAAATAGGATTATGATCGGAGGAAGCGTGACTCGAGTGTCGCACCTCTGTTAATGTTATAGTAGTTAAGAAAATTAGCATTACCAAAGAATCTATCCAGCCTTTGAAACAAGAAACCTCTTCTCCAAGTGAAACGATTACCCGTAAAGCCTAGATCATAAAGGCCAGCATTGGCAATGTCATCACAGAAGCGCTGAATAAGATTAGTATCCACTCTAGCACCACCTCTTCTTTCAACAGTAGACATAATCATATTAAAATCACCTCCCACACACCAATTATCATGAATAGTGGAACCCATGATAATTAATTTGTTCCACAACAAATATTTGTCAGTGAGAAGGGTGCTAGCATAAACAAAAGTAATCCAACTATTATAAGAACCAGAAGTGAAATAAGTAAGTACATATTGTCTATATTCTTCAATAATTTGAAGATGTAAATTTTTTTTCCAAAAAATCCAAATCTTGTTGCTTGTATTGATAAAATAAGCATAATGAGAGAAAGAGGATAATATTTTATCTTTATGGGTAGTAACCAATGGCTCCAGTATAGCAAAAATATCAAGACGAAGGACCCTACACAGATGTTTAAGACGATTAAGGGAGTTAGGGTCAGCCACTCCCCTAATGTTCCAAATCATAGTGTTAAGCATGATGTTTACCACCTCTTCTAGTAGTCCTAGAGGAGGGGGGTAATTGCTCACCTTCAGATATGCTGGTTTCAAGTGGGTCTCCTAGATTTTGTGAAGTATCAGGGAATTTTCTTCCTTTTTTCCTGGTAGCCTTTTGAATGAGCCATTCGGTCTCCACAGTATTAGAGGCTTCCAGGATAAGGGAGGAAGGCTCAGAGGAGTCAAGAACAGCTTTCTTTTCGAGCAAGTCAGAAGTAATATTAGGAGGAGGCAAACATAATTGGGTTGTCCTAACCAGATCAAAGTCTATGTTATAATTTGTGATATTTTAAAAAATTAAATTTTATAAATTACAATATTATATAATTACATTATATAATAAATTAATAATAATAATATATTAATATACTATATTAGTAATATACTAATATAGATATTATATATTTACATATTATAAGTTATATAATTAATATAATATATTATTTATATATATTAATATTAAGGCTCTAAAATTGGCTCATCGTTCGCGAACAGCTCGTGTTCAACTCGTTCGTTAAGAAACGAAAACGACGGTGACTACACGAAAAATTTCGAACACGAGATTATTTCAAACAAACTAAACTTCAAACGAACCAAACACAAACAGGAGCTTTGTTCATTCGTGTTCGGTTCATTTACACCCCTATGTGGGTGTGTAAACACTCGAGGATTGGATGCTATTTATGTAAATGCTGCCAAAATTTAGCGACCTATGGTTCTCACCCTACCCCAAATGGTGCTTACCCAAATTTTAGTCCCATGTCTTGTATTTTATATTTAGAAGAATACATGTGCTCTTTGAAAGCAAACTAATGTTGGCTAAAAAAAATCAAATAAATGAGGGCTTGAATTAACTTGATGAGAAGTAAAATGTGCTCGACTCAAATTCGAATTCGAGCCGAACACAAGCTAACTTGAATTTAATCTATAACCATTTTGAATAGGAGTTGATCATTTCAAATAAAAATTTCAAATGAGTTGAATATGAACAATCTCTATGATAGAATTATGAGATGTTTTTCATCCTTGATAAGTGAGTATGCGATTTTAGGTTAATCTAGAACCATGGTTGGCCCAAAATTGTGTGACATGCATCAATAGGTACGATACCACATTAAACCTAATCCTACAACTTGTTTCCTATAAAAAATTTCTTGCGACGTCAATGATGTTATTCTAGGGCTTTTGTAAGGTGTTTAGAAAGTGTGTTTTGAGGGGAGGTAGTTGTGGGATAGCAAGTAACATGGAATATTGGCGGTCAAGGATGTTTGGAAGGGTATGATGTGAAATCTGAAGTTGGACAACATATTTGATGTTGATCAGTGATTGTCCTGACAATAACAGTGAGGTAGGCAATGAAACAATGAGTATGAAGGTAGAGCAAGTTTTACCACCTGCTTCTGAACAAGATACTCACACATCACACAGAATAGAAAAATATACAAAGTGCATAATATAGAGAAATATATCTCTAAACAAAATAATAATTGCCAAGTTCTCCAAACGAAAAAAAATAATAACATAATAAAAGTTCTCTAGTGGAAAATAACCTAATTATAAAATAAAGGGATAGGAAACAACTAGGAAAAAAAGAAAAATAATAGAAAATTTGTTGCAAAAAATAAATAAATAAATAAAATTTCTCAAGCCCTGCTACTAGCTCTAGTGATTGTGAGATATACATGCCACAGAATCACAAACATTCGCATCCTAGCTCCAGTATTGCAAAAGTGCAAAAATTCCATGTCTAGGGAAAGCCTAGCTTTTGCATCATTCTCCCTGACTAAGAGAGACTTCTTCTTCTTCTTTGAAAGGGCATAGGTCTCATTGTCTGATATACATCCCCTTAAAATACTTGTCGAGATTTTTCAAAGTAGAGTCTCACCACTCCTATCTAGTTATCCGTTTGGATGGCATTGCTGAACTAAACCAAAATTTAGCATACTCATTATTTTAAAGAGTTATAACAATTACACAAAATTTTCTCATTTTTATTTGGTGTGAGGACATGCTAGACCATCCTAAGAAGTGGCAAATTAAGAGGTTGTTTGTAGGGGTGTAAACGAAGCGAACACAAACGAACAGAGCTAGTGTTCATGTTTAAAATGTTCGAACACGAACGAACACGAACTTCCTGGCGAACCGAACACGAACTGTTCGCGAACAACGAGCTTTTTTGACAGCCCTAGCTTTAATAGGATACTTCCTCAAAATGAAGCAAATTGATCAGGTATTCCGTACACATCAGGTAATCCATACTTCCTCAAAATGAAGCAATCCGAATAAGGCGTTTAGAGTTTTGATTAGGGTTTTATTTTAATATATAGTATAATATATTAATTATATTATTATAATATTTATATTAATATAATTAATACTATAATATTATTATTGTTATTAATAATTTATTATATATTATAATTTATAGAAATTTTATTATTTAAAATATGATAAAATTTTATAATATATAATTATTTTTAAAATATCATAAATTATATATATATATTATTTTAAATTATTTTATATTTCGAACACTAACGAACCAAACACGAACGAACACATCACTGCTCGTGTTTGGTTCGTTTAACAAACCAAACGAAAAAAATTGTTCGTGTTCGTCTCGTTTGCTTATCGAACGAATCGAACACAAACTTTTTGGCGAACCGAACACGAACTGTTCGCGAACAACGAGCTTTTTTGAAAGCCTTAGTTGCTTGTACGTCAAACAATCTTGAAATCCATTTAGTTAGGAATGACCACGTGTCTCATGTTTGCTCTCACTGTCATTTAGGACACCCAACCCTTGTTAATCTTATTGGAGTCTCTTTCATATGTTCAAATTGAATCACTAGCATCTCCTCCTCTTCAGAGGGATGTTGATATTCCTATCCGACTTCTTCATCCTCTTATGTGATATTATCCTTTCTTAAATTCAACCTGCTTAACATAAGAGGTTATTATTTTGTTAGTGTAATTTGATGCAATATGTCCAAAAATATGGAATTTGAAGCACTTTCTAATTAGGATGGATTTGAGAGTGTCGGCTGAATCTTCTTTTTCTCCATTATGAATTAGCTTTTTCTTAAAAGGGGTCTAGGATGCTCCCCTCAGTGTACCTCCCCTCAGTGTACCTTGTTATCTGATATGATGATTAAACTATATTTGAATTGTGGTATGGACCTGATATTTGTATGTTCTCTTGCCATCTTTAAAGATTGTACATCCTATAACATTTTAATAAGATCGTAGTTGTAGCATATCGCCAATGAACAGTCTCAGTCCCCTAAAGATCGAGCTATGGTTTTCTCTTTGGGATCCACTATATAGCTCGCACTTTAACATAACCTGCACAAATTCTAATGTATATATACTCATTTATTGAGAGATCTTGCTATTTTAAATGGTGACGTCTCAAAAACATGTTATGTCAGTAATACGTTGGTAGGTACGTGCGTTGCATCGCTCTTTTCACCTTAAACTATGTAGTGATTTTATTTTTTCTCTCATGCCGGCATAAGTGCTTCAAAATTTCCCATCAAAAGAGTGCATTCTTCAGAAGTTCGATGGCTAACAAGCTCACTCTTTTATTCTATGAAACTCAAAAATTCATTTTATTATTTGGAGGTACTCGATAAAGTCATATGTATCCATGCGACTACAAAAATCTGGTAAGTTCACCTTTACTCTAAGATCTCGGCTTCTTTGTATTCCATGTCGAATCGACGCAGCATCTACTCTGTCACCAAAAACTTTTTGGTGAAAAAGATTCACTTGTTCATCTTAATCTAGCAAGTCATTGCTAGGACTACGGGTGATCTCATCAAGTTTTCTCCTCTCAAACACGAAAAGTCTTTATTATTGTTAGAGGACTTCCCACAATATATCCTCCATACTAATCTCATGAACAACTCGTTGAGGGTTTCTTGGGGGGAAGACAATTTTTTCTCCAATAATAAATATTTTTTATATTTATTTCTCTAAAAATATAATCTTTAAATCTGAAAATAACATAGTTTAATGTACTTAAAACAGCCACTCATTTTCATTCATATAGTTTGATATACTGTTTGTGTATAATAAACCTCTAAACTTAAATTTTATTTGTAATTGACTCATATTTGTACAAGAGATAGAGGGAAGGATAACCATTTTTTGATAGTGAGTTTAAGATATTATAATCAAAATATTGCATTAAATTTTGTCTAAAGCCATTTTGTTTTTCAATAATCAGATGTTCAGAAAGAGAGAGAAAGGGATAGATAGATAGATAGAGTGAGAGAGAGAGAGAGAACTTCCATAATAGTTACAGCTTCTGTTTTCTGGCCTACCTTTCTCCTTTCCTCTCTGAACAACAAACAACGAATGGGAACAGAGACAGTACTTTATGAGAAAAACTAATGCTGTTTCTCTACATATATTCAACTCCAAGTGAGACAAATAAAGATAAATAGACCTTTTAGCTTCATTTCATACTTGGAATGTTATCGGTAAAGAGAGCAGTAAACATCACAGTCTCACAGTGAAACAGCTACAGCAGCAAACCATGAAGAGCGAGAAATAAGTGATAGAGCTGGCGTGCAGAAGAGGAGAATAAGTTGATTTATGACATGATAGGGGACAGTTCATTTGTTGCATGCCTTCTTCTGCATGTGCCCATCTCTGTAGTTGAGAACAGAGAGCGAAAGAGAGAGAGAGGCCCTAAACATATTATGCCATGCAATGTCTTTTCTTTGCCTTCTTAAATTTCCTGTCCTTTAGGGTTTTGTTTGGTGGGCTTTGTCTGCTGCTTAGGTCAGACAAAAACACGTATGCATGCAGAAGAAATAGGTCTTGGTTGTAGTGTGTGACGTTAAAGTGCATTTTGGTTCTTAGAAAGGAGAGTTTTGTCAATTATATTAGACTGGTTCTCTCTGTCCAGGCAGAAAAGTTTTGCATTTATGCCTCTTAATAAATTCTGTTTTTAAGTGTAATGATAACCTCTCTTGCTGGCAATTAATATATATTGGTTTATAATTGTATTTTGATTTATAATTAATATATATGCATTTGATAAAATTGAATTACTCTTCTTATTTACATAGGTGCCTTTATTACAGTTTGAAGGTTATGTACTACTTTGAATCACAGAAATAGCAGTTTTAACCTTAAAAGTATGGAGGTTCAATATAGTTTTATTTGTTTTGAGGCTTATTGATATGCTTGTGAGCACAAGTCTTAAGCGAACTTTAGGAGTTTGATTGGCTACAATAGAAGATATACTTACATAAGCAGAGAAGTTATTTAGAAAAGCTAAAAAATAAAACTTTAAAAGCTGATAATTAATTATAGTTAATTGTATTAATTATCTATAAATTTGTTAATCAATAACTAAGATAGTAAAAAAAAGTTATAAGTACGCCTTGAGTACACCTATATATATATATAATGTTAAATGTTGTCATCCGTATGTGCAGATTAAGAATGTACATCTTGAGTACACCTCTAAGATATTTTAAATACACCCCAAATAGGCTATCTGTATCTATGGATAATCCACAAAAAAATTTTGTTTAAATACATGATGCTTATGTTGGTTGAAATAAGACCTGTAGCTAGCTATATACATTTGTTGAGAATTTTAGAGCAAAGAAAAGCAAGAATTGGCACAAATCCAAAAAGAAACGTAAAGGTTTAACAAGATTCGACAAAGATGTTTATGTCATCGGGAGCAGAGTTGCGGCTTTTCCTTTAATTTAGAAAAGAAGTACATCATACCCCTCAGGGTTACAATACATAACTTTAGAGTACAATATGTAATTACACAATTACCGTTCTACCGTACCGCGAGGGCGTTGCCCCCGCACCCCCAACCCACATAGCGTAACTCCTACGGATTTCGTTAGCGAGCGTAGCGGAGCTGACAAAGTGGAGCAGAAGCATCTGTCCCTTATCTAGTATATGAGTCATACCTAACAATATCCCTCTCACACATACATAGATACATACATACATACATATACGGGAACTTGGAAGCTGCTGAAAGCCAACCTGCATTCAAATAAACCAAAACTACATAGAATGCTATACACAGGCAATAAGCTTTTCCCTAAGAAAAATGTGCTGCTATTTGGCCCAATTCTATATTGACTGCATGAAATAAGAGCAGTACGTAATGAATTTGATTCTGAGCAACAAATAGACGAGACAAGACAATAAATTGCATATATATAACTAAAGTCAATGTAATGCCACCTTTTGAATGATAGGAAAAAGGGAATACTGTTCTTTTAACCTCATAATCACTATTGAGCCGTTATGTCTTCTGTGCATGAAGATGGGAAGGAAGAGATAGAGAGAGATTTGGTCAAGAAAAAAGAAAGCTTGTCGATATAAATTGCAATAAATATGTGTTGGAATCTTTTCAGTCTGCTGGCTGCATTAATCAACGGGAAGCAGATCATAAATTGACAATGTAAATGGCAATACAGAGATAGAGAGAGATAGAGATAGAGAGAGAGAGATAGAGAGAGAGAGAGAGAGAGAGAGAGAGAGATCTTAGTTATCCAAAAGTTGTTAACATTCCTCATCCATTCTTTCTCCTATGTACATTCATTGGTTTGCATGTTTTGTTTAAAAAATTTGGATAATAAAACATTCTAATTAGCTCAAATTTGAACTTAATATAGGAGTTTCTTGGGCTGGTTTGGGATCATTTTTATTTTTTATTTTTTATTTTACTTACATTTTGATTTGAAATAAAATATATTAAAATTTTTTATTAAGATATGATTGCTTTGATAACATTCAAAATGCCTAAATTTTATTTTCAATATTTTTAAAAATATGCTAATTTGTTTTTAAGAAATTAAAATATATAAACACATATTAAACAAATAAATTCTTAAAACCAAAAATAAAAAAATAAATAAAATAAATTTTATAATTGCAACATTTTTTTTTCTTCTTTTATTATAATTTATAAAATAAATTTTCCAGCTTTTAAACTATAAATAATCGCCTCTAAGTACATAAGTATCTAATTTCTAGCTTAATATTAGCTATTAAATAGCTGATTTATTAATCTCTACTTGTTGCATGTATAACTAATTGCTAAATCAAGCACATAGCTAATAATATTTAAGCAGGTGACTAGCTAAACATATTGTTAAGTATGACTCATATATCAGATACATGTTCAATTGGGAGAGTTTCGTTAAGTTAGTTAGGTGTGGGGGGCAATGCCCTCGCGGTACTGTACGGGGGTAATCTTGTAATTACATATAGTACGCTAGAGCTATATATATATTGTATTTGTAACCCTAATGGGATGTACGGTTCTCAAGGAATCAAAAAGATGTCGTTGCTCATTGCTCCCAAGGACGTAGACATATTGCCGAACCTCTTTCAATCCTTGTGTTCATTCTTGATTGTTTTTTTAATTTTTATGTTTCTTTACCCTAATTTCTCAACACATAAATTAATTTGTTCATTTTTTTTAATAATGTTTAACTCCGGAAAAAATTAGAAATAATAATTTTATAGTAAATTATGTTGATCTTTGTTAAAATTTATGAATTCGATCATTATTACCGTTGAGCTCATGATTTAATTTGATAGATTTGATTAAAATTATATCACGACTCTATTTTGTCAAAAATAAATAAATTAAGACTCTATTTCATATAGAAGAAAAGATTAAAGTTGTAATAATTTCATCTAATTTGAATAATTTTTTGGCTAATGTCTTCTCTGCATCTTTAGCTATACTCGATATGAATTCAAAAGCCACTTGTCAACAAATTGAATATATAGCATTTACGATTAATACGACACATAATTAATTACATTAATAAGGTCAGGAGTAGTGCAGGCAAGCCATAAAAGTCTTTGATCAATATAAAAATGCACGAAAACACATATTTCCTCTTAAAAAATGTTTTTCACATCTATTACGTCCGGAGTTGGGACTCAAGCTGCGTCCGAACGACTGTAATCCGCCGGAAGGAGCGAAAGAGGAATATATATATATATATATATATATATATATATATATATATATATATATATATATATTATTTTTATTTTTATTTTTTTTGAAAATCCCTAGGCAAATTATATTGAAATAAAAAATTATACATAAAGTTGTATGAGATGGCCTAATAGAGGTGTTCTACCCATACGATACATAAACCAGTGATACCCTAACAAAAAGAAACAAAAACCTCAAAAAATGCAAATAGATAGATAACAAGTGTCCATGGATGAGGCAATTTAGGCCTGCCTCTTCCTCTAGTTCTTGGGGCATATCCAGATAACAGACTCTGAAGTGTTGCATAATTACCAGGAGTGACCAGGATATCGTCCATTAAGTCTCCTAGTTGAATAGTGCCCCAAGCCTTCTTTCTCCACCGATAAGTGTAGACTTGTCATTCTTCTTCTGAAGACTAGTTTTTTATATCATTAGATAGTGGAGCATCAGTAAAGGGAAAGACAATCACAGCAACAGGTTCCGGTGTCCATGAATGATATTCATCCAATACTTAGGAATCTCCTGCACTCTCAATAGGTAGTTCATCACGATCACTTATAATATATATATATATATATATATATATATATATATATATATATATATATATATATATATATATTTAATGATGAGTCGTTATTAAATTGAATAAAGTCTTTTATAACCACAAAAATCATGCATAAATCTTTGTAAAAAAAAAAAAAAGTTAAATCATGGACATCATGATCACATATAGTTGCGTGTCATTCCCTGTTATTAATACACACTAGTAATTTGTCCGGTCAAAACAACAAGCATAGATATATACAAATGTAAGGTTTTGTCATATCTTCTCAACTCCAATAGATCTCTGCTGTACTCTCTCTTTGCTTCTTTCTTCAAAGTTAAATTGAGAGGCGAAGAAAGCCTATAAACATGGAAGGATGACCAAATCTGCATTCAGTTCAGGCATTGAAACTTTCATTTATTATCAATCAGACCAACATCAGCACATGACATTACTTTTTTCTCTCTTTTCTCCATTCCTTCTCATCTCTCTCCCTTCCACTTTGCTCCTTCTCTTCCTAACCACACATCCCTTTTGTCTCTTCTATACTCTCTCTCTCTCTATCTCTACTTTTCTCTCTCCTTCCCTCTCTCTCTCTCTCATTACACTGACTGTCTCCTCCATTTCACCAGTAGTAGCTTCTACAAAAGTAGCATGATTCTCACACCGTTAATTTATTGCAATTTTTTTTTTTTTTTGAGTAATTGTATGAGATGTTGACCTATGATGACATGATATTTAAAGTATATTGATTGGAATTGTACAAATGTACTTGAAATAAAAACGATAAACTAATCCTATAGCTAGTTCCCATTCTCATTCTATATATATATATATATATATATATATATATATATATATATATATATATATATATATATATATATATATATATATTAATAAAGATTATTTTTTCAAATTATTCATTCATCAGAAGCATATTAATGGGTGTTGTAATAGAAGTTGTCAGCACACATTAATTTTTTGGGCTGTGAAGTGGATAATATATTGTTAATAAAAATGTTAGAAGAACTTGTAAAAATTAGAATAAAGGATATATATCTTATATATCAATTCACATTTTACATTGAGACTTATGATTTTATTGAATGAGTTTTATTTAAATGCCTATTAATTAAAGATATTACTTATAATTATGAATCTCGAAATAACAATGATTCATGTATGAAAAAATAAAGGAATTTCTTACAAATATCCATTAATTACTTATATAAGAATTTTTGTTCTCTGTCAAAACTTATTTCTTCCAAAGAACAATTCCCATAACATAGATTTAATATATATACTTAATATCAACAAATATATTATGTATACATATATACATGTATGTATGTATGTATGAATTTATGTATGTATGTATGTATGTGTGTGTGTGTGTATAAAATTATTTATATTTATTAATTTACTTATTTAATATACAAGAAGTTCAATATACAAAGTTGATGACCAAAAATCTTTTTTTTTCAATGAAAATTACTTTATATACCAATAATAAGCAAATTTCTAGCACATAAAATGAACCTATGTGACATATTGTATAAGAGAAATGTGGTTCTTGAGAGAGAATTAGATAAACACTGTTGACAATATATTCACATGTGTGAGTGTACTTAATTAATTAGAACTATTTTCTCTTTTAAAGTAAATGTTATAATAAAAGTGTGAGCTTTTGTCAAATTGAGTGGAATGAGTCTTTCTATTTATACAACTATTCAACCAAGAACACAAAAACCAAACTCAGAAGCGTGAGAAAGGAAACCCAATACTCATAGAGAGAAGAAAGAGAGCTTAGAGAGGCAAAAATGCCGCAGGTTCCATCTACAAGATGGTGTCCAACACCAGAGCAACTAATGATACTTGAGGAAATGTACAGAAGTGGAGTGAGGACTCCAAATGCTTCTCAAATTCAGCAGATCACCACACATCTCTCTTACTATGGTAAAATAGAAGGAAAGAATGTCTTCTACTGGTTTCAGAACCACAAAGCTAGAGAGAGACAGAAGCTTAGGAGAAGGCTTACAAAGCAGCAGCAGCAACAACAACAACAGTCTGCACAACCATTTTCTCAACATCCTTTTCAGTTTCACAACTTGGAGGATGCTTCTCCTCCTCTTCCTGATGATTCTTCTCAGCTGCTCTATGAACAACAGATGACTCCTCAGTTCTTTCAACAAGTAGTATTATCTCCTATCTCCTGTTTCTTCTTCCATTGTTCTTTTTATTTTATTCTTATTTGCTTGAAATTGCTATCCTGCATGTATGTGCATATGAGGTATATTTGACAAAGTTAGGCTTTTACTTTTTGAAGAATAACATAGTTTTTGAAGTTCAATTCTAGAATTTTGTGCTATAAGATTAAGAGAACATGTGTTGCCTCCAAGTAATTGGACTTTCTATCTATACCTAGTTCTTGATAAAATAAAATTTTTTGTGGAAAAGATAAGGAGGAGGATGAGGAATTTAATTATGTGGGCGTCAAAGAAGATACATTTACTAGTTTTCATTCATACTTCCAATGACAAATCTAAAGACAAGTTTAATTTATACTAATATAAAGATCATTCTAGAAATATCTCAAATGCTAGCCTAATCTAGAAAAGTTCACATACAAATTTCTAATTTTTAGTGGATATGGAATACTACTAAAAGATACTTTAGTAAATACATTCTTCTAGGTATTTCTAATATTTAATAATTTTAGTTTAATTCCAGACAAGCTTTATGTTTCTACTATAGATGGAAATCAGTAAAACATAATAAATTCTAATTAAAAATCTGATTTTGCTCCACCTTTTCATATGGGCTCATTTGGTAAGTTTTCTAAGTTAAAAAACAATTTTTGAAGACACTGAATGTAGCAAGAAAATAATGTTGTTATAAGTGATTACAGGGAGGAGGGTTTCAGGAACCAAGATCACAAGTAATGGATTTGCTGAGGAGGCTCGAAACAGCCGGCAGACATCAAGAGGAGGCTTCTTCATCTTCAAGCGCCGACACATTGTTGCGGTGTGGCTGCGAGTGGATGACTATGATGGATCCTAGCTTTGGGGAGCCGCCAAGCTGCAAACTTCAAAAGACATTGGAGCTCTTCCCAACAACTAGCACTGGACTCAAAGATGAGAGTAGCGTCTCCAAGTCCTCCTCATGCTCCGCTTCAACCAACTGATCGTACAAAAATGTGAGGAAGATGGATCTAATCTATCAGGAGCTAATGTGTGGCATTTAGATATAATTAGGCAGCTGTTTTCAGACTTCTGATTGGTTGAGTTCATGTATCTTTCCCATGTTCTTCATTCTCATTTCATAATTTCTACTTGTTTAAGTTATTGATCTGTACCCTAGAGATTTATCTTTGGACAATAGCTTAGCTCTTGATATTCTAAGTAGGTATTTAGCTCATGACAAAGACTTTTTTTTTTGGGGGGGGGGGGGGATTACAATCTTATTTTTATATTTTGCAAGCTAATATTTGTAGTATGAGATTAGCTATTTTCTTATTATCTTGCCAAATATATTAAAAAAAAATAGTTATAGTTTTAAGAAAAAAGTCAAACATCTTGAGCAAAATTTATTAGGATAATATTGCAAGCTGAAATTTATGCACTATATTATTTTGATTTAGTTTTCTATGTTTTAATTAAGCATAATGCGTTATAATTTTATGCTGTCACTGAGATAAATCTTAAATACTTATTACTATGGAACCAAAATAAACTTAATAATTAATTTATTAGTGCTAGAGCAACTTTATGTTGAGAAGACCAAGTTTAATAAAATGTTTGGATCTAACCACACAAAAATATTTCAACCACTCCAATTATAGTGAATGTTAACACTACAAGAATTTAGTTTATTACCATTAGTGAAATATCGTCGGTAATAGTGGATAAACCGTAGGTAATATATCTACGGACAGTATAGCTACGACAAAGTTGACGTAGCAAAAACGCTTCTCGGTAATTAAATTGCTGACGGATTTAAAAACGGCTTACTTCAACTGACGGTTAACTGATGTATCATAATCATCGCTATAAATTCAAAAACATAACATGTTTAACCGTACATTGAACATCGTTTATATAACCAATGAAAATGTCTGTAGGAAACGTGTTGCAATTCCGTTAGAAATGTGTCACGGTTATGTTGGTATCTTGTAGCCAAATCGTCAATTAATCGTGGGAATTTAATGATGCCTTTGTCTATAGCAAAAGTGCAGAACTTTTCCCAGATGTCGCTTGTTCAATAGACCGCCATAAAATTGTCGCTTGTTCAATAAATCACCGTAAAACCATCGATAAGTCGTTGAAAATCTGTACCATCATAAAAAAAAGATAAAGCTCTCTTTCAACTTTAATATCTTCACATTTGCAATCGTAACAGATCAATCAAAATATTGCACAACACAATAACAAAAATAATTAACATATAAATAAAAGGAAAATTAATTGAATTAAAACAAATGAAATATAAACTGCAAAATAAAACTGATGTTCACTAATAATAAATTGTTCAATACACAACCAAACAAAAAATTACCCCCTACTCATCCTCCTCATCATCATCCCCATTCTCATCCTGCACTAGCTCATTCCATTTCTGTAGTTTTGGACGCTCCTTTCCTTTCTGCAGTTCCGAACGCAATACAGCTTTGATCATTGCCCTCATCTCCGATCTCAAGGCGGCTACGTGGGCAGCAACCTGATGACACATCTCCTCCTTCTATGCAGTGGAAGTGGTTGCACCAGATGTGCTAGAGGCCTGATAGGCATCATAGGCCGGCACCAGGGACCCCAACCCGTAGATCCTGCCCTTCTTCTTCCTACCGACAGCCTCCGTCCAGAAGTCGTACTCAAAAGGATCGTGAGATGCCCGAACCACTGGCCGATTGCTGAGATCAGCTTTCCTTGAGCCTCAGGAAGGTCTCATAAAAAATATATGATTAATAAAAGTGAGAGACTAAATAAACTTTGATATTTATTTGAATTTTATATATCAATTACCTAGGTCATCCCTTTCTCTAGAAGTCATCTGCAAGCAGGAAACTTAATTAGTACATCTACATACTACTAAAGTTGAAAGATCAATAATACGAAGTAAAAAAAGAATGGGCAACACTAAATTGCATTCGTACAATTTATAGAGTACAAAAATTGAAAAAAAAAAGGTATGCAGTGAATGGAAGAGAAAACTGTAAAGTACAACTTACAAACTACTGAAACTGAAAACACAAAAGCACAAACTAAAAATAATATTAAAAAGAGACACTTTAATAGATTTAACGATCTTCAACATATCTAACATCAATAAGATGTTAAACGATCTTATTTCGAATAGAACAAAGGTCAGTACGAAAGAAATTCCATCCAAAATTAATTTTCGAACGATTGTCATGGTTCTTTTAGTAAATTCAGATTTACTAAATCAAATTATTAGTTGATTTTAACGGATTTATCCCACAAGTTTCAACATCACTAAATCCCGTAAATCTTGCTTCCTACTTATTCTATATCTCAGATCCAAGACAAAATGGAGCAAAGATGGGATTTAAGAACCTGTAGGATTTATAGAGGCATTTTCTATCATTTGGCGGGATTTAGCGTAAATCCTACATAAACTCTATATCAAACAGCATCTAATTAAACTTTTTCTCCAGGAGTTGGTTGCAAGTAGGATGTAGTTTGAATAGGATTGAGTAAATCTTGTAAATCATGTAAAATCAGATTTGTGAAACCTTGAAAGGGCTAAATTTTGAAAACTATTTGGTATGTTAATAAGTAAATCCTAGTAAATCCAGAGAAAGTGTGTGACGGCTTTAAAAGGATTTACTAAATCTCACAAGCTTCAACTTCTCTACAACAACAATAACAACAAGCCTTTATCCCACTAATTCGGCTACAATAATCCATTTTCTCTATTGCGTCCTATTGAGACTTATATTTTCATTAAATTATAATAAATTTAGATCATTTTTTATACAATATGCCCAAGTCTTTGTAGGCGGTCTATCTCCACCTTTCGTAACATAAGTCAAATCTAACGCATCTACTCTCCTCACCATTTCATCAAATGGTCGACGTTTAATGCGAGCAAACCATCTAAGATGATTCTCTCTAATTTTTTTCGCCACAGGAGCTACACCAACCCTATCACAAATATACTCATTTCGCATTTTGTCTCTAAGTGTAAAGCCACTCATCTACCTAGGAATTCTCTTCTCAACATCACCTAATTTATTCTTCTCTTTTAAAGGCCAACATTCTCTGTCATAGAGCATTGTAGGTCTCACCACCAACACCAATAAGCTCTTAAACTAAGTGATTTCAACTACATGAATCCTTTTTATCCATTACGTCCTATTGAGTGTCATATTTTTATTTAATTCTAATAAATTAAGATCATTTTTATACAATATGCCTAAATCTTTCTAGGTCTGCCTTTACTTTTCTTAACATAAATCAAATTTAAAATATTTACTCTCCTAACTGGATCATCAGATGGTTGACATTTAATGTGACCAAACCATCTAAGAAGAATCTCTCTAATTTTGTCTGCCACTGTAGCTACACCAACCCTATCACGGATGTACACATTTTTCATTTTATCTCTCAGTGTAAATCCACTCATCTACTTAAGCATTCTCATCTCGATATCACTTAACGTAATTTTATTGTTCTCTTTTAAAGGCCAACATTCTGTGTCATAGAGCATTACAAGTCTCACCATCACCAACAACAAGCCTTTAACCCACTAATTGGGGCCGGCTACATGAATCCTTTTCTTCATTGCGGCCTATTGAGTGTCATAGTTTCATTTAATTCTAATAAATTAAGATCATTTTTTTGTATACAATATGCCCCAAGTATGTCTAAGTTTACCTCTGCCTTTCTTAACATAAATCGAATTCAAAATGTCTACACTCCTAACTGGATCATCAGATGGTCGATGTTTAATGTGACCAAATCATCTAAGATGTCTCTCTCTAATTTTGTCCACCACAGGAGCTACACTAACCCTTTCATGGATATATTCATTTCATATTTTATCTTTAAGTGTAAAGCCATTCATTCACCTAAGCATTCTCATCTCGACAACACTTAACTTAATTGTATGCTTCTCTTTTAAAGGCCAACATTTTGTGTCATCTCACCACCATCTTATAAAATTTTCCTTTAAGTCTAAGTGATAATTTTTTTTTCACACAATAGATCTGAAGCATCCCTCTACTTCAACCAACCAAATTGAATTATACTAATAACATCCCATTCTATATCACCATCACCTCGAACACTAGACCTAAGATATCTAAGGCCTTCACGCCTTAGATATATCAACAAGAAGGATATCAACAACAAAAAGCATAAACCAAGGTACATCCTCATGTAAGTGCATCCAACCATACCTTTGAGCGTTAGAGCGGGTGAGATGTCAGAGTTAGGATCGCTAGAGCTGGGATAGTCGTAGCTGCGGTCGTTGGGGCATTGGAGTTACTCAGAGAGGGGAGGGGAGGGGAGGGTTAGGGCACGAGGGAGAGGTAGAGACCGAGAGGAATCGGGTTTTAGGGCAAGTTCGGGGTGTAGTGAATTTTGGAGGTATAAAGGATTCTTTCTGATGGCTTACAAATGGCTTAAACTCCATAGGTTATTAAAATTAATACCAATGGCATTGACCATCGATTACTAAAAAAGCTCATCGGTTAACACCCTGCTAAATGGCGGGTTCATAAATAATCAATGACATACTATCGATTAATATGTGCTTATTACCAATGGTAAAATGCATTTGTTATAATAAAGGCCTTCAGAAACCAATTTGTTGTTCATAAGAGATAGTATGTTCTATTATTATATCGTCGGAAATAACTCAAGACAGAAGCCATTGTAAAACAATCAGAAAATAAGACATATTTACCGACGAAAATTTATGCAGTCGGTTATCGCGCTCTCCTGTAGTTTAAGTTATAATTATGAAATAACTAAGGCTGATGTCTTATATTATTTACTATGATTATATTAATTAAATTAGAAGCAAATTCTGTAAGGGACATTTCGTTTTATTTAATAATAATAATTAAAAAAAAACATTTCATTATAATGGATTTAGATATCTTGCTTGCCATTTCTAATTATGAAGAGAGTTCTCATGATGTTTAACTTTTAAAAAGAAAGCCAATTTATTTTATACTTTACCTTCATTATCATTTCCTAAAACTGAATTACATAATGGAACACCACTCTTAAAAATACATTTATTAAAAAGAACATATTTTTCACACATATAACAACCCTAAAATATTAAAATTTTAAAATTAAATAAAAAAATGATTAACTAAATGCATATATAAGCATAGGATCATTCAATTGAAAGGACATTTTGTTTGAGGAAAAAAATCATAATATCTTTTAATAAGTACATCAATTTGTATTGAACGTGACTACTAACCCTTGCTTTTTACTTTGGCATATGTCTCTCGGGTCAGAGGTTCGAATCTCACTCCTTACGGGAGGATTTGAACAGCACACAGGACTGGAAGGGATGTCCGCTCCTCGGTCAGTTCAACTTATAGGGGTTGATCGGCGGTCTCCGATTGTCGATCAATCTTTAAAAAGAACCCTTGCTTTATATGTCAAATGAATGAAGAATAATTCCATTGAGCAAAAATAAGAATTATAGGATTTTTTTCTAATTTGTAAGAACATTTTGTAGCCCACCATATAAGATATTTTCCTACCATTTTTTGCTTCGCGTTAGCTATTGTTGTTATCCCATTAAAAATGACTCTAAGTTGTCATAATGTCTGCCAAATGGTCTAAAAAAATTGATTGCCAAATACAGTTGATAATAATCTTCACATCAACACATGACAGTTATGTATCTTAATATCATATAACATAAGGCATTGATATTAGCAAGATGTATTAAGTTTGATGACCACAAATTAAACATGGATGAAGATTCTTATTTTCCTTGTAATATAAAATATAATTAATCCAAGTATTTATCTGTTGACATGTAAGACTAAATGTCTCATTATTATTTTATCTTATATTTATGTTTATGCTATATATTACTTTCAAATAGCATTGACTCTTTAAAAAAAATGAAAAAAGAAAAGATAAAGCATTGATCCTATAGTAATTGGATATCAATTATAGCATGTATTTGATAGATTAATTCATTTTTCACATTTTGAAGTTTAGAAATAACAAATATCATTAAATATTTCTTATCTCATGAAGTATTTATGTGGATCATTAAGAAGTGCAAAAGATTTTGTGGCAAGCTAATTTGGTTCCTTTATGTTAGTCATGCCAATGCCAATCTTACTATTTTATACAATATTTAGACAAGTTGCATCCATAATTATTACTTTTATTCAATATCAGTATAGTTCTTCAAGAATTAATTCTTGTACAAATGAATAATAAAAACAACACTAATGAAGATTTTTCTTCTTTTTTTTTTTTGGCATTTAGTTTATGGAGATCTAAGCTTCTTCTCATCAACATAGTTTATTTATGTGATTGTGAATTCTAAAAATGATGAACACAACCAAAGAACTCCCCACTAAAAAGCTCCTTAATTGTTTAATTATGTATCGACCAATGACTATTATGGGTTTGTATGTTTGTGTGTTATGAATGATATGTAAAAATTATATTTGTGAAAATATAAGTACTTTTTTATTTTAAGAAGAAATATCATTACTCAATATGGTAATACAAGATAAGATATTAACATAAACCTAAGAGGAATAAATGAAAGTTTAAGATAAATTTAAAGAAGTCCCAATATAGACAATCATTAGTTGCAATTTCAAATATTTAGATGCATCATATTAGATAATTTTTTTAGTAAAAGAAGTTGTGTACTAGATATACTTTCTTATGTAATTATTTCCTTTTCGCCCTTTTAATGTTGCATGTGTAAAAAAGTAGAAATAATAATTCTCGTTTTAAAGAGTTGTGTCATGCATTAAAATTATATCAACCAAATTCTCTAAGACACTAAATATAGTTTTATACTCAATAACTTGCAGTTAACATTATCAGTTTAGTTGATGACTCTTCAATATTGTATAGAAAACATGATGGCTCCATAAAAGATGAATTCACAGTGTTTATGATAAGATCCACTTAAAATAATGAGATATTCTTCTGAGGGAAAGAGGAAGGTTTGATGCTCTTTATTAAGAAGATATATTGCTTGGATCAACTTTCACCATCTAATGATATAAGTACATCTACAACTAAAGCATACTCTTTGACAGTAAATTTTTAAGCCTAAAATATGTTAAAAATTGTAACAGAATATACTACTCTCAAAGATAATCTTCTACACATATCTATTTTTCTTCATCCTAAACAAGATTTTCTACTTAGACTAAAGTACATCAAATTCCGTCAACTCTTAAGCTGCAAAAAAGAATGAACTAGATGTTGTTAAATTATTCACATGAAATGGTTTGTTAATAATGGAGCATGAACAAAAAAATTACTTCGTCGAATGGTTGCACTTTAAGATGCATAGATATTACATCTAATTAGCCAACACGGTAGGAGATTTGTTAGTTTAGTTACACCCTTACGATCAATGTAACATTTCAATAGGAAAAAGCTCACTTTTATAATGAACCTTTAGAAGAGAAAAGAAATGTGTTATGCTATAATAAAGATTTTAATGGGAACAAATCTCATGTTTGGTGTGGTCATGCATAAACTTACCAACAAAGAAATATTTTAGATGTTTGACTTATTCCTATTCTAAATTATAAAATGTTGATTGAAGATCTATAAGTAAAAAACAAAAAGGAACTAAGACACCTGCCATAAGAGAAAAGTAAAACAAACAATTACTATGAGCAAGTGAATGATATTATTGATATTTGTTATTTCAACTTATTTTGGATTGTCTTGTTCAAATGTGATTGGACAAATACTAATGCTACTGGGACAAAGAGAGACCAGTTTGGACTGACTTTAATGAACTTCTCACGTTTAATTCCTAGTGGTGAAAAAAGAGAACATGATCCATTTGTTTTCTCTTCACAAGTGGAGCCGGTGTTCTACATTCAAGATCCCAAAAAGCAAAATTGGAATTTTGTTATAAGAGTAAAACCCAAAGATCTTCGTGATTATAGCATAACTTCTAATAGAGACGAAATTGGATAGAACATTGAAGTTTTTTTGTGACCTTTTTGTGTGTTTTTTTGCGCTGAAAGAGAAAAACTAAATTAGTTCATACTGCTAGCAAGCCTGTGTAGTCAGAACTTAAGATAATAGACCGTTTGTTATTCATTTTACTAATTTTTGTGTAGGAAATCCTAGATTTTTTTTTTTGGAATATTAAAACTTAATGTGCTTTTATTATTTGGTTTTATGTTTTTGGCCTTTTGTTGTACATATTTGATGTTTCTTTTTGTTGTATAATGGTTTGGTGATGACATATTTTCAACCTTTTGATGTTTCGAGGAGTTTTGATTTCATTTGTTTTGATAATTTCATTGAATTTTAAAGAATACTTACATACACACATACCACTTAATTTCTATGTATTTACTGGCATATGAAAGATTTGGGTGTTAAATTCGTAGGAATTGAGTGGTATGTATGCAAATGCCCCATAAATGTGAGAAAAGTGCTATATGAAGCAGGTGTGTTGGAAGGATTTGTTTCTCTATTCTAAAACTGAAGCCCGGTATGTTTAATTTGCATTTCTGCAACATCCTTATTCATTAGATAATCTATATCCAAGTCATAATCATTTTCAGATGGTATATCTATAATTAATGTCTATAATTTTTTATTTTCAGGCACTAGAAGTAGCATCATAATACTTATGATGCTACTTAAACTTCAATTGGAATTGATGTAGTTTATGCCGTGTGCATAATCAAATCGTTTGTCCCTTTTACTTCAATAGATGATGACTATTTTTTTCTTTTCCTTTTGCTCAATTTATTTCATTAGCTAATATGTTTTTAACCATTTCAATTTATAAGCTTTCAGAGACGACAAGAATTAGTTTGTTGAAACTTTTTAAAAAGTTTGTATCTAGATATGGCCTCAGTAGAAGAGAGAGTAGTATACCATCCGAACCGTCTTCTACATGAAAAATTATTGCATACGGACAACCTACACAGCGCTGCGTACGTAATCCCTCGTAATAACCAGCGAATAACCTCCGCGATTGTGTATTTCGGGATTATTGGGAAGTTATTGCGGCATTAATTCAAAAAATCTCTCAATAACCCCCTAATAACGCCCCAATAACCTCCGCAGTTTCACTTTTATATTTTTTAATCTATTATTCGGGGTTTTGTGAGGTTATGGGGGCATTAACTCAAATAACGCTGAAAGAACTTCCTAATAACCTTCCAATAACCTCCGCGATTCCATTTTGATGTTATTCATAGGGTTATTATAAGTTATTGAGAGGTTATTTAGGATTACGTACGCAAGGCTGCGTACGTTGTCTATATGCAATAATTTTTCCTTCTACACAGCAATTTTGACTCACAGAAGCATGACATAAGCAGCACACTTGCTTTGGGAACACAATTGTCTCATAATTCTGGACATCAAACATCACAAACAGATGAAGACATTTGGCTTATTGGCATGCCTTTATTATCTAAGTTGCTTATTACTCGAATATCTAATGTTTAATGTTATGATAAAACTTATTTATACTCTACTTCACTGTTATAGATGATCAAGGTGCCCTGATCAAGCGTAGGGAGACCCAATACTTCTGCAGATATTCAGAATCTGCATCAAGGTACTCATGTTCATATTGAGGCAAATGAGAATTGTGTGCCTTGCAATATTTCAGAGTCCACACTTCTAGCATATCTAGGAGATGTAGTTAAAGATTCGATGCTAACTCAAATATCATTTCAAGATTAGCGCAATTAAGGTTTAGTCATTTAAAAAAAGATGTTAGCAGAAGTCAAAGTAAGAAAAGTAATTAGCATTATTTTGTATTTATTTTGATTATTAGGCTTTATATTATAATTTTCATTTTTTTTTATTATGTAAAGTCACAATTTGAGATTACTACACACTAGAAGATTGATTCTTCAATCACTAGGAGTAAAGTGGCACAACTATAAAAATTAGTTGAAGGGACAACATTGGAACACCCTATAGATAGAAGATATTTCAGATGATTCCATGCAATAGTGTCAATTAATGACCCAGTGGTTAAAACCAGACTATCAGCTGGTTAGCTTTATTACTTTCTTTTGTACTAGTAGTCATGCACGAATAGATTTTGTACTGTTTTTTTTTTCTTTTCTTTTTTTTTTTTTTGGTAGGAGAGGGTGGAAAAAAAATAGAGTAAATGCTAAGGGTCTGTTTGGGGCAGCTTGTGCGTTTCAGGATAAGCAGCTTATCCTGAAACGCGACCCGCGGGTCAACTATAGGGTCTGATTCGAGGCGTGCATTTAGTGTAAAAACTCATCCGCGTTTACGAATAAGCTGCCGAAACATGTTTTTCAAGCGGTGAGGCGGTATTTTGAAAACGTCGCCCGCACTTATAAGCTGTCCCAAACGGGCCCTAAGAAACAAACTTGTCCTCACGCAACATGCCGAGTAAGCTTTGTTAGGAATGAGAAGGAGACGGTATGACATTATTCATATTTTGAATTCATTGATACATATTACTTTCTCAAGTGTCATATTTTTGCAGTCCTTTTATGTTAGATTATTACTATAGAAATTTAATCAAACACATCAAGACAGGGCTTGGTCATCTGAAGATGCTAGACTAAAATGGGAGATATTATATATTTTTTGTTGATACTCTCTTTCTTTAATGATTAATTCATTTTCTTTTAAAATTTATCGTCTGAGGATGAAAATATTGAGGCAAATGAGAGGGTTTTTTTTTAATATATATCATGGATCCTGAGCATCCCGGTAGAGTACACACGCGATGATTTAGACTTGCTCCTACTATCTACTTTCCACACAATACTACTACTATTGGTGAAAGCGATGTAGGTAGTAACTTTGCTCTAGTAGCCAGAGTTGAACAGGACATAGAAGTTATAAAGCATGAGATGTGAGACTTTGCTTCATTTTGTGATGAGATGAGAGAAATTATGCAACGGCTTGAGACAGTACATCCACCACCAAGTCGTTCGCATAATGTACGTAACTTTTTATATTATAAAATTTTGAATTAAGTTTGATAGTTTATTTCTTCATCATTTGATAACTATTATTTTATTTATAGCAAGACAACACACTTTCCTCAAGAGTAAATTCAAAGAGGATTACGAATGAGGCATTCGATATGGTATTGCAAGCTAGATAGTTGGGTCATATTTTGTTGTAGCATTTATGCTATGTTGTTGTAAACTTTTTTCTTTAAAGTCAACATGACTTTGAAGTTGGCTTCCTTTTGTTTATAATGCAATGAAGTATAGTTTTGATGTTCAAATTTTGTAGTTATGGATAATTATTCCATTACATTGAACTGAACTTAGTAGCTCCTCTATATAATTATTGCATTACAGATGAATATGAAGTTAGCACTTTCTCCATTAGGGCATTGTTTCATATTTAAAACTTTCATGCATCTACTTTTTTCTTCCCCATAAATTTTGAATTCATTGGTGAGCAATTTATCATATATAATTGTTTGTTGTTGTTTCTTACAAAGTGATCCAAGTAAATCCCTATTATTGAACACCAATAGTAACTTTGTGATAAATGCTTCCTATATTTCGACAATATTCATTTTTAAATTCTTATTCAAGATATGCACTGCAAGATGTATCATTTCTGCTTTTCGATTGGCAAAACTCTTGTGCCCATAAACTATTTTGGAAGATTTACATATATACCTCAAAATTCTTATTTATTTACATATCTAACGGTTCAACTTCAATTTTTACATATATGCAACCGTACCTATGCATGAAAAGTAGTATGTGATTTGAATGATGTGGGCGCTATAAATGTAAAAATTAAAGTTTTGGTGCTAGATATGTAAATACATAGGAATTGTGTGATATGTATGTAAACTCTTCATCTATTTTTTCAGGTTTTATCAACTGTTAGACTGGCTAATTGCTTCACTTGTGTGAGTTAACAGT
Source organism: Papilionanthe hookeriana x Papilionanthe teres (assembly GCA_022702705.1). NCBI lineage: Eukaryota > Viridiplantae > Streptophyta > Magnoliopsida > Asparagales > Orchidaceae > Papilionanthe > Papilionanthe hookeriana x Papilionanthe teres. The sequence continues at coordinate 116,049,532 of CM040432.1, forward strand.
GTAGTATAGTGACATTAGCAGGCATGGATTATAATAGGACAACTTGGTATGCACTTTTTTCACTTTTAAAAACTATTTTTTCGCTTGATCTATTCTCTTCTATCTAATTGGTTGGTTTAGAAATCCCAAAATTTTCACGAATTACAAATTTCACCTTTTTGAAAATGCGAGACTATTTTAAACAACGTCCATCAGAAGATCCAGTTAGCGGAATAGATGTTTTAAATTGGACTTATGTTAAGAAATGTAGAGGGAAACCTAAAAGACTTGGGCGTGTTGTATTGTGGTCTTGCTTTCAATGGATTTAGCTCTTTTTTTTTCTTGTCCTTCACTAGTTGCGACAGAAAATTCCTTCATGCCAGAGGGATCCCATTCTTCTTAGGGACACTTAACATACATGCTACCCAACACCTATGTACTTACATATCTAATCCAAAAGTTGAATTTTGGGTGATAGATATATAAATACACTAGTATTAAGTGGTATGTATGTTGATATTTCTTCTTATTATAATGTGATGATTTGATCAGTCATGGATCCTAATCTTTAATTTACTTCTTACTTATTCACCTTAGGATGCTTTGAATCATTTATGGAAACTTTTATGAAGGTTTAAACCACTGTGATAGGACCGCTGCTGAAAACACAATTTGTAGCAGTGATTGGACACTCCTCTGCAAATTGCTGCAACAAGGACTCGACCTACACATGAATTTTGGCATTTTGGGGTTGTTCTATTCAGTTACAGATATGACCAACACACAGTCATTAGTTTTGTATTTTGCCAAAACAGTTGGGATCCAATGACAATGAGGCAGAATTCTTTCTTTCACTGTCATTGGTGTTAAATTTCCAATCAATTGCATAAGCATTTCTGCAGTAATCATACAAAGCTGTCATACTAATAATAGCCTGATTTACTAGCTATTTTGGGACCAAAGAACTACAGTTGGTGGTCACTTAAAAAAGTAAATTCCTGATGTAAATAATGCATCCAATTTTTAGTGCTCGTATTATTAAGCAAAATTCATGCTCATATGTAGACCAAGTTGGTCGAAAAGGGCTCGGCTTTTCGCTAAAGAATTCCACAGGTTTTACCTTCTTGTGTTGGGACAAGTTTCTGTTTCTACCTGAAATGACTTCTCGAAATTGCGAATGCAAAGAACAGCAACACAACTCTGACATTCTTTCAACTTATCAAAAAACTTAGCTGTCGATCATTTCCCCAACTGAAAAATTTCTGCTTGAGACACTGCTAGTGGAGCAGCAACAGTACTGAAGTGGCGAATAAAACGTACCTAGAAGCTGCCTAACTCATGAAAACTTTTCAACTTCTGTTGAGAGAACTAGGAGTTGGCCAAGACTTACTAGGTACAATTCTTCTTGGATCTGTTATCACTCCATGGCCGATAATGAATCCAAGAAAGTGTACCTCCACCATGGCAAATTCATAGTTAACTAGACTAATATATAGCTTGTTGTCTTGCAAAGTGGTGAACAACAATTTGAGGTGTTGCAGATGCTCCGGTAACGAAGAGCAATATATTAAAATGTCATCAAAATAAACAGAACAAAAGTAACCAAGGTTTTTTATAATCTCATTCATGAGTCTCATGAATTTGCTTGAAGCGATGTGCCAAACAGCATCACTTTCCATTCATACAAACCTTACTCTAGTTTTAGAAGTACTCTTCCCTTCATCCCCTAGTTGAATTCAGATTTGATGATATCCGCTACGTTGGTCAATTTTTGAAAATACGATGGATTCTGCTAGATTATCTTAAATTCGTGGCATAAACAATCTGAATTTGACCATAATTTTTGTATAACTTAATACTAGGGTTGTAAATGAGCCAAGCTTAAGCAAGCTCGGGCTTGACTCATGTTCGGCTCGTTCTAAATTGACTCGTATTCAAAATTGCTATTAAATAGTGTGTTCATTTACAGCTCAATTTACAAATTATTGTTCGTATTCGGGTTGAAATTGACTCTTTTAAATTAATTAGAAAAATAGATGTAGGCATTGGATTCAAAATAGAAGCCACAACCAATTGACCACACAAGGTATTATGATTTAAACTTAGAGATAAATATATATAATATATTATTATATAAATAATAAATATGATATATTATTATTATATAAATATATATAATTTCTTTATTTAAAGTTAAAAAAAGCCGAACACGGTCGAAAAAATGGTTGTTCGTGTTATGCTCGTTTATAATTAGAGCATAAAAAATTATTCTCCTTCGGCTTGTTTAATTTACAAACGATTCAAACAATAGCTACTTAACGAGCTGAACACACTCTGTAAGTGAGCAAGTAGCTTTTTTTTTACAACCCTACTTAATGAAGGCATGACACATGGGCTTGGACTATGATGATTAAATTGCTTCTGCAATAGGTCACCTACAATGTCTTCTAAGATTTGATGTTCCTGTGGACTCATTCTATGGTGAGATAGACTAGGTAGGTTGACTCCCGGAACAAAACCTATGTGATGCTGAATAGCCCAAAAAGGAGCAAGCTGATTGGGGAATTCCGCAGAAGCAATGCTAGAAAATTTTTGCAATAAGGTTTGGACAGAAGGTCGCACCTGCATTTATACAGAATTTGGTTCCGTTACTAGTAAAGCAAGCATTGTTGTCTCTTTCTTGCATGCTCAAATCCACCGTCTTCCCATAACAGCAAATCTGAATTTTCCAGCTTGTCGTTAGTATTAAGCTGCTTGGTAGGTGTACGAGGTAAGAGTCTTAGCTTTTTATGTTTCTATTCCATAGTGCATGCATTCAAACGACAATCATCCTAAGCCCCTATATCGAATTGCCAAGATCTCCCTAAGATTAGGTGACATCCATTTCAATCACATCACACAAAACTTCACAATTGAAGTGCTTCCCAAAACAAAATTTGACAAGGCATAAATCTGGAGCGATAACATCAATTCCTCGCTTAAACCAAATGCTTTGCAGAGATTTGGGTGTTTCGGGGACTTCAACTGTAGTGTCTTTACTACTAAATTAGTTATAGCATTTTTGTACAACCACCATCCACAATCAACTTGCAAACCTTGCCTGGAATGGCACATCTCGTTCTAAAAATGGCATGTAGCTGGGAAAGAGAAGTTTGCATGGGAGCCCGCCACATTTTGTCCAATACACAATATATCTTTTCTCGTTCATCAGTTGGGAAATCTTCAACTTCTTCTCTAATGAACTAAGCACAAATTATATTTTCGCTTTCAAAATTGAATTCCCCTTCAGCAATTTGGATTTGCGTGCGGTTTGGATTCTCGTTTGAATGGTGTCCTGAATGAAAACACCTAAATCAGTTGGACGGCCTAGGTTTGTGATACTGATTCTCCCGTGGAGCTGCTACTTTACCGGCTGCCTTGAAGTCATTGCTTCCTGGAGCTGCCTGGAGCTGCCTGGAGCTGCCTGGAGCAGTTGCAGTTTTCTGAGCTTGAAGTGGGCTAATCTTAGGAACCTGATAGGTTGTTTTAGCTGTTTTCCATAGAGTGTTCAGTAACAAATTTTTAATTGGAGGTAAATTTGGGCGTTCTATTCAATTGTAATTCAGATTTATGGGAATATTTTACTTCTTGAGATAATGACCACACTGCATTCATTTCTAAATTGTCTTGGGTAGCTTCCTTCAGCCCACAGATATATATAACCACAATTTACTGATTAGATCCACTGAGATCATTCCTTGCACTTATACGATAGAGTTCTTCCTTATACGCCCTGACTGATCATTGTCCTTGTGAGCATTATTGGTACTGAACATACAATCGGAGGGTAAGAAGTGACCAGGCAGCAATTGTTTCATCCAAGCCCAACTTCTAACAGCTTGTCAACCTTCTTGGTGTCGCGATTGAATGAGTTGCTGCCACAATGCTCTGGCACAGCCTTTTAGTTTGCAAGCTGCATAGGGAACTTGCTTTTTAGATGAAATACCCATATATTCAAAAAATGCATCACAAGCCTGTTCCCATGCAAATAAACCTCGATATGCAAATATCCATCGAAATGCAGGATATCAATTTTCATCTTATACTCACAGGAACCTCGATCTGTTTGAGGACAAAAGCAGTTAAGATTTTCATCCATTACACATTCTCCTTCGGAGTCAAAATCGGAAAACTGGGTCCGATGCATTCTTCCATCGTCCGAGTCAGGAGATTCAGACCAAACAAGGGGATCAAACCTTTGGGAAAAACACAAATCACAATTCACCTCCATAATATCACCTGTCAATGGTGCGGGTATCATGACTGCTGTTGTGATTGTCGGATGGTAATAACACCGCCCCTGACTGATAACAACTCTACCCTCACATCCCTAACAAATAGCTAATCAGTTGCAAGACAGTCTGCCTTTCTTCCACGCGAACTTGAGCTTCTTGTACTGTATTCCAGCTGTGGTCCCCATTGCCCGCTGGGGAATGGCCGTCGTCTTCCATAGCTATCTCTGATACGAATTCGGTGTAGAACACCGTGAGAAAACTAGAAAATCCCCACCAGCAGAATAGGGTACGGGAAGAAAGCAAGGTGGCAATCTTCAATTAGAAAAAGAAATAACATAATACTGCTGTCAATATTCCCTGGCAGGGAAGCGGACTCATAACTAACTACATGGACCAGAATGCTAACAGCAACATAAAACTAAGTAATTATACTTAATAATAAGCATTACATAAGAAAACAGCAGGTAAATGCAAGACAGAACCAGCGATAGGGAAGTAATCGGATGATGTGCATCACTAGTAATCATTAGATTAACATAAAATTAATAAAGAAAACAAGTGAAAACTGTATTAAAAAGCACAAAGTTCATCCTACTTCTATCAATGTAAGGACAAGAAATCATCCAAAACAAAGACAACATCATTACCCTTATTCCAACTACTTATTGGTTGTTTGATGATTGATTTAACACGGAATTTATGGAGAATTTATAATAGGACTCACCAAACAAATTTCAAAGACAATCGAAGTCTAGATTAAGCCTGAGATTTATAAAATAGCACGGGGACTATAAAAAATGTGTCAATCGCCCCACTGTCACCAACAACAACAATAACAACAACAACATAGTCCCACTAAGTGGGGTCGGCTTCATGAAACCTTTTTCTCCATTGCGTCCTATTTAGTGTCATATTTTTATTTAATTCTAATAAATTAAGATCATTTTTTATACAATAAGCCCAAGTCTTCCTAGGTCTACCTCTGTCTTTCTTAACATAAGTCGAATCTAAAACATCTACTCTACTAATTGGATCATTAGATGGTTGACGTTTAATATGACCAAGCCATCTAAGACGACTGCCTCTAATTTTGTCTGTCACTGGAGCTACACCAACCCCATCACAAATATGTTCATTTCGCATTTTGTCTCTGAGAGTAAAGCCACTCATCCACCTAATCATTCTCATCTCGGCAACACTTAACTAAGTATTATGCTTCTCTTTTAAAGGCCAACATTCATCACCATATAGCATTGAAGGTCTCACCACCATCTTATAATTTTTTCCTTTCATTCTAAGCGGTACTTTTCTATCACACAATAGGCCTGAAGCATTCTTCCACTTCAACCAACCAACTTGAATTTTATTATTAAGATCCCCATCTATATCCCCATCGCTTTCAACAATAGACTCGAGATATTTAAATCGTTCACACATTTTAATAATTTGATCACCCAAAGTTACACTTCTGTCACTAAAGCTACTATTACTAAAATTACATTCCATGTATTCGGTTTTAGTTCTACTCAGACGAACGACATTAGACTCGATGTAGACCGACCAGACCCATGATTACACGATAAATTAAGCTTCCAAAAGATGACCAAAACTTGACACGATTTATAAATAACGGTTAGTGTCTAAAATCTTAAATGATATAAAAATTGAAAAATATTTTACTGCACTAGAAGTACTTACTGCAAGTATACGTATCGCTTGAAGTAATATAGAGTTTTCTTTAAAAACCAGCATCGATACGCGAGGAAGTGAAGTAAGAGTGTCTTTAGTCGAATTCCAGTCTACTACTTAATAGTCCTTAGTTTGGAATGTCGATTAAAATTATGTTTTATTTAGCAACTACTCCAAATACGAGTGTTAAATGTAAAGATAATGACTTCTGTTAAGTGCGAATAATAATTCTAAAAATAACATTTTTTGGATGAATTGGTTTGGAGAATTTTGAGATACTAACAACTACTATTCTTATGTAATGAAATGGATAATGTATAAAAATGAGATGCATTAAATATTGTATATGTCAAATAGGAGCAATCCTATTCTTTACCCTGCTTAGTCAAGGCATAAGAACGTTGATTAATCGTATGCGTGTTTCTTGAATCTGCAATTGGTAGGTTGGGAGGATACTGGCTCTCACCTACGAGCTCCACGTTCCCTCGCTTCGAGACTAATATCTACACTTCGACACCGAAACGATGGGATCGAGATTGAGGATTTTAGTCTGTCACTCTAAAATCTCCGATTCTACGCCGATAATTATATTTTTCACTGTTATTCGCACTCAATCACATAAATTATACTGATTCGTTCACGGACGTTGAATGTGGTTCCGATTTTGTTGAGAATTACATCGCTCATTCGGAACAATGCTAATTATAACGAATTTTAACAATACTAACTGAACCTTATTGTAATGTAAATGAAGTCTGAGTAAAAACCATCACACTTATAATTAAAACATCTTTTAACAAGCATCCCGATATCACTAATCGTGAATCCTCTTCATTCTGAAAGATAAGTAAAATGGAAACAATGGCATAATTTTCTTATCGCCACTATTTTCGAAAGAAAAAAAAAGTAAGAAAGATACATCACAAAACACGAAGAAACACAACTGAAACTTCATTAAACCAAAGTAAATCTACTTATGTAAGTGTTTACTAAAATCATAAAATAATGAAGAACAATCTTAGACTTTTTCAGCTTGAAAGAAAGATGAAGATCTCTACCCATAAAGTCTCACGCCGATCCAATGCGATGATGAACATCTCCTACAAATTCTCACAAAATCTCCTCTCCAACCTCTCGAAAAGGTAGAAATATACGTTTTTACTCTGATCTAAGAATCACTAAACATTCTCCAAGATTTTCCTAACATTCCTCTCTTGTTTCTCTTTTTCTCTACTTTTTCGTTCCTAAATTCACTAATTTAAAGAGTATTGACGAATTCTAAGAGTTCCATAAGCACGCCTTCGAAAAGAATCCGGAAACGTTGAATTTCGGCCAAACCGTAAAAGTCGATCCATAGTCGTCCGAGTGCTATTAGCGGGTTCGAGGTCTTGTCAGCGAGCTTTTCGGCATTTTCGGCCTTCTCGGGAAAATCCCGCCGTCGTCGAGCTTAGAGGCCGCCGTCGGCGAGCGATCGTCTGTGTGACTCCACCGTTTTCTTCCGTTTCAGTTCTGTTTCGCCCGATTCAGGTTAGTGTTGTGTTCGTAACAGATAGCTCTCTAAAATAAACGTAAAAACAACATTTCTTTAAAATGTAATCTCATTCAAAATATGCGAAGTGTAAAAGAGATTAAGCGTCGAAGAGACTTATCGAAAGGTGTCGGGCGAATTTCATTTCTTGTTCGTTTTTGCTCCAAATTGCACCGTTTTTGTTTCTTTTTGCTATAATCACCATTTTTTGTACCTAAAACCAAAAAAACATACAAAATACTTTCCTTTTAAAGTGTAACATCATCAAAAATAAGTAAAAGCATATAGCAAAAAGCATATATTTTTTAGTGGGTCATAGACCTCCATAATTCAAGTTTTTCCTAAGCATTTTCTCTCGTCTTATCCACGAGGAGGATATCATCAGCAAAAAGCATACACCAAGGTATATCCTCTTGTAAATGTCCAGTAAGACCATCCACAAATAAAGCAAAAAGATATGGGCTTAAAGCCGATCCTTGATGAATAGTAAAATATTCGGTCAATCCTCCTTCAGTTCGAACACATGTAACAGCTCTAGTATACATATCTTTAATGACTTAAATATAAGTCCTATCAACACCTTTCTTCTCAAGTACTCTCCAAAGAACATCTCTAGGAACCTTATCGTAAGCTTTTTCTAAATCAATAAAAATCAAATGTAGATCCTCCTTATTATCTATGTACTTCTCCATCAAACCTCTCAATAAATGTATAACTTTCATAGTAGACCTGCCCAGCATAAATCCAAATTGATTATGAGAAACCTTGTTAAAATACGTCTTAACCTGTGTTCAATTACCCTCTCCCATAATTTTAAAGTACGACACATCAATTTAATTCTTCTATAATTTGCACACTCTTGTGCATCCCCTTTATTCTTAAAAATGGGGACCAAAATACTCTTCCTCCACTTCTCAGACATCTTTTTAGTTTTTAAAATAATATTAAAAAGTTTAGTAAGCCAAGAAACTCTCAAAATCTCTTAAATATGTCCACACTTCAATTGGGATATCATCAGGTCCTACAGGCTTTTCACCTTTGGTCTTCTTTAAAGCCCCATCAACTTCTTTTTTACTGATGTGATGGTAAAAATGAAATATTTTGTTATTATTAACGATATTAAGATCACTAAGATCGATTGTATTTTCAGAAACTTCATTAAAAATGTTTATCAAAATACCTCACTCACATATGTTAAATATCTTTTTCTAAAAAAAGCACTTTTTGATTTTCATCTTTAATACATTTCACTTGAGTAAATCTTTACTTTCCTTTTCTCTTTGTTTCTTAGTCTATACATATATTTTTCACCCCCTTAGTATCTAATTTGTTATAAAGATCACTAAAAACAGAATTCTTAGCGGCACAGATTGTTCTATTAGATTCTTTGCGTGTCATTTTATATTTTTCTCAGTTCTCTAAGCTTTTACATTTAAACCAATTTTTATAACATAACTTCTTATATTTTATCTTTTCTTGCACTTTATTATTCCACCACCAACTATTTTTATTTATAGGAATTTTTTCTTTTGATTCTCCACGTACATCTTTTGTCACTTATTTAATAGTATTTGTTACTTTTTTCATATAATATTTGCTTCTTCATGGACATCCTAATTTTTCAAATATTAAATTTTACTGATATAAATAATTTTATTTGTCTTTTAGGTACCTCATCTAATTTTACGATAATGAATCATAGTATTCTTTATTTTACAATTCTTCATCTTAAAATGTAGAACTAATAAACAATGTTGGGTACTTAAATCCTCACTTAGAATGACCTTACAATCCTTACAATCTCGACGATCTCTTCTTCTCATAAGAAAATAAACGATTTGTGTTTTATTAGATTCATTCTTATAAGTAATAAGATGCTCATCTCTCTTCTTAAATAAAACATTAGTAATAATCAAATCATACGCTAAAGCAAAATCTAATATGGTTCTACCTTCTTCATTAATCGTTTCATAACCATAGTCACAATGAATATTTTGGAAATCTTTTACCACTCTACCAACATGTCCATTAAATTCTAATAAAAATTTGTTCTTCAAGAGATATCAAGTGTATTAAGTCTTCTAATTCATTCTAGAATTTATCTTTATAGCCTATATCTAAACCTACTTGAGGAGCATGAGCACTTATAATATTAAAAAATCTTAGTATTAATAATAATTTTAATTGTTGTAATTCTATCTTCAACACTACTAATTTTTACAAAATTATCTTTCAAACTCTTATCTATAAATACAGCTACACCATTTCAAGTGTGACTCTTACCAGAATACCAAAATTTAAAACCTAAGTTATCAATCTCTTTAGCTTTTTCTCCAACCCATTTAATTTCTTAAATACATATTTATCTTTCTATGAATCATAATATCAACTAATTCAATTAATTTACCATTGAGAGTACCTATATTCCAAGATCATATTTGAATATTAATATCATGGACTAACTTCTTTACCCACATCCGTCAGTAATGTGGGTACACTTGCTTATTTGACACTACACCCAGGCGCCAGTGTAGCGGCCCTTGCACACTTTCCACTGTATTCAAGTCATACAGCGCGTCGCTTCCAGGGGACGCCCCACTGCCACCAACGTTGGAGAAAATATTACGTCCCAAGTTAGAGCATAGATTAATTTACGAACTCCAATAGCGTTAAGATATGTGATCGTTCAGCTCGACCCACAATAAAAATATGATATTTGGTGGGACGCAGAACCTGGCCCAAAACGAGCCCAAGATCTAGAAAAAGTAAGCAATTCAAATACTGGCACTCACGTCAATTGCCTCTTCACATTCAAGGATTTTTTGTTTGAAAATTTTTATCACGTTTTGGACAATTTGTGGTACAAAGAGTGGTACAGATAATTGTACAAAAGGATGTGTTGTCCCTTATATCATGCATAAATCTTGCATTGTGCCCTTCTGATGTGAGAAAAAATATATTATGATATTCTACACTTTTACTGTTTGAAAATTGTTGTTCTAAAATTGTTATCATATTTTAAACATGATGGTACAGATGATGGTACAGATGGGTGTATAGAAGGATATATGCTTCATGCTCTCATGCATAAACCTTATGTTGTGCTCATCGGTGTGGGAAACCATATATTATAACATTATCCATTTATAATGTTTGAAAATTAATGTTCTAGAGTTGTAATCATGTTTTAGACATGATGATACAAATAGTTTACAAAATGATATATTGTCTCTTCTCTCATGCATAAATCTTGTGTCGTGTTTATCTGATGTGAGAAACAATATATTATGAAATTCTACACTACTGTTGAAAATTATTGTTCTGGAATTGTTATCGAGTTTTAGACATCATGGTGCAAATGGTAGTACAAATGGGTATACAGAAAAATATATTATTCCTTCTCTGATGCGCAAATATTATGTTGTTTATGTGATGTGTGAAACAATATATTACGATATTCTGCAATTTTGTTGATTGAAATTTGTTGTTATAGAATTATCATAATGTATTTGACATGGTGGTATATATGATGGTACAGATGAATGTACAAAAAGATATATTATCTTTTTTTTCTCACAAATGAAGTTCAGCAAATCAAAACACATTATTTTCAACTACAAAACATAATTACTCATTGGTTAAACGATATGGACCAATACACTCATCTGTACACTCATATGCACATTTATTCTACTTTGTCAAGATGACTTAAATAAAATAGCAATACGAGAAAGAAATGAAGTCAATCACATCAAAGTACATTATTTTCAACAACAAAAAATAATTACATATTGTTTAAAAAAGAGATAAAATAATAGAACCATTTATGCATCAATTCTATGTTGGGCAGAAGAGTTGAATAAAATAGTTATGCATTGTACAAAGGAAACGTATCAAATCAAATACATTGTTTTCGAATATTAAATCACGAATATATAAGGTTCAAATAATAGATATTAAACAGTACACTTATTTGTACAATCATTCTATTTTTGAAGAACGAATGAATAAATAGCAATAAATTGAATAAATGAAGTTTATTACATCAAAATGCATTATTTACAAGAATAAAATATGATTACATATGGTTTAAACATGATATGTAAAACAATACACCCATCTGTATAATTATTTCATTTGGCAAGAGGGTTTGAATAAAACAGAAATACATGGAACAAATGAAATTTATCAAATCAAAATACATTATTTTTAATAATAAAACATGAATAGATATGATTTAAACAAAATATATGTATCAATACAACTATCCATACGCTCACCTGTATAACCATTTTCTTTTGTCAAGAAAAATTGTATAAAACAACAAATCAAGAAATAAATGAGGCTTATCATATCAAAATAGATTGATCCCAACAATAAAACATGATTATATATGGTTTAAACATGAGTAATCATGCAATACACACATTTGTACACCAATTTATATATTCATTTTTTTCCAAAAAGAGTTGAATAAAACAATAATAAAAAGAACAAACAAATTAAATCTTATTATATCAAAAAAATATTGACTCAAACTACAAAATTAAACTACAAATTATTTAAACATGATGAATCAATAAATACAACCATATATAAAGCTCTTTTTAGCATGTTTATTTAACTTGAAGCTGTCTTGTTTTTGGTTATTTTGCTTTTTGTCTTCATTTTCTCCTTCCAATTTGATTGGTTCATTTCACTAAAAAACCCTAAATCCTGTGACACAAACAATTTCATGAGATTAGTAGAAACCCGTAAAGTTTTTGGAAAACTCTTTACTAAAGATAGGTTAACTTGCCATAATGATTAATCTATGGAGGTTGCGCACCGGACATTAATCTCCGTCTGGACTCTAGACGTAATATTTTTTCTCCCAATGTTCAGTCATGGAGTGTCTTTGAAAATTGTTTCACTATTTGCTTTAGGATTTATGATTTTTAAGAGGGAGAAATCGCTAATGTTAAATGCTATGAATAGTGGAATTAATAAATCTTAACACTGAGATTTAAAATCACAAATATTTGTTTGACTTGAATTTAGGATACATGTTGCTGAAATTCTAAACAAACACCCAGCGTTTTATTTTTCTCCCCCCAATAGCACAGCTAACATCTTACTCTCCATTTGAATGGAAAACAACACTGAATTACTTTACCTAATAACCTAATGTGGTAAAGATGGTAAGGGAAAAAAGAACAAACAGCACAGGAAGGAGCTTGGAATCCTCTAATTTGAACTTCGCTGGTAGTGATCGACGCCATAGAGAAGACGAAGAGTGTGAATAGCCGGATGGAATCCAGTGCGCAACGGGACAACAGAAACAGCACGTAAATGCTGCGCATTGCCGTTCTTCGGCTCACACAAAGTCATCTGACACATCTCTCCTTCCAATATCTCCCCCATCTTCTCCTCGGCAAAAGGATGTGATTTGCAGAAGTTGAAGAGTTCATCAGCCGAGCATCCGACGAGAACTCGCGCTGCCCTGTCGAAGCACATCACCGGAATCACTTTTTCGGAGATAGCAACGGAGAGAAGGAGACGGTAGAGGCGCTTGGAAGTGGTGGGTGAAGTGTATTTGTTGCTGCAAACATTGCAAGATGGGGGATTGATGAAGGAATCGGTGGGTAGAACGCGCTCGCAGTTAGAACAGGCGAGATAGGAGAAGCTGGTTGTTTCGGCATCAAGAATCGTGCAAAACGGCGGAGTCCATGGCTTATCACTGCGGGTGCCGCTGCTGTCGCCATCGATGCGCTGCATCTTGATTAGGTTTGCGGGTTTTGAGAACGGGGAAAATATGTTCGTTCAAAAATCTAGTAAATGAGGTAAAATCATAAAACATATTTGAGCCATTTGAATTTAGCTGTAAAAATGCCATTTTTAAAACGGCTCCACATTTTCTAATTAAAATGGAATTAAAAAAAAAAAAAGAAAGAAAAGCAAACAATTAGCACAAGGATGGGGGCAAAATATTACATCTGAACTAACACGAAGCGAATATTCGCACGTATTCTTTCGCATGATTAGCGATGTTTTAGGCGGAATTAGTAAGAAATTCATGTATGAAGCTTTATGACACGAAATTTGAAAGATACATAATAGTCAAGATCTTTTAAATTCGTGATTTTTACATATCTATAATAAAGTAACTTCATACACTGTATTCACATGATGAAGAATTTGATCTCGAAGAAAATTGATCCCGAAGAGATGGAGTTTCTCTCTAATCCCTTAAAACTTTCGTACTTTTCGATGGAGAAATGTACGTGGTGTGTTGGGTAGAGAGGACCCATTCTCACTTTCATGCTCTATTTAACCACCATCCATCGTAAGTTCATTAACCAATAGGATTTATGACAATTAAATAAATTAATTGATTTTTATTATTAAAATCAATGACATAAGTTAATGAATCTCATTCATTTAGGGGTTACGTGAGTTAACAAATAAATATCATAAGTTATCATAAGTTATGACATAAATAACATAAGTTTTCATGAGTTATAAAAATGAATAACTTAAGTTATCATTTATTATGACATAAGTTATAAGTTAAGAAATTAAATAACTTAAGTTATCATGAGTTATAAAATTAAATAACTTAAGTTATAATTCATTATGACATAAGTTATGAGTTAAGAAAATAAATTACTTAAGTTATCATAAGTTATAAAAATAAATAACTTTTATTATAACATAAGTTAAGAGTTAAGAAAATAAAGAACTTATGTTATTAAGAGTCTAAAATAAATGACATAAATTATTGATAAATTATTAAAATGAATGTGAGCCACAAAATAAAAATTTAACATTCTCCCACTTGGCTCACTTAATTTTAATAGTGCGTAACATACTGCATAAAATGTAAAATAAATCCTTCTTTATATTGGTTAAATCATAAATTATTTAATAAGTACGGAATTAATATGAATCATGGCGGTTGTGCATCAATTTATCGACACAGTCCCTTCCATGTATCACAATATCAATTACATACTTAGGCATAATGAGAATTAACATCATGGTCCCATAATGTCTATTAGAAGACAAATCTTGTTGAACATCAAGCAAAATAAAGTGTACACTAACGATAAAAACAAGATTTATAAATATCAGAAACAAGAAAAATTGAGCTCAATGTGTCAAAATACGAAGAGCATAAAACTAATAAAGGGTTTTGGTAATGCCCATTCTCACGACATGTTCGTTAAATGTCTTCGGTGGCAACCCTTTCGTTAAAGGATCTCGTTATCATGAGATTGGTGCTAATATGCTCAATCGACACCCTTTGTTTCGAACTTCTTCCTTAACGGCAAGATATTTTAATTCCATGTGTTTAAGCACCTTTGGAATACTTGTCGTTTTTGGAAAAGAAGACTAGCTGCGGAGTTATCACAATAAATTTTCGGCGGCTTGGCAATACCGTCGACAATTCCAAGTCCCGAAATAAAATTCCGTAGCCATAAACCCCGAATTGTAGCTTCGAAGCAAGCCACAAATTCGGCTTCCATAATAGAAGCAGCTATGATAGTACGCTTCGCACTTTTCCATGAGATTGCTCCTTCGACCAAAAGGAACGGATAGTCGAAATGTTGATTTTCTAGTATCAACACATCCAAAGAAAATACGAATCGAATATCCTATCACTTCAAGATCTTTAGATCTTTTATAAGTGAGCATGTGATCCTTCGTTCCTTGTAGATACCTCGAAACTTTCTTTGCGAACTTTCCAATGATCTATTCCTGGATTACTTTGATACCACCTGACATCCCGACAACAAAGCTAATGTCCGGTCCGGTACAAGTCCGAGCATACATTAAGCTTCCAACAATAGATGCATAAGGAATTTCTTCCATTTGTTTGCGTTCCAAATCATTCTTTGGACACTCGCATAAAGTTCGAATTTATCTCCTTTTTGAATTGGAGCAACACTTCCTGAACACCCTTCCATATTGAATCTCTTAAGAACTCTTTCGATATACGTTTTCTGAGACAACCCTAACAATCCTTGTGATCTATCACGAAATATTTCAATTCCAATCACATAGGATGCCTCACTCATATCTTTCATTTCAAAGTTCTTAGAAAGAAAATTCTTGGTTTCATATAATAAACCAAAATCATTAATAGCTAACGAAGATGTCATCAACATACGGAATGAGAAATATGATCTTGCTCCCATCGATCTTTAGATATATACACCGATCAACGAGTGTTTTCTTTAAATCCAAAGGACGTAATGGTATCATTGAACTTAAGATACCATTGTCGGGAAGCTTGCTTAAGTCCGTATATTGATTTCTTAAGTTTACACACCATGTGTTCTTTTCCTTCAACCGAAAATCCTTCAGGTTGACTCATGTAGACCTCTTCATCTAAATTCCCATTCAGAAATGTAATTTTCACATCCATTTAGTGTAACTCAAAATCAAAATGAGCTACTAGTGCCATGATAATTCTAAATGAATCTTTCTTAGAAACTGGAGAAAATGTTTCTTTATAGTCGATGCCATCTTTCTGAGTAAAACCTTTGGCAACAAGTCTGGCTTTATATCGTTCAATATTACCATTCGAGTCGCGCTTAGTCTTAAAGACCCATTTACACCCGACTCTTTTACAACCTTCAGGTAATTCAACGATATCCCAGACTTTGTTGTGCTCCATTGATTTCAACTCATCTTTCATTGCATCTAACCATTTAGAAGAATATGCACTTTCCATGGCTTGTGAAAATGAAACTGGATCTTCATTGACTCCTAAGTCAAATTCAGACTCATGTAGATAAACCACATAATCGTCAGAAATAGCGAGATCGTTTTTGTCTTTGAGACTTTCTAGGTGCTACTTCATGTGGTTCATCTAAAGTAGGTTCATTAGTGACAGTTTCATTATGGGGTGTTTGATCATTTATTTGTTGTTTCTGTAAGTTGTCAAACTGTTCAACAATTGTAGGAATAACAAGTTGAGAAGAAATTCTGGGTAAAGGAACTTGAACCCTAATTTCTTGGATCTCAACTTTACGTGGTTCCAAACTCCCACTAACTTCACCATTTTCAATGAACTTAGCATTTCCAGCTTCAATGATTCTTGTACTATGGTTAGGACAATAAAATCTATACCCTTTAGATTTTTCTGGATAACCAATGAAATAACCACTGATTGTTCTTGAGTCCAGGTTTCTTTTCATGTGGATTATATATCCTTATTTCTGCACGGACAACCCCAAACACGGAGGTGCCTTAAACTAGGTTTCCTTCCGTCCATGAGTTCAAAAGGAGTCTTTGGAACTCGCCTTAGTAGGAATCTCGTTTAACAAATATGCGACAGATCTTTAAGGCATGCATCCACGATGATGAGGGTAAAGAAGAATTACTCATCATACTCCTAACCATCTCTATTAGAGTACGGTTTTGTCTTTCTGCAACACCATTTTGTTGTGGTGTGTGTGGCATAATGTATTGAGCACATATGCCATTAGTTTGAAGAAATTTAGCAAATGGACTTGAACATTGTCCATATTCATTGTAACTTTCATAATATTTACCACCTCTATCAGACCTGATAATTTTCACTTTTCACGTCTAATTGTCTCTCAACCTCAGTTATATACACCTTCAAGGCATCTATAGCTTGAGATTTTTGATGCAATAAATAGACATAACCATAACGTGAAAAGTCATCAATAAAGGTGATAAAATATTTTTCTTCCACCAAATGATGGAACATCAAAAGGTCCACAAATATCAGTGTGTATAATTTCAAGGAGCTGTGTGCTTCTTGTGGCGGCTTTCTTAAGTATGTGGTTTGTGTGCTTTCCTTTAATACAATCCACACAGAGGCCAAGATCGATAGAAATCTAATTCATTAAGAATTTCATTTTTTACTAATCTTTCAATTCTTTCTTTATATATATGACCCAAACGTTTATGCCACAAATAAGCTGAATTTTCATTCATAAAACCACGTTTAGTACCAATATTATGATGCAAAGTTATCAAAGTCTCAGCGAAAAGGTTATCAAGTTTAAGCTTATATAGACCATCACAAAGAATACCAGAACCTATAAGATGATTGTGTTTAAATAAACTGAAACAACCATTTCCAAATTTAAAGGAGTATCCAATAGAATCAAGTTTAGACAGTGAAATCAAATTACGAGAAACGAAGGGACATAAAGTGTTTGAAAAAGGTCTAAATGATGTCCAGATATCTAAAATTAACCTAGGTAGGTTCCAATGGCTTCAACTTGGTGCTTTGACTCGGTTTCCACGAAGACAAACTTTTCATTTGGGTTTATGATTTGGGTTGTAAGGAATCCTCGCATCGTATTAGAAACATGAGTGGTACAACCGAATCAATCCACCAGGTATTATAAGGAACTTCTGCCAAATTTGATTCGAAACATACAGAAACACAAGGTTTACCTTTCTTTTCGAACCAGTCTTTGCGCTTTTGACACTCATTTTGATAGTGTCCTCGGTTTTCTGCAAAAATGACACTTAATTTCTTTATGTTCTTTTTTGTGAATTGGGGCATATGACATATTAATCTTTAGTGGTCTTTGCTTGCTCCTTCCATTCTTCTTTCAAGATCTTTACAACTCTTCTTTGATGACCCACGAGATTAATGAAGTGATTTGCTCCTTTCTTAAGCCTTGCTTCCTCTTGAATGAGCATACATTGTAGTTCATTCACATTCCACTTATCTTTCATGGTGTTATAGTTCATGTGAAATGGACCATACTCGAGAGGCAAGGAGTTAATGATAAATTGCACGAGGAAATTTTCATTCACTTCCATTCCTGTGGTCTTAAGTCTTGCTGCTATGTTTGTCATTTCAACGACATGCTCATGCATAGTACGAGAACCATCAAATTTCATGTCTGGTTAACGTACTCAATAGTATCCCGACAAGTGACTTATCGAGCAGAGTCGGATTGAGAACAATTCTCAGCAAATTTCATAAATTCCTTAAGCACTTTCGGTGTTAGAAAATGTGCTCTTAATGTTTTTTGCTACGGTCATTTCGCATAAACATCAAGCTCAATCTGTTCGATTTTTCCCAAGCTTTATAGAAAGATATTTGCTCGACATTACTTAGAATTAGTAAGAGCAGGGGTTTCTCGGTCGTGAGTGCCAAATCAAGATCCGAACACCAAGGTGAAGCTGGACTTGCTCACGCCATTCGGAGAAATTAAGCCCATTGAATGTTTGAACGGATGTAGCTTGCGAATGAAGAGAAACGAGGAGTAGTTATCGCAAATGAATAAAATATGCTAGTACATTAATGCTTTGAACATTAAACTTACATAGATATTCATATGAAATCGGATTAAAATAATAATTGTAATAATAATAGTGTATTGAAATCTCCTTTCGGGTGATATAACAATACACGATAATAAACATAATTGATGCTTAATTTAAATTTAATAATTGATAATTGTTTATACTCAAATTAGATATGCTTATTATCTTTGGATATATAAACATATCTTAACTAAGTATATAAATAGATTACAATTATATTCAAAGATTATAAAACAAATGATCAACCTTTAGGCGATCCGGAAATATTTTATAATCAATGATTTTTAATATTTTCGTGATAAAATACTAAATTATTTCATAATAAGCATCACAAACTTGTGAGTAATTGAATTTATTTAATTTGACGTCTATTAAACTTACTAATTTGGTCACTTTGGTGACTAACAAATTAAACATAACATCGACATCAAATAAATAATAAATTCAATCATATCAATTTACTTTAGTAGTCTAATTCAAGATCTAATTCGCAACGGAAATTTAATATAATTAACATAAATAAAATTATATGAAAAAACATAAATTTAGTAATCAAGGCTCGATACCACATGTAAGAAATTCATATGTGAACTTTATGACACAAATTTGAAAGATACATAATAGCAAGATCTTTTAAATTCGTGATTTTTACATATCTATAATAAAGTAACTCATACTCGTATTCATGACGAAGAAATTTGATCTTGAAGAAAATTGATCCCGAAGAGATGGAGTTTCTCTCTCAATCCCTTAAAACTTTCCGTACTTTCCGATGGAGAGAAATGTACGTGGTGTGTCGGGTAGAGAGAGGACTCATTCTCACTTTCATGCTCTATTTAACCACCATCCATCAATGAGGTTACTAACCAATAGGATTTATGATAATTAAATAAATTAATTGATTTTTATTATTAAAATCAATGACATAAGTTAAGTAACCTCTATTCATTTAGGGGTTACATGAGTTAACAAATAAATATCATAAGTTATCATAAGTTATGACATAAATAACATAAGTTTTCATGAGTTATAAAAATGAATAACTTAAGTTATCATTTATTATGACATAAGTTATAAGTTAAGAAATTAAATAACTTAAGTTATCATGAGTTATAAAATTAAATAACTTAAGTTATAATTCATTATGACATAAGTTATGAGTTAAGAAAATAAATTACTTAAGTTATCATAAGTTATAAAAATAAATAACTTTTATTATAACATAAGTTAAGAGTTAAGAAAATAAAGAACTTATGTTATTAAGAGTTCTAAAATAAATGACATAAATTATTGATAAATTATTAAAATGAATGTGAGCCACAAAATAAAAATTTAACAGGAATAACACTGGGAAAAAAGCAGACTAACATGGGGAATATTCTTTCGCGTGTATTCCCGTGTTATTCTGCATTATTGTGGTGATATTGTAACACCGCCATAATAACACATCAATACTACGCGAAATAACACAGGGAATAACGCGGAATAACACGAGAAATTATTCCCTAAATTATTCCCGGTGTTACAAATATTACTGCAATAACACATGAATAACACGGAATAACACGAGGAAATATTCTCCGCGTTATTCCGCCCAAAACACAGCTATCCGCGGAGTAACACGATGAATGTTCCTTCTTGTTATTCCCGTGTTATTGCGCGTTAATGCGGGATTCTACGTCTCTCCCATAGATTGACCTCCACACGTAGCTCTACGTGCGTAGTCCGGATGTAATATTTTCCTGTCTTTATTTTAGGGGTTATTTTCTTTCTTTTTTTTTCTTTGGTTTTAACTCTTTGATGGTTCTATTCCCAATATTTAAAGCACAAGATATCAAAAAACAAAATACAATAAAATAAAATATATATTAAAGACAACTTCAATAAACTTACTGGGGTTTTTGCTCGGCATACTACATAACTTTTAGGGTGTATTTAGTTGCACCCATCATTTTTGTTAAATATGATTTAGTAAATTCAAATTTATCAAATTCATATATTGTTGAATCCATAATAGTGTTTGGTTAAGTTAGACTCGACCATCTGATGATCTGGCTAGGAGAGTAGATGCATTAGAGTCGAATCATATTAAGAAAAGTTGAGGTAGACTTAAAAAGATTTGGGCATAATTATAATAAATAATTTTTATCTATTAAAATTAAATAATAATATGACACTCAATAAGATGCAGTGGAGAAAAAGAATTCATGTAGCTGACCCCACTTAGTGGGATAAAAGATTGTTCTTATTGTTGTGTTGTTTGGTTCAGTTGAGACTATATCTAGTTATAGTTATCGGACATGTTTGACTTTTTATTTCAGGATCTTATAATAATTCTTCCCTTACATCGAAAAATAGATGAGACAGAGAGAAAAAATGGATTTAATGGAGCATCTTATTAAGCTTCCTTTTTTTTCTTTTTTTTTTCTTTTTGTTTTTTTCTTTTTTTTTTTTGGATTGATTTGCTTTAATTCTAGTCATATTTTCTATTAAAAGTATGCTACCAAACATCCCCTTAGAGATAATGTGACTATAAATACTTTGTAAATAGTTTATATTGTTGGTTATTCATGAATTTAAATTTTGACTTTCAAATTATTGACACAAAAGTGTTCATTATCAAGTTGTGAAAGAAATCAAATTCATATTATTTTATCATTTCATTCAAAAGGAAATAGAAAGTCCACAGCCGAGTGAAGAATTGGTATTAAAATGGTTGAAGATATGTAAAGTTGTGAGACATTCCTGAGATGCATTATCCACAATATATTGAATCTTGATTTATCGGTTAATCAACCCCAATGAATAGTATGAGAGAGAGTGTGTGAGTGTGTGTTTGTGCGCGTGTGAACAGTAATTTGTCATGATTAATCATGTATTTTGGTGCAGATGACTAAAATTTAAGAAACCTAAGTGAGGACTCAGCCTTGTTGGCATCGATGAGAATTCAACCGAGTTGCCAACGATAGCGAAACAGGTGTCAAGCAAGTGTGGATGCCTCTTGAGTGAGAATGATGTATTTGATCGCATTGACATCCCCCTTGAAGGGCGTGGGGAAGTCTTTCATCAACTCAGGAAATTCTTTAGGTCGAATGCCCGTCATGTGGATGAATCAAGAATTTCCTCTCTCTATCGATAGGGATCCTTAGAAGCGCGAAATTGAACGAGTTGTTGGCTCATGTGAATAAGGCGAAGAAGATGGAAGAGTAGTGGCAACTTTTAGTCGGGAGCTATCAGACGTCATGGGGAGATTCTTGATGATCTAAGACCATTTCGAGTCGGAACACCTAGGTAAATTTAGGTTTGGAGATAATTTTTGTATGGCAGGCCATTCAGTTATGGTACATCTTAGCTGAAGCGATGTCCGACCCCCTTATAAAGTATATCCTCTCAGACTAATTTTCAAATTTCTCATTGTAATTTAGAATGTATTTTCTTGGAATAAACTTATTTTTCTTGCTTCTTTTATGTGTTAATGTGATCCTGTTGTCCGCCCATAACAAAAATGGTTGTGAAATTTTGATTTGACCCCGCACAACGTTCAATTTCCTTTGTTCTCTTAAGTAAATAAATAAATAAATATATATATATATATATATATATATATATATATATATATATATATATATATATATATATATATTTTGAATGAGCTACCACTCTATATGGTGTCGATATCGTCTTTTATAAAGATCATTTTTTTTTCAACCTCCAATTGCCTTTTCTCATAAGTTATGATTCATCTTAGCCCTCCTCGCCCAGATTATGTCTAACTCCATAACAATTATCATGACCTTCATAGCTTTCTGCCATTGATCATTGATTTTTTGGTCTGTAAAACTAGTTAGCTATGTATTCTCATTTTGTTAAACGTCGACCATATGATAATCTGGTTATGAAAGTAGATGTATAAATTTAACTTATTTTATAAAAAAAAGACAGATGTTGGCTTAAAAATATTTGGCCATATTATATAAAAAAATGTTCTTAACCTATTAAAACAATAAAAAAATGACACTCAACAGAAGGCATTGGAGAAAAAGGACTCATGCGGCTGACCCACTTAGTGGGATAATGCTTGTTGTTATTGTTGTATTGCTTGGTTCAGTCGAAGTTAAATCCAGTTAAAGTTTTTGGACTTGTTAGGTATTTTATTCCATAATCTTATAGTAATTATTTTCTTCTCAAACTAAATCTATTAAATCCACCAAATAATGAAATATAAAAAACCTAAATTTACATCCAAAAATAGATGGAAGGGAGAGGAAAAATGGATTCAACAGAGTGCCTAATTTAGCTTCTCATTTGTTTTTTTCTTTTTTTTTTTTATTTTATTTTGGATTTGCTTGAAATCTAGCCATAAATCCCATTAAAACTATGTTACTAAACACCCCCTTAGAGATAATATGACTATACATACTTTGTAAATAGTTTATAGTGTTGGTTTATTATGAATTTAAATTTCGACTTTGAAATTTTTGACGCAAAAGTGTTCATTATCATTCATTCAGAAGGAAGTAAAAGGTTCTCAGCTATGTGAAGAATTGGTATTAAAATGCTCGAAGATATGTTAAATTGTGTGGCATTCATGAGATGCATTATTCATAATATATGTGTTGAATTCTGATTTATCAGTGAATCACATCCAATGAACAGAATGAGAGATAAAAAGATAAAGAGAGAGAGAGAGACAATGAGAGCATGTGAATATAAACTTTTCGTTATTAATCGCATCGTATTCATAAAATGATTCTATTTTGTTATAGAACATGGCACAAAATAATATTATATTTTTGCTCCTGCTTTAAAAGGGTTCGTAACAGGGTATTTATGGTATGTTACATTTGAAAGTCGATCATCTGACTACTTTCTATCTTGGTTGCTGACTTTAGTCAGCTTCGGGTCAGCAAGATTAGTTCGATCGACTAAGCTTAGTCGGTATGGTTCGACCAGTTGATATGGTTTGGTTGTCCTTCATTAATCATTAATGATAAACTTTTGGGGTGACTCTTACATAGTCGAGGACCTCTATGACCAACTGTTGTTATTACAGTCACTGACTATATAATTTATGACCAACTACAACCTTTGTAGAAACCAATTATGACCTTTGAGGCTAACTATTATCATTACAGTCAAAACCAAATTTGTTGTAGCACAATTATAACTATTATAACTAAACTACATACATATTTTATTATGAGCTTTGTAAATTCAGCTTCTATAGTTCAAATGAAAAGTTAACATGTATACTTACAATTACATAGTAGATTACTTTGATTAATTTCTTAACTTTCCAGAATTTTTCCACATAAAAAATTTTACTCTCCTCCTACTGCCTATCTTTTATCTGTACGTATGATCGCCACCACAAATTTTTTGACACGCAATAATATGAAAACTATATGATATTATGCTTCTTTGTATATTGCTTTAAAGAAAGTGTTAATGTAAGATATTTTTGCTACATATTGTAGATTAATAATATATAAAATAGAATTGTACATGTATTGTGTTCATGACGTACTCGTTTGCGTGGCTCATATATGGACAAATTCTCATTATATTGACCAACATTATAACAAAATAGCAATATGTCAATTTAAGCTCAGCTCATCACAAATTTAGCTCACCTAATATCAACTCCGGAAGTAGAGTTATATGTCATTCTTCCTTATGTGCAGGATTTAATACTATACGCTAAGCTTAAAGACGATAGGTTGGTTAGCTACCAATTCTTTATCTTAAGCTTCAGAGATTCATTTTAATTTAATAAACATTCTTTGCTTATCAGAAAGTTAGACGACTTACCAAACCAACGGTCATCAAGCCATTTATGCGAGAACAAACAAAACTAAATATAAATAATATATGTATATAGATATAGGCGAGTCACGTCCTCGGCTTGTTGGCAGAGCTTCTGCTCATCGTTGTAAGTCACCTCAGGTCGGGGGTTCGAATACTCTCATGGTGAGATGTATGCTCACGACGTCCAATCTCAAAGCTAACAGGATTACTAGCCCAAGGAGTTGGTTGACAGTTCCACCCGTTAATTAATTTTATTAATATAGGCACACGTACGATATCTCAAACCCTGGAAAAATGTCGTCTCCACCAAGCTCCAAACAAGAAAGAAATATTATTTTAGGAGGAGTCAGTTGAGCCAAACAAGAAAGAGTAATATATAATTAGTTCTTGAAGTTAGGTTATTTAAATTTTAAAGAATTAAATTGTATTTATCTCGGACTAAATCTAACAACGTTAGAGTATGTCATGGTCAAAGTTTATTTAAAATAGCTAACCCAATTCCTTTTTCTTATATATGTCGATACGTTAACTAAAGATTTACTTGAACATGGATACCTTGAGGTAATATTTGAATTTAAGACATGCAAAATTCAATTCAATATATTTGAAATTTGATTCAAGTTAATTCTTGATTAATTATCACTACAAAACTACCATCACCTCGACACCATCGACAAATCTATATCGTTTGAACACAATTGCCTGGTTATATTCTCCAGACTATCATTGCCGGATCTTCACACCATAATTTCTTGATTACCTGTCATCGTAGAAATGTAATCTTGTAACTAGTGTTGACGGACAAATATCGCTCGACTGCATACATAATCCCAACAACATATGATCTCCGACTACAATCAATTTGCTCAAATCTTTCTACATCAACGCTCGACTAAAAACTCCTAATATGTATCTCTAGACCATGGTCTCTTAATCATCAGTGCACAATTACAATCTCTTGTCTGCCATCGTCAAAATACTATTGCTTGACCACACTAAAATTTGCCAACTTTGATGTTTACAATTACTAACAATTTTGGTTCATGATAGCACTAATAAAGTCAGTATATAGCATAGAAATTTATCACACGTAAATTGGACGCAAATCCGACGATATTTAAGGGTTAATGTCGGATTTGCGACTGATTTTCGTTTGATTTCTTTTGATGTTAAATTGTGGTTCGGTAATTTTATTTTTGTTTAATTTATGACAAAATATTCTGAGGTAAATAATTTGCATTGGTTTTTTTTGCTTCGTATTAGCTTCTATTTTTGCATCATACTAGTGTTGAATTTGTTTAGATGTGTGTGTGTGTGTGGGTGTATATATATATCGTGTACCGCATTTTACCTAAACTTCAATTTGGACATGCACCGCATTTTACCTATGCACTTGCATATAACATATATCACACAAAGATTTTCATACATACCCAACACATAAACATTACTTATGAAAACCCATTTCACTAAACAAAAAATTAAAATGAAATTACCCTCTTCCCTGTTTTCTAATTGGAGGGGAGCAGAAGGAGGAGAACTATGGGAGTTTCAGCAATCTCTGCACGTGAACTTCGTCAACTTCCGAGCTCGCTCTAATGGTGACTGTATTGTGAAGGTTCGTTTGGGAAGGCGAAGGATTCGAGCAAAGCCATGAGGGAGAGGGAAAGGGGAGAGGGGAAGGCTTTTGTACATAGGGAGAGATCGAACCCAGAGAAAAATGAAATTTAAGTGAATGAGATGTGTAAATTAGGTCATTTGCATTGGATTTGCATTGAAGTTGTGTTAGACTATTTTGATGTTTAAAAGTAAATTATTTGCGTTGATTTTTTTCGACGTAAATTCGACGTATAATCCGTTACAACTCCAAAAAAATTTTTACCATTTTGATAATGCTTTTGTCAATGAATAAACTGACCCAATTCGGACACAAAATTTGATACAAATGTGATAATTAAGTTTTCGCCTTTTGTTGACCGCTAATCCAATACTAAGATCTACGTCGAAAATATCCAACACTAATATTAGATGTTAATTCCTATTTCTCCTATAGTGGTAGATAATATTAACACCACCCAACATTTGCCAACGACATTGCCTATTTTTACCAACATTGTCAATGCATGCTATTACCTAAAAGTTTAATGCAATTCATTGACACTAATACTAATATCTGTTTGACTTCACCATCATCATCAACACTAATTTGCAATACGTTATTGCCTATAATTAAAGCCAATACATATTGGAATGTTAGAATGATAAGCAATGATTAAGAAGTATAACTAATGTCCACTACACATTTCTTCAAAAGCTTTGCATAATCCATCTTCATCTAACCTGATTGCTTTTGCACACAGCATAATAATTTTTTATATAACATCATGATTTAAAATGACATTAAAGTAATATTATTAAGACTGTATATCTCAAATATTTTTATATAAATGAAGATCAAAGAAATGCATGCCAAATAGCACGTAGTCTGACAATACATGGTCCCTTATGCATTACGTAAATTAATCATTACATAGTTAGCAGCAGTATATCTTCACGAAGAAAAGCTGAACAAATATAGCTTCAGGAAAGCTGAAACATTTCTTTACATGTAATTTAAATTTCTCTTAAAAAGTAAATTTTTATTTTAACAAAAAAAAAGAAAAAATGCGGATGCCCGAAGAACAAACCATAAGCAGCAGTGTAGATTCATCTTCTTCCTCTTTTCTCCCTACCGGCGTTTGTTCTTGCTCCCAAGCAGCAAACAGAAGTAGAATATGACTCTGAAGAAGAACCCCCACGCAACAGTGATCACCAAGCAGCTCCATTTACTGAGATCAGTAACCGCTTGTTGCTTCAAAATATAAGTTCCGGTCGTGATGCAAGTCTGGCTGGTCAAGTTTACTCCAAGCGATCCACTCATCGCCTGCAAAACATTCACCTTTACCGCCGCCGGTAGGACTCCGAGAGGCGTGTTGTCGAACATCTGAATTCCCCTCACAAAGCATTTTGTCGGATCACCGAACTCATTCTGAAGAACTCCTTCGTAGGGGTATTTCACCAAAGAGAGATAGTGAAACCAAATCCAGTAGTCAGGGATGCGGTCTCGGGTGATGAAGAAGCCGCTGAATAGTAAGAAGTAAGCTAGAATGGCGACAACGACAGTGTAGCCCAGCATGACATGTGAAACAATTCCTGAAAGAAAGGTGACGAAGCCGCTTCCAGCCCAGAAGGAAGCAAGGATGATGAGGCAGAAGAAGACGAACCCCTGTGCACCGCCGGCGAGCCCAACGGCGAAGAATGTAGTCGCAGCGAAGGCAAGAGAAAGGATAATTAGTGACGGGAAGCCGACAATGGCGTTTGAGAGAACGTAAGACGATCGCCGGTAAGCGTTATAAGCAGTCTCACGCATGAAGATATAGCGTTCTTGTAGAAAGACGGGGAGCGCATCAGCGCAAGTGTAGAACATGGTAGACATAGCTATAGCAAAGAAACCGAGACGCTCTTGAACGCCTTTTGGTGAATTATCAAGCTGCCAAAAGATGGTGGCGAGAATGAATCCGGTAACGAGAACAGCCCCGAGTCGCATGAGAAAGAGCTCCGGCGTTCGACGAGAATTAGTCGCCGCGCGTTTGGTGAGGACTAACATTTCAATCCAAAACGGGTTAGCGAATGTGGAAACTGAAGCAGAGCCGAGCTTACCGCGTGAAATGCTGGCGCTAATGGCGTCTTTGAGAGACAAAGAGTTGTAGTTCTTTTTCGCTGCGGTGGAAACAGGAGAAAGTTTCAAGCTTTGCCACGAACGGTTGAACTCAACGAGAGGCTTGGCTCCAACTCCATCGGAGGAGGATTCAAGTTCACGGATGAGATCGAGTGCGAACTCAGTTCGGTTCTCTTTCTCCGGTATCGGTCGGCCGAACTCCGCCAAGTAAAGTGGGAGAGTTGCAGGGCTACCAAAGTAGACAGTTTGCCCGCGTGAAAGGAAGAGCATTCGATCGAGAAGGCCTATGATTCTGTAAGAAGGTTGATGAATCGACATTACAACGATGCTTCCGCTCTGCGCTATGCGCTGCAATACCTTCACGACCATAAACGCGCTGGTGGAATCGAGACCCGAAGTCGGCTCGTCGAGGAACAGAAGAATAGGATCATGGATGATATCGATGCCGATACTCACACGACGACGCTCCCCACCCGACACCCCGCGGTGGCCTTCATCGCCTATAATGGTCTTCGCGGCGCGGCGGAGGCCGAGCTGGTCGATAAGAGCTTGCACGCGGCTCTGTTTCTTGGACTTCGAAAGGGTGCGAGGGAGGCGGAACTCAGCAGAGAACATGAGAGTTTCTTCTACGGTGAGCATCGGGTACAAAAGATCATCTTGCATAACATAAGCAGAGATCGTACTCAGAAGTTTGGATTCCAGCGGCTCCCCGTTGAGAGTAATCGAGCCTTTCAAGCTTTCTTTAGCGATTCGGTTCGCAAGCGCGTCGATGAGAGTTGATTTACCAGAGCCGCTCGCACCAAGAACGGCTAGAATCTCGCCGTCTTTCGCCTCGCCGGAAATCGAATCAAGCAAGGTTTTTTTATGATTCGATGCGACGTCAGCCGAGACAGGGTCGGTTCTGTTCGGCCCGAGAGAGACCTTCCTGGAGCTTTTCACGCTGTAGGTGAGTTCGGAGAAAGCTAACACGAAGGGTATGGTTTGAGTCGGGCCGGGGTTGTTCGGGCTAATAATGTCGTCGAGCTCCAGCACATGTTGGTCGCCGGAGCTGGCGGCGTCTCCGACCCGCTTCAGAAGGTGTCCCAGTGTCTGCGACTGGCGGACTCCGCCGGCCCCGCCGCCTACACCGGTGTGATGAAGAAGAAGACCATCACGGCCGATGCCTTCTGCTTCCTCCATGGGGGAGGATCTCCGGTCAAAAAAGTGCAGCGCGTCGACAAAACGAGACATTTATCTCTATATATAACGAAGCAGTACGACCGCGCCGTTATTCAAACGGCTGGGTGGGAAGACTAAGCGGCGGAGGTTAAAGTTAAAGCTCGCCGGAGTACGAGGAAGAAGGAGAAGTGGAAACCGGCAAGGAACCCGAGTTACTCTGATTCAAATGCGTGACAGTATTTATAACTATAACTAATTAAACTATAAATATATTTTTATTAGAAGGCGTTGAGTGGTGACCTACATTTTAGATTTTATAAGAACCTGGCGTACGTGGAACGGATCCATGCCGTTGATTCGTGGAGGAAGGAATTATGGTCCGGTCATTAGAATTGGGTGGGGGGTGGTAAACTGTTTAATCTAAATCCTAACGTATTTAGGAACTTGTATTACACTTAAAACATGGCGGATTAATTGCGGGCGGGGGGTTTTAATTACTGAGAGGTTGGTGGTTTGGCGGTGTACCCACCCGGAAAATATGAGAGGGAGGAGGGGGTTTGGGGTTAATTGTGGGTTATACTAAGCTTGTTGAAATTGCTTTGGATATATTTGTAAGTTTTGGGGTGAGAATTTCCTTTTTTAGTTGTGGAAAATGTTAGGCAGATGTGGAAGTTTGAAAGAAACTAGTTAACATGTTTTGTGGCTATTTTATTGTGTTGGATTATATTGTCTTTTCTATTTGTCATTCAATTTGGATGGCATTTGATTGGTTCACCTAAGTTTCTCTCTTCTTTCTTTGTCATGTTTCTTGATCTTCTTTGAGAGCAACTTGGCATAAACATTTATTATTATTATTTTTTTTATATTAGTTTTTTTTTTTCTCAAACTTTATTATTTACTGCTGAATCCTAAATTGTGTTTTTGCGAGCACTCCATGAGAGTCGGAATTGAAAGAGGTGAGAGAGAGAGAGTAAAAACACACGAAAATTGAACCCACTTGAAAAGAAAAGTGAGAGTTTGTCTTTATTCCTTTTGGAACCGCTTATTTAAAGGGATCTAATTAATACAATTAAGAGAGGTGAGAATCGTTATGAGAACATCCTGTAAATAGAAACAACGTGTATAATTTAATTAATGATCATGATAAACTTGACAGGAATAATGATTTAGAATGACTTGTGAGTTTCAATGTCATCAGTCGTCTAACGACCGATCGTGTTGGTTAGCCAACCGGAATCTGTCCCTGCCAAGAGGGGTAATCGATTGGTGTAAATAAGGTCGAACGTCTTGATAAGTGGTCTGGCCAGTTTGTTTTGCGGGACCTGTCGCTTCAGCCAGGTGGTCGACCGATGGATCGACCCGTTTTGTTGGGTGAGTCGTGACTCACTTTATGTTTGGCTCAAGTATTATAGGGCCTATGACTCGTCTTCCTGGTCAGTCTGCTGCCCCAGCTGGATCTTCCCTATTGCAGGGTCTCGAGCAAATATTCTCGCTGCCTGTGCAAAATGTCAAACGGGACAAGTCTCTACCTTACCCTTGGCGCATCTTACCGCTATTGAATAGGGAACTATTTCTGCAGCTTTTGACATATTATGGGTTTAGAGACATGGATTTTCATGCTTGGTGTTGAATTGTCGGTCGAATCGCTTACTCTTGAGGGAAAATTTGTATCCTCAGTCGTTCGTTATCTTTGAGATTCGTGACAGTAGTTCTGATATATACATTTAAATCATTTAGTTCTTACACTTTCTGTCATCGCACCCCAGTGGATCACCATTGCTAACTACTGATTAATTGTTCTGCTAATAATAACTCGGGCCAATCGATCAATCTAATCTAGAAGCTGGAGCATTCAATCATTATTCAATCATTAAAAGACCATGATCCAATAAATCAATTGTTGGTAAGAACGATGAATTTTCATGAATAATTCCTTCTCAAATTTTTCAAGTATACTTTAATTCTTATAAGTTTCTTTATGCCTTCAAATATAAGCATTAGGGTTAATTGTAGGCAATAAATGAGTCATGAAAGCTTTTATAGATAGATAAATGATGAGCACCTCAGCATCCACGCAATCGACAGACGTATGAGAATTGATGCCCCCTAAACATCAATTAAATTCTAACTCACGCCATTCCCCCAAAACATCTCACTCCAATGTTACCAAAGTCCATTTACAGAAATCATTAACTGCCCTTTATTGACATTCTCATATGTCCCTCTCGTAATATATGATGTATTTCCATTTACCAGTATTTATTGTCCTCTAAAATCAATCAATCCCAACGTGAGAGTCTTTTAGAGATGAATGCAACAAAACCAATATTGCTCAGTCCTGTGTTTATGAGGCAGTAATTCAATTACAAGTATGAAATTATTATGTTGATTCTTTTTTAGTTGTATGATGAAGTGTTAACTTTAGGGCATTGTGTGTGTCTTCCGTCTATAGGAGGGCTGGGCAAAGGAAAGCGTCACTGACGCTGGTGGAGGTGGATGTCGGCGGATGGAGCGATGGCAGTGGCTGCTTTGCGAGGTAGCGGGAGGTTGGCCACGTGAGAGAAGGGAGCAAGCGAGCTTTAAAGTGGTAATGTGGGGAGCTTAGGCCAAGAAGAGGTTGGGGTGGAGGCCAAGAAGAGGTTGAGGTGGATGATGTTGAGGATCTTCTGGCATCGAGAATGCCGACGGGAGGTCGCGAATGGGAGCGCCGATGCTGGCGAGCTACATGTGGGAAGGTCGGGGCGGTCTCGTGCACATTTAGGGCATTGTGTGTCGATGAAGAGGTGGCTGTTACATGAAGTAGAGAATGAGGTCGTGAGGTAGGTCGGCTTTGGAGAGGAAGGAGGCTTCGCTGGTGGCAACCAACGAGCAGGTTGGCAGTGCGACCGAGAGAGAGTGAGGGGGCACGACTTTGGTCGGCTGGGGTATCGTGAGAAATATCAAGGGGGTCGTCTTGTGCGTGAGAAAACAATGGATTTTATCCTCTTTTTATTTTTTATGAATATTAATTATAATATTTAAATACATCAATTTGAGTGCAACCCCTCGTGCATGGATCCCTAGCAAAATGGGAGTCCTTCCAATATAAAATCAACGTTTCAGAGGCGTTCGCACGGTCTATTTCGCGATCCAGGGTTATCTAGACAAATTTATCGATGTTCAAAACAATTTGAGCTTGATTTTCGCTTGAACGTTCGAATGAAATTTGTTGGTTGGGTCAAAACCATTCAACAGACAAAATGTCGACCAACCTCTGTCTAAGTGAAAGCCAAAGTTTAGTAGACTCGAATTCTAGCGTGAGTACTTCAATACGTGCCAGATGGTGTTAAATGGATGCCTTGTATTATGGGAATCATTGCATGCATCAACAAGGTTTCATAGTGTTTGAGTGGACATCCTATACCTACGACATCAATAATTGATGATAACAAGTTGTGTGTTATTTAACAAGCCTCGTGCAGTGATACTACTTACATATTTTGTACTCTTCGAGATTTAAATCTCAAAATAAAAAAAAAGAGTCATAAACGAGTTCCTTACAAGCATCTCTTCTATCTACCACTCATTTCACATCTTCAGAGACTATTTGTTTCCTCTCGTACTGCTCCACATATGACATGACATTGTAGCAGTTCAGGGGATATCAATTAAATGAGTCATCCAACAAATAGAGTGGCATGGAAAAGTTTTGATTGTTTACATTCTTGGTCTGATGTGGAAGCACATAACATGAGACTTGACTTCTGCTTGAATGACTTCTAACCGTACAATCAAAGTGAGACACCCCACTTTTGTGGCCATTACTCGTTACGCAATACAATCTTCCCCCCTCCTCAATATGTGCATGAGAAATTCTTAACCTTGATTAATCCAGGTCCCAGTAGTTATAAAGGTCGGATTATTGTATACTTGCAGCCACTAATAGATGAGTTGCAGATTTTTCGGGAAAGTGATGTCATGATTTATTATGTTATCAGGAAACACAATTTTATGCTGAAAGCATCATTGATGTGGACGTTAAGTGATTTTCCAGCCATTATTGTGCATTGATGTAAATAAATAAAATGCAATTTTTTTATTTATGGTAATGATTGCTTCTCATAGAGCATTACACGCTTCTTGTCACACCAGTCTTATCAATGGTGTTTCGTTTTTCCATGCTACTGTGATATATATACATATGTGTGGGATAAGGCATTGTAGCCTTTATTTCTTCGCGACTATTTATTGCCCCTTTGTTCTTCTTCTTTATCTTCCCATCTCTTGGGTGTTGTTATAAATCATATAGCGCAGAGATACTCCCAAGAATTGTTTGGGTAGATTACAGCCTCAGAAGTCATGATTCTCTCCGCAACATAAGTGAGGGTTGGTCCCGCCCCACATAAATCTCCTAGCATATTCCGCTGATCGTTCGAATAAGACGTCTCCCTTGCCAACATCCAACACAAGACGGACGTCAACATATATGCCCGAACTTCGGTATCATCCTTCCAAGCCGTTCTTTTATCTTGAGATCCGTGTCGACATATTTTTATATGTAAACCTATAGTTTATGCATTGTTATATACAGTATTTGACAATTGTTAATAAGCAAAATTCCTAATAGAACATAAGTGGGAAAAATATTATGGTTATAAATTTAAACACCTCTCTATTTAAGTGACCATCAACTTCTTATTTTATCATCACAAGTAAAACTAGCATTTTTACAAATTATTTGATAATTTGACTTCAAAACTATTTATATCAAGATTAAATTTCACTTGTTTAATTTAATCAAATAAATGGTGATTATTTGATCATAAAAGAATGCAGAAAAAATTAAAAGTATGTTTAGGGCAGCAGCAGCTTATTAAAATGTAGCTATGAAACTGCTGAAAAATAATCAGATATTCAAAAAACAGCGATCACTATTACAATTTAACTTTTTATTTTTTTTGAAAAATTCATACTGCATCTAGAAAGTTGCTACCACACATAGTCAAGACCGGTGAAAAAACATAGATTTCAGCAGCAGTTTTTTAAAAAACTTATCAAAATACAATTAACCTAAATAAATAAAAATGCGATGCGGTAGTGCACCGTCACGGCATCGCCCCGGTACTTTATTTATTGGACACATTACTTCTTCCAAATTGATATATTATTTCACCGTCAAAACATACCATTTCGATCAAATTTGCTTATTGACAAACATGGACATCTCATTTTACAGCACCAATGTCTATCATTGCCATCAAGACATGAAGACTTCTTCACATGCAAAATGAATAAAACCAAATATAATGAATTATTTAAACTAAACTGTCTTTTTTTGAAAATCATTATTTTATTTTCAACTTACATGCTGATCTATTAGGGTGCTAATTGCCTATTTTAATCCAATATATTAGATCTTGTTGCCATCAATATCTTGTCTTTATTATGTTTTTTTTTTTTTTTTTGCGGCCTTTTCGATTATACGATAGCACTCAGATATTTTGCTGCTAAAGTTGTGCCTGGATCGAGCACGTGGACCCTTGCTGGCATTGTTTTTATTTTATTTTATTTTATTTTTTTATGGTTCACATTCTACTATTTTAAATGACTAGTCTTCCCTTCAGTGACATTTAAACTTTTAATATATACATCAAGCCTGCGAAACTGAAGTGGCCAAATCGAGTTTACCTGTAAAAGAATCTTAATCGAGCACACCTGAAAAAATGATTGTATATATTCTTCTTGAAAGGATTGATTAGCCCACTCGTGCGATGACAACTATCGGAGAAGGTTATCACGATTAGTAAGAACGATTGTCAAAAGCGTCACTCGATGCTTAGGAATTGGTTTTTCACCAGGATACTAGAGACGAGTTTTATATCAGTACTATCAGACATTCACATCACAATCTTTCATCAAGACATTGGGGAAGGGTGTCGTACAGTATGAAATGTATCTCATTTTTTATTTTATTGCTTTTTCTCCCTTTGTGTATAAAAGTGAAGTAAAGACCAAATGGAGATGAGTAATTTTTATCACAAGCGGAGTTCTTCTCCCTTTTTAAAATCTTGTAACTCGGGGAACCTCCGGCAAGTTAGATTTTTCTAGCTATATAGAGATAATAGCTCATATATATATTCTAATATTCCCTCTCAAGACTCGCATCCACTCACGTCTCTCTCGTTTTCTTTTTGAGATACAAGATGTTTAATGTGTCGTATATACTAATGAACAATACGAGATCTTACGTCTCAACATGATTCAACACAAAAATATTATTACTATTATTAACTTTTAAAAGTGAAATATATATTTATATGCATAATTATAAGAACTTAAAATGTTATAAGAATGAAGACAAAAATTGTTGATCTTAGATACGTAAATATAAAAGAACTGTGGTATAAATGTAAATCCTCTTTTGTTTATACATACAGATATTCCCACTGTCAAACGTGTAAATTTTTACATATATAATATTTTAACATCTCTATCACATTAAAATATATAGATTAAAAATTCATTCCACTAAAAAAAAAAAAAGGATCTGTGATGGCTTAATAATATATATATAAATATATATATAAATATATATATATATATATATATATATATATATATATATATTAATAGGGGGTGTAAACGAACCGAACACGAACGAACAAAGCTTGTGTTTGTGTTCGGTTCATTTGAAATTTAGTTTGTTTGAAATAAGCTCGTATTTGAAATTGTTCGTGAAGTCACTGTTCGTGTTCGTTTCTTAACGAATGAGTCGAACACGAGCCAAACACGACCTGTTCGCGAACGACGAGCCAGTTCGACAGAACTAATATTAATATATATAAATAATATATTATATTAATTATATAACTTATATTATATAAATATATAATATATTACTAATATAGTATATTCATTTATATATTATTTTAAATTATTTTATATTTTGAATAATAACGATTCGAACACATCATTGTTTGTCTTCGGTGCGTTTAACTAACCGAACGAAAAAAAAAATTGTTCGTGTTCGTCTCATTTACTCATCGAACGAATCAAACATGAATTCCTTGACGAACCGAACACGAACTGTTCGCAAACAACTAGTTTTTTCGACAGCCCTATATATTAGAGGATTGACCTGAGAAGACTTACGATATTCAAAGATGTTGTTCTACCAATATGTCACAGCTATTGACACGCGCGCACCCAAAATAAAAAAATAAAAAAATAAAAAAATAAAAATAAATAAATAAATAAATAAATAAATATAAATATATATATATATATATATATATATATATATATATATATATATATATATATATATATATATATATATATATATTACATATATTTGAAGGATTTACATACATACCACCCAATTCCTAGTATTTATATATCTAACATTTACGTTTTTGTTATATATATTTAATCCACCTAAATTTTGTTGTGAAATTTAGGGTGAAGTAAAACAGGAATCGACACAAAACCAAAAGTATACACAGAGATTTAACGAGGTTCCACAAAGATACCTACGTCATCGGGAGGAGTGCGGCGAATTTACTATTCCAGAAGAGTTAAAAGTTCCATCCAATTTACACTCATGGGGCTAAACCTCTATTTATAGAAAAAACCCACAAATAACTTATTAACTCGCCCTCGCTCCCCCCAACCCACTCAATTCAAAGAGACACTCCTATTCACCAGGAGACGCACCTCTTTACCAAAAGACACACCTCTTTACCAAGAGACACATATCTTTATTCCAAGAAAATTCAGACTACCGTTACATGAGCCATACCTAACAATCTCTTCTATCAAATAAAAAATGTTACTATTGTAGCTTTAAAATATGAAATACCCCGTTTTTGTACATAAATAAGGCAGCATATATACAAGTAAAAATTAAAATCTAGGTTTTAGATATTAAATACATAATTATATGTATAACACACCGCCAAATCTTCTAACAATTCATGGGTTATATGGCAACCCAGTCCATCAGGAGCCCAATTAACTACCCACACCTATCTTTGCAACATCCATGGAGAGCATGTATTATCCGATGTATCGTGTTCGTTGTCTATACAAAGACTTGATACACCAGACGGAGTGAAATACGAAAAAAAAAACTCAGGTGTATTTGTAGAGTGCTCTTTTGAGTATGTATTTTATCTTTTAAGAAAATATTACGTTTGGGCTCTTCTGGACAACTGACGTGATACATCAGAAGGAAGAAAAAAAAATTGATGTATCGCATCTGTTGTCTAGACACAAGTCGAGACTATAGACTCACCATTTATTAGAAGATGGAATATATTAGGAATGCCACTCATCCTTTACTTTGGTCTACAACTATTTTTGGGTGAGATCGGTCGCATTCGGATTATGCACCTCGGCTATCTGTCTACCCTCACTCAGCTGGCCGACACGTTCGCCGCTTCAATCAAGCGCCGCGAAGCATCTGGTTTACAGGAAAGCTTCGTCTTATTCACGATCGAACGCATTTGGTCTATCATCAATGGCTGGAAGAAGTTCTTGAGCTAGTGGTCGTTTACAGCCTGGTTTTCCCCTTCAAATTGGAGCTGGTCCGGCTGCCAGGCTAGACTTTGGAAGGGGACTGGAGGAACGTTGTTTTCACGGGCCAATGCCGCTGGTCTTTTGTAGGATCTTTACGGATCCTTTCTCGGTTGTCGCAGTTGACGCGTGTGGTAGCATTCCTGCATTTGGTATGAGGTTTTGGTCATGATCGCGCCGCGCTATCTTTTACAGGATGACGATATTCTCTGTTTGTTAGCTGCTTAATCGGTGAGAAAATATATTTGTTCCTTTACTGAAAGTCTTTTAAAGTAACTGTTTTTTTATGTATGAAATTGATTAATTATCTGCAGAATTTGTCATGTAATTGCAATGTGGCAATTTATTTTCCTTTATTTATATTTTTGCATGAAAGAATTTGATAATTCTTGTGTGCTAATGTATCTGATTTTTTTTCGAGACAAATTGCAGTCAGTCAATGGATCTGAATGGAAGATTATTCATGTATTAGGGTAGAGAGGCCATTGTTTTAATATTGACGAATGAAAATAGATTGAATACACGAAGATTTGCAACAACAAATGTATAATGCGAAATTCTATTTGCAAACTTAATTCATCCATATTTTCGAAATATAAAAAATGATTAGCACTTTTTCTCCTTTGAACTGTATGGGTAGGACGTTTAGGTATTGCACTGTTGCAGATGGGAGAGAGGACATATTCATACTTAATTTGTATGTTTTGACTGGTTCATCCATATGTTCTTTGTATAGAATTAGGTTTACATTAGGCATGTAACACTCAGGACTTCAATAATACATTAAAACCCTTTGATTTTTATGTAAAACACCTAACTTCTATATAAAATTACTTATCAAGGGCGATGGAATGCACACACCCAAATCAAGCACCAAATGAAAACAAATTAAATTTACGTGTTTCAACTAAAGCAAAACCCTATATCCTCAGGAGGCGAGAGATCTTTTGTGTTGTTTAATGGAATCGGGGATATTTGACTCATATATATCATTATATACTTTTTCTTATAAAAAAATATTATCAAATGCGTCTGCAACCAATTGTAGCAAAATATTTTTAGCCGACGACGAGCCATAAATATTGTGGGCATCAATGATGTAATACTTTAGACTATAAAGGGTGTCGCATGGAAATTGAGTATGATCAGAAATATTCCTAGTCTAAGGAGAAATTTGATTTCTACAGGGCAATTTGTTCCAAAGGATGTCAATGTCATTTTCAATGCTGATATCTAGAAGGTGACTGAATGATCCATGGAGAGTACTTAAATAAATGAGTTTGATACACTCTCCACCACCACAAGTACATGGACCGTGGGGATTATAATTTTTTCAAATACAACGACTATTATTTAGCATAAAATTTTAAGCCACTAAGGTGCGAAGGGCTTAAAAGTCCTTCTTTCTTAAGGGTTTTGACTTAGATTGTTATCTAGCTTTTATGAAACCTACATTTTAGGAACCAAGAAGAGTCAGTTCCTTAAAAATTGGAAGTGAATTTAAAACTAATAAGTTGGAATTGGTTAACACAGATGTCTAAAGACTAACCTCGATTCCATCTCTACTTGGCTAAATGTATTATATCACATTTGTAGATGATTGCATCAAAAGGGTACGTGTTTAGTTTTCCAAAAATAAATTTTATGTGTTCATTCACTTTGGAAGATGGAAAAGTATAGTTAAAAATGAGATTTAGCTAAAATTTAAATGTCTATGATGATAGAGCTAGTTAATTTTGCTAAAAAAACAAGTGATACTAGAAAATAATTAAAGTTAGTCTCAACCCAACATTCCTGTTATAAAAGTCAGTTCATTACAAAGAATTTCAAAGCTTATTAACTGTTATTCTCTTTTTTATATTATTGGTACCGAAGAAGATGAACTTGAATGTTATAAAATAGCTGTATAAATTAAAAATTCATTTAAATGGGAGTTAGCAATGAAAAAAGAGAGAGATTTCATCTATGGAACTTGAATATTAACTAAGATATCCAAAAAAAGGGTTTCACGAAATAATGGATGTACAAAATTAAAGAAGGGCAGAATGACAATAAAAGATATTAAACTGATTTGGTAGATTTTCTAATAGCTGCAACGTGTTAACTTCACTATTTTTTTTATTTTTTGTGTTTAAACTAATAAATATATGGTTAGTACCCAGTATTATAGGTGCTGAAGTCTTGTACTTAAAACAGGTGGATGTTAAGATTGATTCTCTCCATAATGATCTAAAGG
This sequence comes from Papilionanthe hookeriana x Papilionanthe teres, assembly GCA_022702705.1. Classification (NCBI taxonomy): domain Eukaryota; kingdom Viridiplantae; phylum Streptophyta; class Magnoliopsida; order Asparagales; family Orchidaceae; genus Papilionanthe; species Papilionanthe hookeriana x Papilionanthe teres. The sequence continues at coordinate 116,089,785 of CM040432.1, forward strand.
AAGACCTGAATTGATTCTCTCCATAATGTTCTAAAGAAAGACATGTAAATGATTCATCCTGAATGTTTCATTGTACAGGAACAAGAAAATTTAATTTGCAAGCTAAAAAAAACTTGCCTGATTTGAAGCATATATCTCACGGAAATGGTATAGAAGTTTGATAGATTTATTGACTTTCATAGATGTAATGTTGATCATTATTGCTCGGTAAAAGGTGTTGAAGCTATTGTATCAAAAGAATTAACAATCTTAAAAGATAAATTTCAATTGAATTTGATATGGACTTGGGAGAAATCAAAAAGATTATTAGAATATGAGCAAATTGAGTTAAAATTATAGCTAATTTGAATCTATTATGATGTCAATGCATTGATAAAGTGTTGGATACGATGAAAGTAAAAATAGGAGAGCATGTCATTTACAAGTCACTCTAAGCTTTTAAAAGAAAAACTAGCAGTGATGGATGAAAATAAGTATTATATGGCTAAGTTCCTGACATATTTGTAGTTAGCTTTTTAATGTATGCAATGATCTACAGAAGATCATATATTGCATATGCAGTAAGGGTTGTTTGTTAGTGTATATTAATATATGAAAGGAACAGTTGGAGGCCATGAATTGGATCCTATGCTACTTAGAAGGTACAATTTACTATGGATTAAAATTCAAAAGAGCTAACTTTAAATTACATATATGTTGATGTGGATCTGGGAGAAGACCAGTATATGAAGGAGTATTACTGGGCACATCTACTTTTCATGTTTACTATCGTTAGTTAGATGTCACAATTTTAGAAGATATTTGTATTATCAACAATAGAAGCTAGATATATAATTATCATCAGAACTACTAAAGAGATAATTTGGTTAAATACTGTTTTGAAAGAATTGAAATGATCACAAGATGAATGTTAATTTTTTAGTAGTAAAAATGACATTTTATTTGATAAAGAATGTTGATTTTCACTATTGGACAAAATTCATATAACTTAAGCACCACTACACACCCAAGTTGCTTGAAGCTAATGACTTGTGGCTCGTCAAACTTTGGAGTAAATAATCTTGCTAATATGCTCACACAACTGATACTCGCTAAAAAATTGAGGCTTTGCAAAGTCTTTAGTAATCCTCATAAATGGTAATATGGAGCTACCGCACTAATAGTTGTTCAGACACTAACTACTAAATAATTACATTATATCTCCACTAAATACCTAATAATTTGTTATATGAAGATATTTTTTTACCTAAATCCCAAGTACTTCTATCACTCTCTATTCAATTCCCATAAATTTGTTATTTATTGTACTCCATTTGACATTAACATTATGATATCTATTGTTATCTACTGAATAAATTATGTTTGTATCATCTCCAAGCATTGTATAAGGAAATGATTTTATTGTGTTGAAGCACGACAAAATTAGAAGTAAAGTGGAAAAAGTGAGGTGAGAGAGAGGCTTAAGCTTTCATCCATAGTTGGGAGAAAGCTCTTACATTATAAAAGAGAAGAATGAAATAAGCACTTACTAAAAAAAAAAATGATAATAGCAACATTAGTAATGTATTATTCTCCACCTTCAACCCTCTCCTCTGGAGCATATGGCTGCATTTTTTCACTCATTGACATAGAAAAGGTAATTCTTTATCATTATCCTTGTATGAAATAAAATCTTTAATATACTCATCTTTTAAAGTTTAGTAGAATATTCAATATTTATGTGACCACGAACATAGGTGAACACTATCAGGCTATGTGAACTTGTGTATTCTTGTGCTTGTGACATTTGGTGTGTGATACTACCGAAATGCTATGAAGCACCGACGATACACAAAAGTATACGTGCCGACCAAGTAGTATACAAAACTAAGTCCGTCTATCGATCCCATGATGTACGAGTGATCTCTTAAATTTGGAAAATGTTATAGCCATCGGTTATGAGTCTGAAAGATCAAAATTTGGTGATTTAAAGTTTCTATTCCTAATTTTTACAAAAAATAAATCCTATACCTAGCTTACCTAGCTTTGAGTCAAAACAAGTGAAAAAAAGCCTCCCTGAACTGTGGTCCCATGCACAGATTAATCTAAGTGACTAATGAAGTTGACAAATAGAATAAGTGGGATTTCTCATTACATTTAGTCCCCTAACCATGCAAATATCCCAGTGTTTGCAAATTTTCCTACACGATCACACAATCCTAATATCAATGTTTCTATTCTTTTAGAGTGGTATGAGATAACCTAATTGTTCTCTAGCCTACTCCCCTAGTACTAGGTCACAACTTATTTTAACTTCATAAGTGATCATTTTAGGAGTAAATTAAATTTAAAATATTAAACTATCAACTTATAATCACATCAACATGCAGTCACATTACAAAGATATCACCAACTTGCATAAAATATAATTCAAAGGAGAAAAATTTTATGCCTTACTCAGTTCAGATGAAAAGAACACAAATACTATTGCACGATCCAAAGTAATTAAGTTAGAACGATCTCATAAATGTTCTTCACAAAATTATACGAAGTTACGACACAAGCTCTTAATTTTTGCCCAAACCGAGTACATAAATATACACACTTAAATATGTTGTCTCTCTGGAAAACTCTGACAATCCAACGTTCTGTTAAGATTCCTCCAAAGAAGTCTGTTGTCTGCTGCAAGTGTTCTCCGACGACTCCCTCCAACTTTTTACTTCTTCCTCTCAATGTCACTCCAAGGGTCGAGAGTTGCACTACTAAGGAGGAGCGAAGCCCCGAATAATTCAAAATTACCTCTTTTGTAGCCACAAATCGCCATGCCTACTTAGAATTGTCGTAACTCCTTAAATCGATTCACCTGGCGCCGTAGTTTCTCCCTATGGCGCGAGTCTTGGTCTCACTATGTCTGAATCGCTCTTGGATTCCGTTGGTGGCGCCTTGGCAGCAGAGGAAGTTGCGCCTAGGAGTCCTAAAGATGGCGCCTTCTGCTTGGTTAGGGCGTTGGGCAGAGGTGTAGTCACACAATTTTTGGCGTGGGTACGCCAGTTCCAAGGCATCAAATGTCACTTAGCTCATTTATAACTTTTAAGACCTGTAACCTGCAAATAACATATAAAACACTTAGAAAAGCATAAATTGAGTACAAACGGCGGAAATAATGCTGGGAAATATAGAAAAATGAATCATAAATTTCTTGAACGTTAATGTGTTCATTCCTTGCTTTCAGTTGGTTTTGCTCAATATATCAGGAGATCATTGCAAAGCAATGCGGTATCGGATGCTGGGATCCTCAACCTCTAAAATATCGAAGGAGATCATTGCAAAGCAATGCGGTATCGGATGCTGGGATCCTCTACCTCTAAAAACAGATTAAGAGGGAATATGAGGGAGTTTCATATCCCACTCGAAGAGTTGATCGAAAAGGATCTTGTTTAGGAAGGGATGTGATTCCACGCAAAAAAAAAAACCAATCGAAACTCGCGGCTTCGTGTCAATAGAATCAGCTGATCCTTTCTCAAACGAGAGAGAGAATTAAAGGGATATCAATCACAACCTCAGACTGGAGAATCAGATTTGGAATTTGATATTTGAATTTGGGAGAAATTCGTGCAACTTGTGCAGTGCAGAGATTTTTGAAAAGTCTGTGAAGAGATTTTTGAAATTTTTTTAAGCAGAAATTTTTTGAATGTTGATTTTTATTTTGTTGCATTTGTTTTGGGATTTGAACCCAGTTTTAGACAAGTGCGACATCTGATCTTCTAAGAACGAGTCTTTGTCTTTGAAACACAAGGCATAGTGCTTCCTGAAGTATCGTCCACTGACTAAGGACCAGTGCTAGAAAATAACTCACTCTTTAAGGTGCTATCGAATTATATTCTTTCAAGTACCTATAAAGGAGTGTTATCTCTAAGGACGCCACAGCTGAAGTGGCTGCAACTTCGCAACTTTGTTTGTAGTAGTCATCATTCGATCTGTTGCAGATTCTGTAGATGTTGTTGAAGTTGTCTTCGAGAAATCTTTCTGACGTTCTTCGAGTTGAAGTTGGAGTTGTATTTGTTGGACACTGAAAGATACGACTTCAGGGTCGAATTTCCATTAACTGCTAATATCATCATCATTCCTTTAATTCTTTCTTTCTGGGCTTAAGCATATTTCAGAATTTCCGGTCATGTGATCAAAATATTTTTCATTGTTCAAAGATATTTCGAGCCGATTAATGGCCGACTAAATGTCATAGAATCACTCGACTTCTCTTGAAAGCATAATATTGGAGAAGCTTCTTAGGTTGCGCTTTCGAGTTTCATTAATCGGGGAGGATTAAGACACCGATTTTTGATGATATCTTGCTCATAGCTTCTTCTCGAGAGCATTCTTTTTCTTTTTATTCTTTTCTTCCTTTTTTTTACTGAAGCTTTTCGCTCCTTTTTTATTGAGGATTACTATATCTGGTGGAGCACATGTTAAAGATTTTGAATGTCTTGATTGGGACACCAATTTTTGATTATGAGCTCACCTCAATCTTCTCCTCAGGAACTTTTTTTTTTAATTCTTTTTTTATTGCTCCTTTTGTTTTCTGAGAATTACTGTATCTGGTAAATCATATTTCTGTTAAAGATTTTCCTCCAATTAATAATTTTGAAATATTATTATGTGGGAAAGAAACAAATAAAATTATTTTTATGAGTAAAATTCAAGATTTAAATATTTGGGATGTTCATGAAGACGCGAATATTATGTGGGAAAAATTAACTAATACTATTAAACAAGCTAGCTAAAGATGTACTTGGAGAATCGAAAGGAAAAGTTTCTATAAATAAAAATAGTTGGTGGTGGAATAATAATGTGCAAGAAAAGATAAAATATAAGAAGTTATGTTATAAAAATTGGTTTAAATGTAAAAGCGTAGAGAGCGGGAAAAATATAAAACGACCGTGAGAATATAAAAGAATAATCTGTGACGCTAAAAATTCGCTTTTAGTGATCTTTATAACATGTTAGATACTTAGGAAGGTGAAAAATATATGTATAAACTAGCAAACAAAGAGAAAAGAAAAGTAAAGATTTAACTCAAGTAAAGTGTATTAAAGATGAAAATCAAAAAGTCTTTTCTTAGAAAAGATATTCAACATAGAGTGGGTGAGTTATTTTGATAAAGCTTTTTAATGATGATCTTGAAAGTACGATTGACGCTTAGTGATCTTAAGATCGTTAATAATAATAAAATTTTTCATTTTTACCGTCGCATTAGTAAAAAGAAGTTGATGAGGCTTTAAAGAAAACCAAGGGGGAAAGTCGTAGGACTCGATGATATCCCGATTGAAGTGTGGAAATGTTTAGGTGATTTGGGAGTTTCTGGCTTACTAAACTTTTTAATATTATTTTAAAAGCTGAAAGGATGCCGAGGAGTGGAGAAAGAGCATTTTGGTCCCCATTTTTAAGAATAAAGGAGATGCACAAGAGTGTGCAAATTATAGAGAATTAAATTGATGTGTCATACTTTAAAATTATGGGAGAGGGTAATTGAACATAGGTTAAGACGTATTACGAAGATTTCTCATAATCAATTTGGATTTATGCCGGGCGAGTCTACCATGGAAGCTATACATTTATTGAGAGGTTTGATGGAGAAGTACGAGAGATAATAAGGAGGATCTACATTTGATTTTTATTGATTTAGAAAAAGCTTACGATAAGGTTCCTAGAGATGTTCTTTGGAGAGTCCTTGAGAAGAAAGGTGTTGATATGACTTATATTCAAGTAATTAAAGATATGTATGCTTAGAAGTCGTTACATGTGTTCGAGCTGATGGAGGATTGACCAAGTATTTTACTATTTACGTTGGTTTACATCGAGGATCGGCTTTAAGCCCATATCTTTTTGCTTTATTTATGGATGGTCTTACTTGGGCATTTACAAGAGGATGTACCTTGGTGTATGCTTTTTGCGATGATATCCTCCTTGTGGATAAGACGAGAAAAAGTCCGGGAAAAACTTGAATTATGGAGGTCTACATTGGAGTCTAAAGGTCTTCGTTTGAGTAGAACTAAAGCCGAATACATGGAATGTAATTTTAGTAATCGTAGGTACTAGTGACGACAGTGTAACTTTGGGTGATCAAATTATTAAAAGGTGTGAACGATTTAGATATCTCGGGTCCATTGTTCAAAGCGATGGTGATATAGATGGGGATGTTAATAGTAGAATTCGGGTTGGTTGGTTGAAGTGGAGGAATGCGTACGGCCTTATTGTGTGATAGAAAAGTTCCGCTTAGGTCGAAAGGAAAATTTTATAAGATGGTGGTGAGACCTTCGATGCTCTATAGTGTTGAATGTTGGCCTTTAAAAGAGAAGCATAATGTTAAGTTAAGTGTTGCCGAGATGAGAATGATTAGGTGGATGAGTGGCTTTACACTTAGAGACAAAATGCTAAATGAATATATCCGTAAAAAGGTTGGAGTTGCACAGATGACGGATAAAATTAGAGAGAGTCGCCTTAGATGGTTTGGTCACATTAAACGTCGACCACTGATGATCCGATTAGGAGAGTAGATGTTTTAAATACAACTTATGTTAAGAAAGACGAGAGGCGGACCTAGGAAAACTTGGGCTTATTGCATAAAAAAGATCTTAATTTATTAGAATTAAACGAAAATTTGACACTTAATAGGACGCAATGGAGAAAAAGGATTCATGTAGCCGACCCCACTTAGTGGGATTAAGGCTTTGTTGTTGTTGTTGTTGTTGTAATAATTTTGAAATGTCTCTTAATATGAATCATGAGATATTATAACTTTTCTGAAAGTCTGGACCCAACCACATGACAGAAAATTAAAAGACTCTTGATATCTCGAGTCAATTACTCGTATTTCAAACACACTGCTTCATTTTGAGATCCACTTAGGACCCAGTTTGAATTCCTTAAAGGGAGGACCCAGTTATTAGGCATTAATCCGATTCTTCCCTGAAGTCATTTTTATTAAAATGCTGAAGTTTTATCGTGTATCACCTCTTCTTGATTGTCTTTCTTGAACTTTGAACGTCCTTGAGCGTATTATTATTATTATTTTTTTTGCTGTAGTGGGAAGGTTGGGACCCACGACCCATCATCAAGTTGTTGTCTCTTTTAACTGTTTTTTGTTGGGAGGGTCGGGACCCACTACCCATTATCCTTCTCATATCCATTTTGATTGTCAATCTATGGCATTTGAATTTGTTGGCAGCTTCGTCGCGGGACTGTCCTTCGGTGGATGTGTAGACCGGCTTCAGCGATGTTATCGTTTCAGTCACTTGAAGAATTTCTGAAAATCGGCGATGTCTCGTGCCTTGTAGTTTCGACAGAAGTACTCAAGATGACGCATTTGTCTTATGAACTGGGCATCCTCTATTATTTTATTTTTCAAATTTATTATTTATTCGTGATTAAGGCATCGAAGAGTTGCAATTAGCAAATTAACAAGCGTGAAGAGACGCAACAACTTGGCTTGATTCGCAGAAAAACAAACCAAACCCAAAGGAGACGAAGAGAATGCAAAGTTTAGGACCCAATGCGGGACCAACTCCACAACGCACAATGCCCAGGTGCAACTAGTCCACCGACACACCTATTCGGGGTCCGACCCCACACAAAGATCAAAAAGTCCTTAATGGCCTCCTGAACATCCCTGTTCAAAAGGTGAATGAACAGACGGTCCTGAAGTCTGAAAGAGTTGACCGTACTCACCCAAGAAAGAAATGAGTAAAACATGTCAACGGAAGAAGGGTAATATGGTCCATAAGTGCCATGGACACATTACCGAAGTATAAAGATAAGATTCTCTGATTTAAATGGAGAGAGAAGCAAGTCCCCAGCGGAGTCGCCAGGAGCTGTCGGCGTTATTTTGGGTGTGGAGTGCCCGTAGGAAGTTGTCGGTCGCCGGAATCGAAATCTCTTCTCCCGCTTCGGAAGGACGTTTTAATTTATATATATAATTTTTAGAAAATATGAAATCAAACTGACCTCATATTTTTCATAGTTTAAATGAAAGAGCGCTACACCTCAAATCATGCATTTATCCCGGAAGACAAACACAAGACTTGAGGGTGAGGCTCGATCAAATAAACTAAGAAATATATGACGTCCGTTTGGTCTGCGAAACAATTTTATTGCCGACAAGTTCCCCTATTTAATATGAAGAATTAAATAGGGTTTATTTTAAATTTGGGTTCGGAAATGCTTCCTATAAGGGCAAGCTTCTATAGTTAATTATATCTTAAATGACCGAAATCACTTAAGAAAACTCTCGATAAAAATCAGGAAATATTATCTTCAAAGAGGCCAAAAGGAAAGGACTTTTCAACGAAATCAGACAAAGAGGTGTGAAAGGGGATTGACTCAAATTTGGAACATTTTATTATAGAATCCAAAAGAAGGACTAGGGGATGTCGGAGATCCGGAGGCGAACCTCGGTGACTTCCCAAGCTATCCTACGGTTTGGCTCCGATTTAGGAGATATTATTTAAATGTTTCATTTTGCCAATTTTATTTAATTAGGGCTTACATTTGTGTGAAATGATCACACGAATAGCCTAGAAGATGTGAGGATTTAGGTCGTAATGAACGACAACCTTGGAATCCTAAAACGAGTTGGGCTTATATTGTACAGTAGGGCTATACATAGGCCCAACAAGAGGTTGAGGGTTTATGTCGCACTAGGCGGACAACCTCGAAATCTTATGGATTGTTGTTTAATTACTAATGAATGGTTTAGTTGGTGAAGATATGTTTTGCTGTTGAAGATGTCCGTGTTGTCCACCACTCTAGCTCCAAGCTCCTTGCCATGAAGAGGTTGAGTTTTCTAAGGTGGCAAGTTATAATTGTCAAATCAGGTGACCCTATGGTTAAGTTCTCCTAAACATCCTATGCAAGTATGTTTAAATGTTGTACAGTGTATAGCAGGGTATATAACACAGGAAATAAAGCATGCAAGAGAGTATGGTATAATGTGCTAAAAAGAACAGTAGCAGGTACAAAAAGTAACACGCTGTAAATATAAACAAACCTGTATACCTAGAAGATTCGTCACTTTCTTAAATGCAGCAGGCTGGAATGTGTCACACAAGTGAAAGCCAGGCAGAAACATCGTCCAAAAAACCCGAAAAAGGACGACGAATGAATCACGGTAGAAAACCTCGAAGAAAGTAAACAAAAATCAAAATAAAATCATCAAAACCTTAGGAAAGTCTCGGAAAAAGGACCACGAGTGCTTCATCAAAATCATACGAAAATCCGAAGAAAACCGCAAGCACTCGGGCCGGGGCTAGGCTCAGAAAGCGTAGTACTGCTCGAGGGTCGTCGAAGGCTACTCGGTCACCCGAGTGTATAGAGCTCGCTACTCAGCTAGAAGGGTGTCCTACTAAACCTAACTCAGGAGGGTGTTCTTTAACCCAAGACTGATAATCAACAAGTGGACAACCAAATTTTATAATATGATTTTTTAAATTTATATTTTTAGCATGCACGTGGATTTCAGGCATACAAAAGAGAGTTTGTATCAATGTTTGGTTGTAGTGAAAATATATTTTTTTTGTTGCGAATATAGTATCCGTTCCTATCAGATTTTGAAAATTGGGATTGTCCACGAGTCGATTATTTCGTTGGGTGTAGGATCACAAACAATCCTAAGAAGGTATGGGTGCCCCGCTAGCCTTATAGCGGCGAATGATACCGTCATCCTACGGTTCACCGGGGCCCTGGAACGAGTCCTGGTGTCGTAGGATGGGATATCATTCTACTCTACCACCGGTGTGCCTTTATCATCATCACCGTCACTACCCCAAAACAAAACAAAAACCAACTCCGAGTGAAGCGGGGAAAACATGTCAATCAACGGGAAGGGGAAAGAAAGGAGATTAACCCTCCTCCAAATATAAGAAGAGTCAAAGCGGTAGGAGGGTTAACCTAAAACGCCCCTAAAAAAAGTAATAATAGATCACCGAAAGCAAAACCCAAGGTCCTTGAATCAATCCTGAGGATATCATTTTCTCACTTAGGCATAACTGGATCGACTCCAAGAAGGGTGTCCTTTCCGTTTAGATCAAAAAGAGTTTAAAATAAAATTCAGAAAATCTTTTAAACCTCGTAAATCCAATCAAGAAAGAAATGGCTCGGGGAAAACGGCTGCTAACATTTCCAAACTCGCGCTAAAATCCAGACTTTCCAAATTTCAAATAAATTCATAGCTTTTGAGACAACCAATCTCCCTATAAGATCACCTACAAGCCCGTCAGTAACAGGAGAATCGCCTCAATTTCAAAGTTTCCAATTCATCAGAAAGTGAATGAAAAAGCTCTTCTAAACTTCCAAGTCGATTCCGATTCTATCAAATGGAACATCCCAAGTATGGTATCACATTCCCTTCCACAAGCGAATCAGGAAACGCTTCCAAATCATTTCAATCAACTCCATAGGCAAGGATAGCAAGAAGCAAGAATACCATCACCTCAATTACTCCACTAAGGCTCTAGGCTAAAGTTGCAAACAGGAGAAGAGGCTCATGGCTAAGGCTGCAACAAAGGGGTAGCAAATGATGGAACAGCTCACGGCTAAGGCCACCAAAAGGAGGGCTGCTCCGAATATAACATTTAACGCATAAGAAAGTGAATGTACGAGCTCCTCTAAAATTCCAATTCAGCTCCAATTCCACCAAGTAAAATATAGAAAGGATGCTCCAAGTCCAATCATTAATCATCTCACTCCATAAGTAAGCTAACACAAGGCATAAACCCGAGCCACCATGAGGCAAGAACCTAGCCAACACCAAGCTACAACCCACCCAAGACAAAGCCAAGGTAGGGAACAACACCATAAGGGCAAAACCGAGTCGCTGCAGGCCCAACCCGAGCCATAGCAAGGCTGGGAACAAGCCCAAAATCAGGTTACAGCAGTCCCAACTCAAAGCCAAAGCAAAAGGGTGCTAAGGAGCCAACCCGAGCCCACATAAAGGCCAAGATAGGTCTTTTAAAACATTAAAACAAGGGCAGCCTTCATATATATCAAAATAATCTCTTAAGTGGAGGTTAAGACAAGCCGCCCAAACTCCCTAAATGAAGCTTAATAAAAATAAATCTTTTAAAGCTCGATATAAATTTAAGCAAATAAAGCATAACATCAACATGAAACTAAAGCTCAAACTTCCATAAAAGCCAATACTCAAACTCCTTTAAGACGAAAAAAGCCAAGCCTTTCAAAGACACCATAAGGCCAAACCAAATCAAGCATGAAGCTAAAACAAATATTTCCATGTTCTTAACATATCCAAATACAAAGCCACCATGCATCTTAAACAAAGAAAAGAGCATATTTAAGCATTCCTCCAACTTAACTCTTCAAAGCATGAAATAATCTTTCAACAAATAACTAAAGAGGAGAGCATTTTATGAAGGGCCAAAGCAAGCTATCAAAATAAGTCACAATGCCTTCCAAACCAATTAGGATCTTTACAACATGCATCTTATCAAGACAAAGCTACAAGGAGCAAGAAATGAGCCCCACATGCATGTTAAAAAGCCAAGTAAATTTTTCCATAACTCATGCCAAGCTAAAGTAAGCAAGGAGCTTTATAATATTCATCCTAACATGCTTGCAAGAGGAGCCAACTTTGCCTCAGGATCATGCTTCCAATATATCAAAAATAAAAGACAAGTACATGCTTTAAGTAAGAACACACATAGAATCCTTTTCCCCACCACCTCTAGCATATATATGTATTTTTTTTGAAACAAATGAAGCTTAAAGCATTGAAACCAAACCCTCCACATGCTTCATATGAGAACAAGCACAGAACTTTTCCAAATCCATCTAAGCATGCACTTTTCTTTTTAAAGAATGAAGCTTAAAGCATTTAAACCCAATCCTCCCATATGCTAGCAAGAACCAAATGAGCCTTCTAATATCTCATATTAGATGAGAATAAATATAAAACCATGTGATACATATCCCAACATGCTTATCAAGAGGAACTAGCATGAACTTAAAGCCGTATTTCCAACATTCTTGCATTTGCTTTGAACATATAGAAAAGAGGAGAGTAATAGCATGCCACTCCTACACCATCAAGCAAGTAAACAAAGTTTAAATCCTAGAACATGCTCATGCTTTCATTTTACATATACTTCAAGTGATAAAAATACCCTCAAATCTTAATATAACAGTCTACCAGCATGCCACTAGAGAGGGGGAACTAGAGACCACCATTTAAGCAAGTCAACAAAGTTTTCCATGGCACATAAATGCTTAGCCGAAACCATAAACAGGAAAAATCAAGCCGGCGACACAAATGACAGCCTCCCTGGGCCAAATCGAGAAAATAGATAGGGGAGATAAGAGGTACCAGCTAGTGTAGAATACACACAGGAAATTCAGGCTTTAGACCGGCAACACCTCCCCTTCTCCAGAAAAATTCGGCCAGCTCTAAACTCATCCCAAAATGGAGTATTTATAGGTAGAGGAGGGAAGAGGAGTGTCGCTCCTTACCTGTGGAGTCGAGTAGGATCGGGGAAGGTGCGAAAGAATGGAGAAAAATGCCGCAAGGAAGATCGGGCCACTTGCGCACGCGGGAGAAGCCGCAGGGATAACTCTCGCTCCAGAAATGCCGCAGGGGCCATTTGCTCGGGCAGGGATAAGGATAGGAATGATCGCGTGCGGCTCGAGGGGTAAATGGCCGCAAAGGAGGAGGATGCTTGAGCGCGGGAGAAGACTCGCGGAAGACTTCATAGGGCTCGAGCGGGAGAGACGGGTGAGCCGAGTGGGAGAAAATAGATTTTAGGGTTTAAGTTTAGTTTAAATAGGTTTATTATTATTTTATTTAAAAATTAAACCCTAAATCGCAATTTTCGCTCCCGACAAGCTATCGTCGCAAAATTAATGTTAATTTTAAGTAAAATCGACGTTCCAGATGCATCTGCGCAGTCCGTTTCATCATCCGAGATCGTCTGGGCAACCTCGTCGACGGTCAAGCCAAAATCGTATCGAAATTCGGTCTCGTCACAAATTTTGACTTGAGTTCGATCGATCAGAATGGTGCAGGTGTGTATGACGTGCACGAGGTACGTCCTAATGTCCAATGGTCCTATAGGGACTCGATTTGAATTCCTGACGTCAACTTCGACCGGCTAGAGACTAGCGGTACGGAATCTCGTGCAGGATTTCAAAGAGTAACGAAGTGGTTCCAGACTCTCTAAAACGAGGTGGGTCTCATCGCTAAGAAACTAGGATCGTCGGGGTCTCCTGAGGCTAGAATCCTAAATCTAGGAGGAATACTAAACCTCGACAAAAAGTGAGGTCAACAAGCTGGTAGATATTTAAACGAGAAGAGGTCCAAAATTCTTAAGTGCCACTAGATTCTCCCCTGGAAAAAAAGGGTGAACGAATGGAAAGAGAAAGTAGTAGCAAAGGATACCATTGCAGGCTTAAGCAAAATAACATGCTACACAATGAAATAAAATTTAAGAACATTGAATTCAATATAAAATACAGGACATACATATAACACTTGTGCTAAATAATAACAACGAATTGTTTGCTACTCGTATTCACCAAAATCATGGATAAATTTTATATTGTCGCTTTGAATAATTCTAACCATTGAGCATCATTATAGCAACAACCTTTATAATTTTTAAATATAAGACAATAAATATAAGCTTCTGAAGGTGATCTAAGGATGGAAGAAACACTAGTAACTGTGAATGAATGTGGTTTTTTTGAAGTACAAGTGTTGCAATGGTATTCCTAAGGAAAGGAAACTCAGGTCTGAGAAACTTTTGACCCAAATCTAATTCACTGAAAAGGTGCATGGATTTGAAATCAGGAAAAGTTCCATTGAAGTAATTGGGGCTCAGATTAAGGGATTTCAGAGAAGACATCTGCTTGATTTTGGTGGGTAGAGGGTCCCAAATACTTAAGAAGACGAGTGAAAGAGAGGTGAGATTGTTAAGTCTGGACGAAGTGGTGAAGAGTGAGTAGGAGGAGAAGTTAGCCGACAGAGCAGGAGGACGAGCGTCGCCGGAGATGAAAAGCTTGGTAATTTGGCCGGTGGGGGAGCAGCTTCTTGGCGAGCGATGGTGAGGCGCAGAGCGGCGACGATGGTAGCGGGAGGCGCACTCGATGGAAATCTTAGGGCAAACGCGAACCGTAGCGAGGGCAGCGGGGTAAAAGCGGACCGTGCGAACGCGGGACGCAGCTAATAGCCTCCGTTCCGAGTTTAGTTCAAACAGTAAAACTCGGTTTTAAAAAAAGCTATCAAAACGCGCGAAATAAACACATAGGCGGCGTTTTTAAAAACGACGCCGAACTTATAAGCTGTCCCAAACGGGCACTTAGTAATTGGTCACTGTCACCATAGAATCCACTAAATTATCTAATAATAAACTCATCTCTTTAACATCTGCATCTCCCTATAATGTACTTTGATTCATACATTATATTTCAATGTAATTTCACAATCGTTTATGTAGCTCGTCCGAGTTATTACGGGTTAACAATATGTTTTAACAATTCAATTTCGCCATATGAAAAAGTAAAGTAAGTGCAGAAGAAAAATCATCACAATTCAGGATATAAACTATTTCAGTATTCAATCCATCATTCATACATATCTATTACATCACCACAAGAAAAAGTAAAAGAGTTTACTCAGAAGAAATGGATGAAACACAACAACAAATCAATAAGAACAAGTGAAGCTTCGTGCACAAAATATTTGATAAATTAACAAACACAAATATACATATACTTATCTCTCTATTCAATTGCCCTTGAATATGTTCCACCAACGTTCTACAAACCTCTCTCTCTATCCCTCACAAGCCTAGTCACATACAACACAAAAGATGAAAATCACTCCAACAAACTAGTCTAGAACCCAAGATCACACACTTAAACTCTCCACCCCAAGAAATTCTTGTTACAAACTCCTTGATTTTTTGAGTTCTCGTGTGTTTCACTTGTGTCGGACTCTTCTTTTTTTCTCTTCTCCCTTCTTCCATTTTCTTTTCCTTGCCTTCTTCTAGTTATTTCCCAGCATTTTCCATCCAAAATCGCTCCAAAACCGCTCCAGAATTGCTTTGAATCGTCATTAAACTGCCCAAAAATTGGTATTGGTGCCTAGGCGCCGCAATATATGGCGCCATAACCTTGGTCTTAAGGTTTAGGGCTATGGCACTTAGTGTTGGTGCTTAAGCGCCAACCTCTCGGGTTGCTCTTTGGTGTTGTGTGTCTAGGCACTGCTATGAGCTGGCGTCTTAGCCTTATCTTCAGTAAACTGGAGCTTAGGCGCCACTTTGTTGGCGCCATAATCTTGCATTTACAAAATCTGTTTTTTCTTAAAATCTTCTCCTTTTTGTTTCAAGTTCGTTCCACTTTGTTTCATTCATGATACATGTTATATCTGCAAGAAAATATAAAAATGTCTTTTTTTAAAAGTGCAATTTCATTCAAAATATGTGCAAATCATAAAGAAATTCATGCAATCTTTTCGCATATTATATTCTCTCAAACTTAAATGTTACTTGTTCTCAAGTAACACTACAATTTAAAATACCAATTTTGTTAATTTGAAGTAGTGAGTTACAATAAGATTAAAATACAAATTTGCTTCAGAAATATCATAGCATGACTTAGGAGAAATTTAAGTAAATCAGCCTAGGATTGGGGTATAAGAACATTTTGTTTTAAACTTTAGAATTTGCTTTTCTATTTACTTTAAAAAACATTGTAATTTGTCAAAATATGGATTCCTAAAAATTATGAAAGCAAAATTTAAAAGAACTATATTTATAAAAATTTGACTAATACTTTGAAATAAAGAAAAATAAGCTTATAATTGTATCCAAGTATTTTTCTTTATTAAGATTCAAGTGAAATAGATCTTTTATTATGCTTCTCCTCAAGCTTCTCCTCATTTTTATGTTCCTTGAAACTTTTCTCTTTTTTTTCTATTACTCTCTTTTTATTTTAAGATCATTTTCAATTTTTTTTACTTTTCATGTGTGACTTACTATATCTGGACAGGTTTTTAATAGTTTTGAATTTCACTATCTTCCTATTAAAGTAGAAAAATCCAACAGTTTACTTAAAATCGAAGTATAAGTATTAGTTTAAAAATAGATTTTAATAGATTCTCAATTCTTATAAGTGTATATCTAAGAATTCAAAATTTTCAAAAATACAATTCTTTTCTAACATAAAGAGAAAAATCATTTTTGAATATTTTCAACAAAACATATTTACTCTTGAACAGTTCTTTTTACATAAAATCTCAATTAAATCTAAATTATAGTAACCTAAGGACAACACCATATATCACAAATCATTTTAAAATGAAATCAATTTTGAATGTAAGCTACTGAGAACATATAAAATTAAGTTTTTTTTTCTCTTTTCCCCAATTTGATTTTTAATATGTATAACATTCAGTACAGAAATATAAGCAGGAAGAAAAATAGCTCAGAAGTACGATCTATCGCGTGTCTATTAGAAACATTTTCAAGTATACATTAGGACATAGCAGAATGCAACAGAAAGTAAATCTAAACTAAACATGCTGATGAAATTAGACTCAAGAAAGGTAATAAATATCACAAGTATCAGCACAAAAACAAATATATTATTCAATACAATAGAGAGAAATAAAAATACATCAGCTTCACGATAGCAATAGGGAGAACCGCACATAAAGAAAGGCGTTCACAATCAACATCAAACAATTCACTCCACAACAACAACGAATACATGACACCACACAAACAATCACACTCAACATCAAAGTAACGCATATGTACATTGGGTTGCCTCACATATAACATCGTCAACCCGATGAATAATGATTCCACCTGGATCAAAATTTCAATTTAGTAATTCCTGATCGATCACCGAATCTTTTGTTGATCTTGGAATTTTTACTAAATCTTCAAATTTCAGTTTTTCCTGCAACTTATTTTTCTCAGCTCTATAGTAATCATCTTGAGCGCATGTAGATGATCGATTCAGATTATTGTTCCTAATGGTTATTTCTAAATTCTATATTTTTCCAATGATTTTCACTATTTATATATTAATTTATTCCTTCAAAGATATAAGAAATGAATTCCTATAAGATAGTTCATGGTCTCTTAAATTTTGGGTTGGGTTCTCCCTCGATTTTTCAGATTCCTTAGATTTGTATTGGTCTTTCAGTCTCATCTTTCTCTTTTCTCAACTCAATGTTCTTTTGAACTATATTCTCCAATTCTCTTTCAGTCCTTAATTTTATTGTTTTCAATTGCTCACTATTCTTCTCATTAGGGTTCACTTCAGTGCTACTAGGTAGAATCTCTTGAAGACGATTGCTAAGTGAGTTAGTAATTTGCCCCAGTTGATATTCTATATTCCTTATTACAGCCTCTTGTCTTTGCAGCTGACTCCCCGTTTAAATAACACCTTCTAATGATAACTTCTTCTCCTTAAATTGTGGGCTGGAGTTAAATCCAAAAGGAAAAGAAAGTCCCAAGTTAGAATTATCTTGGTTATTCCAATTACCTATAGGATTTACTTGATTATTTTTTCATGATTGGTTTCCTTCTCCACAATTGTTATTCCAATTGAAGTTGGAATGATTCTCTCAGTCTGAGTTATAATAATTAGAATAGCGATTTTTTTAATAATTTTTTATCGAATGGATAGTTTCAAAAGAGTTAGTATCAACCAACTGTTCAAATGAATTTTCCTCAATAACTGGGGATCCTTGAGGTTGACTCATTCTGTATAGGTCTAACTTTCTCCCAATAGCTGCTACCTGAGAAGTTAAAATAGCTAACACATCAGCTTCATGAATATTTGCTACTTTCTTGGGGTTAACTCTATCGGATGGTCATTGAAAGTTGTTGGTGGTCATCTCCTAAATAAGAGGATAGGTCTCTTCAAAGGGTTTCAACATGAGCAAACCTCCAGAAGCAGCATCGATGATCACTCTCAACGATCCAACTAATTCGTTATAGAAGATTTGTATAATAAGTCAATCGGGTAATGCGTGGTGTGAACACTTTCTAAGAAGTTATTTAAATCGTTTCCCAAGCCTCATAAATTGATTGACCTTCATCTTGACAGAATGACATGATATCATTCTTCAACTTAGCAGTTTTAGATGATGAAAAATACTTGCGCTAGAAATTTCTGGGTTAAATCCCCCCACGTTTTAACTGAATATATTGTTAATGAATTAAGCCATATTTTGGCTTTATCCATCAGGGAAAAAAGAAAAAGTCTAAGTATAACAACATCATTGGAAACATTTTTATACCTGAATGTGATGCAGAGTTCTAAGAAACTAGCTAAATGTAAGTTAGGGTCTTCTGACCGGAATCCTCCAAATTGGTTATTTTGCACCATTAGAATAATTGCTCACTTAAGTTCGAAAGTATTAACCTCTATGGTCGGAATTTGTATACTTAAGTGAATTTTATCTACCGTAGGGTTCACATAATCTCTCAAATAACTATTAGCATTATAATCAAAGACTGAATCTTCATTAACTTGTTGATCCGACATTTCTACAACAAATTTTTGAAGTCTATTTGGTTTTTTAATCCTCCTAAAATTTCTCTCTAATTTTGAGTCGTAGGATTCAAGGTCTGCAGCTCCTGAATTACGTATTCAACTCTCAAAACTAACTAATATGAAAGATATCCAACACTTCAAGATTTCTAAAAATATTTTTGTATTTTTGGATTTTCTCTATTAAATAGCTTACAATATTTAATACAAACTATATAATAACACTACAGTTTCCAAATCTAAGTCTTAATAGTTTAACTAAAAAATAGCCTAAATTATTTACCGTTTTGTTTGCCGACAACGACGCAAGAAACGTGATCCACCGACAGTGTGCGTCACAATTATGTTAATCTTAGTAATAAAACCATAAATTTTGATTCGCTCTCTAGCAAATAAATTAAATTATTGAAATAAATTTTTGCACACTGTGGTTTCTCACGCAAATATACGTATCGTTTCAGTAATATCGGGCTTTAAAAGGGTCTGTGATGTTGAACCCACAGTGAACAATGGAAACCTAAATAGGTCGATGTTCTAGTCTACTGAATTCGTTCTTAGTTTGGAATTTTGAAATTCTAGAGGTTTGCTATTAAACCAACTGCAAATATCTAAATTTACTCCTATAGACTTTCTAACTATGCGATGTGAATGTGTTTTGTCAAGTGCTAAAAATACTTTTCCTTGCAGTGATAATGGTATAATGTGAATTTGGAAGAAATGTGAAATAAAGTAAAGTATATGACAAATATGAGCATAAATCTTGTCTACTTTCTTCTGAACATGTCAAATAGTTAGAATTAACTTAGTCATTGGTCTAGACTGTCACTCTAGAATCCACCAAATTATCCAACAATAAACTCATCTCCCTAATATTTGCATCTCTCTATAATGTACTTTGATTCATACATTATAGTTCAATGTGATTTCCTAGTATTTCATGTTGTAGCCCTTTCGAGTCATTACGGATTAACAACTTGTTTTAACAATTCAATTTAGTCATATTGAAAAACAAACTGAGTGCAGAAGAAAAATCATCACAATTTAAGATATAAACTATTTCAGCATTCAATCCATGATTCATACATATCTACTACATCACCACAAGAGAAAGTAAAAGAGTTTACTCAGAAGACATTATGAAATGCAATAACAAATCAATATAAACAAGAGATTCTTCTTACACAAGATGTTTGATAAATCCACAAACACAAATACAAATATACTTATCTCTCAATTCAATTGCCCTTGAATATGCTCCACCAAAGTTTTGCAAACCTCTCTCTCTATCCCCCGCAAACATAATCACATACAACACAAAAGATGAAAATCACTCCAAAAAACTAATTTGGAACACATGATCACACACTTAAACTCTCCACCCCAAGAAATTTTTGTCACCAACTCCCTAGTTTTTTGAGTTCTTGTGTGTTTCACTTGTGTTTCGACTCTCATCTTTTTCTCTAATCTTCTTTTTTCTCTCCTCTCTTCTTCCTTTTTCTTTTCATTGCCTTCTTCTAGTTATTTCCCAGCAATTTCCGTCCAAAACCGATCCAAAACTGCCTTGAACCGCTCCAAATCCGCTCCGGAACCGCTTTGAATCGTCATTAAACTACCAAGAATTTGGAGCTAGCGCCTAGGCGCTCGATACCTGACGCCATAGCCTTGGCGTTAAGTTCTAGGGCTATGGCGCCCAGTGTTGGCGCCTAAGCGCTAACATCTCGGGTTGCTCTTTGCGGTTGGGCGCCTAGGCGCCACTTTGAGCTGGCATCATGGCCTTATCTTCAGTAAACTGGCGTCATAACCTTGTCTTTACAAAATCTATTTTTTCTCTAAATCATATTCTTTTTGCTCTAAGTTAACCTTTCACTTTATTCTATTCCTGATACCTATTATAGATGCAAGAAAAATATGAAAATATTTTTCTTTAAAGTGTAATTTCATTAAAAAAAATGAACAAATCATAAAGATATTCATGCAATCTTTTTACACATCAATTGACATCTTGATCGGGTGCGTTATTCTCAATATCTAGGTTAATCCACATATTTAGATTCCATATAGAGTCTAAGTGTGTTCCAAAATTAAAGTTTTACTTTCATCAAGATATCCTTCCTACCTAACTCCGTCATTCAGTTTAGGAATTCATTCAAACTCAAACAATTTCAAATCAAACTTTTAACTTGTGCTTCAAATTCAAACCTCCAAACTTGAATTCTTAAACCAAACTCACTTCATTTCATCTCATCCAACTTGTAACCAATCTCATGAATACCTACAAACTCGTCAACCACCACCAAATATTCAATCTTTTGGGTAAACCTTCCTCTCTGGACAGTTAAATCCAATTGTGTGGTCTTTTTCATGACACGCCATCATCAAATCGTAAGTCACATCCCTTTGAGCTTAGTTCTTCCAAAACTATAAACTTGGATCATTTTCTCCTCCAAAATTTCAACATTGAAAGCATAACCTTGCAATATGAATAACATAGGTCATTATATTAACTAGGAGTTTTCTTTAGATCTCACAGTTCTGAATATGTAATTAACCATATGAGTTTTGTTCTTGTAAGAATATTAGACTGTAGAATGAAATAAACATTATCTTTCACCCGTAAGGTAAGGGAAAAACTCTAATTTGATCAAACTCATTTTAAGATAATATCTTCTCCTCTAGGGTGATATATTATTCTTTAAATGTCACGCTCGGTCATTGATATAGAATTCTTCCGAAGTTTTATTGTATACAAATCAACACAAAAATCCCCCATCAGTTAGTTAAGGATTAAAAATATTTTTATGAAAAATCTCATCCATTCAGCACTAGAGTTTAGGCGCACCATTAATGAAAAGGTGATTAGTGGATTCGTATTGGAGCAATACCTTTATTTTGAAGATAAGATCCCCAGTGGTAGGAACTCATAGAGGATTTTCCACGTAGAATGGATCGCGAACTAGAAATGGCCCTCCTCAGAAAAACTTAAAAGAGCGGAGAAGGGTGGGTTATTTTTAAGCCTTATAAGATCCCAAGCTTTCTTAAGAGAAAAGTGGCCATTTGGCGAAATTGTGAAATCATTTTGTCAAATGAGTCTAAATAAAGCTTAGTTTGAAGCACGAGCTGAAATATAGGAAAGGGTGACGTGGGAACTTTTCCTCGCACGGTTTTCTCGTGGTACTGTTGCAGCTATAGTACCTTGGGAAAGCAAATAGCGGGAGATGGGATTCAGGTTGCCAAAACTGTCTCGTTCTCCTTTCAAATTATTTTTTTCCTTTTATCCTTCGTTCTTTCTTGGCTTTTCCTCATATATGTATGTATTAGGGTTTTGGATTAAAAACTTTTGGTGAGTCAGAACAGCTGCTAACGTTCGTTTTCCCCTTCAAGACTTGTATATGAGGAGGATTGGGTGGTGCTCCAACTGTATCTCTCTCTCGAGTTGGTGATTTCTACTTCCTATCCCCTTTCACATCTTCCCACCTTGCTCTTTGACGTTGTAGCTCACTATGCAATGTCATCCCATTGTTGTTTTCTACAGTTGCAACCACCCATTGTTGTTTTCTGCTACTTTCATTGTCGCAGCATGCTCCACCTTCCTTTTGTTGTTTTCCTACTGTTCAGCAGCCCCAAACAGCAACCTGCTACTCTTTGGGCTACCGTCCCGTGCTATACTGTTGTTCCAGGTGCCTATAATTGCTGTCACCCCGCATCCATATTCTGGAAACCCCTTCCCTACCTTGCCACCGCCTCTGCGAGCTTCTGAACTGTCACCACCATCACCTGGGATCCGCCCTAGCGCCAGTTGTATGTCATGTGTGTTGTATTTCCCTTTCAAGTATGTTAATTTAAACCATCTATTTGTTTTTGATAATAATGTTTGTTCTTTCTATTGCGGTTTGAGTTTTCGATATCAGAGGGTAAGAGATTAACTAGAAGGGGGACATTTCACTCGCCACGGTAAATAATATGATGAACATTTAAAGAACATGTCGAATAGAAATTGATGAGTGTCCAATATCCTATATCAAGCCAATTGTCTTGCCAGAAATAAATATTTCCACAGCTCAAGCCCCAGACAATTAAAGCTTCAAGTGTTCATATGATGAGACACAAGCTCTTCCAAATAGGAGAATTCCCCTTTTTATAATATCCAAGAGTAGGATGATTCTCTTGGCAATATTTCTAAATAATGAATTTGGACCGAAGGGTTTTGCCCATACTCATTGTCCACGAGAGCTTAACGGAAAATGCATTGTCCAAATCATGAAAAAAATTACAGCCCGACCCCCTTCGATGATGAGGAAGCAATACTTCTCCCAAGAGGACCAAAGGAAAGCATGATTAAGGGTACGTTTTCAGGCAGATATGCATTATCCAAACATGCTGATAAGCGAGCTTATTCCGATAAAGCTACTGTTCGATTGTTTTGTTTGTGCGTTTGAAGAACAGTGATTCATGAAATGTTGTGGATAAATGATTGTTACGCCCTTGAAATAAATAAATTCGTTAAGTATTCGTTTGGTTATGCGGTTTAAAAACGAATTATTTATTCGTTGTTTGTAGAAAAATAATAATTTATGCTCCTCTAAAATTAATAAAATTTTATTAACATGTAAAATCTTATTTTAAATTTAAAAAGGATTATTTTAAAAAATAAAATATTATCTTTAAATATAAAATCTTTTTTTAATAAAAGATATATTTTTTAAATTTTTACGTTACAATTTATGTTTAACATAAATTTATAAAAATTTATTCTTAAATTATGTTTAACATAACTTCTAATTAATAATTTATATTTTATACAAATTTTAAAATTAATTTAAATTGAAGTTTAGGTGCAAGATATGTAAATACATAGTAATGAAGGTGTGTATGCAAATCTTATTCAATATTTATTAAAGTCATTTGCGTAATGCTTACTAAAAATCAATAATAAACGATTGACGAATGCTACCGAAAACAAATAATTCCATAATGCTTATTTACATCAATAAATATCAAATTGTAGACATTTGCATTAGACATTAGATAAGTCAAAACAAGATAATAACATAATAGTTCATAATTGTGATGCTCTCTTAACTCAACAAAAATTTTAAGAGAAATTTTGTTCGGTTGTTGCACGATCGATCGCCCAACAACATTATGCGGTTTAAAACACTCAAACCGAAGTGATGCTTCCAATCGTGATAACGTGGAACCCCGTGCAACGTCGTCGGATCGGGAGAAAGTTGAATCTGAATGGGTGTCTGCCCACCTAAAAACTTGCAGCTCTCTGAGCCTCCGCTTCACCTCGGCAACAATAGAGCCGTCGTCCATAGCTACGTTGCCTTGTGTGACGTAAGTAATGAGGACGGTAGCCGCATGCCGCACATCACTTGTGTGAATTTCCCTGAATACCTGGAACTCATCGTCCCGCAGTTAATAAAAAGAGATTGCTTCAGTGAAAAAATAGAGAAAATAAAGACAATGTACATACCAAATTGTAGACTCAGCGGTTGCCGACAACAAAGTTCTGTGGCCATTCAAACTGCTCCATAGTTGTCAGGTTAGAAAATAGGGGGAGAGCGAGAGGGAGATAAGTGGATAGAAGGGGACAGCCATCTCACCTAAATGGGAGTTGCTGTACAGATCCCTTAATTCCATGAATTTATTCAAATGCCAACTACTAACTCACCCAAGTTATAATTACATACACATGGTTTGCAATGCTTATATATATATATATATATATATATATATATATATATATATATATATATATAAGCATTGCTTAAAGTGGAAGGCAAATACAAATTGATATTGTGAAGATAGTTTTATTTGGTCCAGGTGCAGCTAAAAATCAACCAACAAAGATAAATCCTACATCTTCTGCGGCACCCCAAGCAAATCCAATGTTAGCACAGCCTACTCAGACTGGTTTTACGAGGCCAACTGCATCTCAGATGAATTCCATGTTAATATATTACCACACTCTGCTTCAACAGGTACCACCACAATCGCCACATTTTTGTGTGAGGCCTCCTTCTCCGATAAATTCTGCAGTCACTTCCAAAATCATCAAAATTACAAAAAGAAGAAAAGATAGCAAAATCATCAAAATCATAAAACTATACCTCCAAATATCTATTAGAATGGAACTGTATCATAAGCCAAGGACAACAAGAGCTGATGTAAACAGAACAACCACATATCCATATCTAATAATTCTAATAATTATACAGACTATAATACTTGAAGAAGATTCTTGAAGTGAAGAAGAGTTGATGTGAAACAATGTTTACATAAAACAACTAGCATAAACCAGCTAGAAAAAAGGAGATCCATGGTTTTGATAATAGCATAAACCAGCTAACAAAAATGAGATCCAATCTATCAGCAAAAAGGAAATCCAAAGTTCGGGTAGGGCTCTGAAGCATAAGAAATCATCACAAAACCATGCCTCCACCGTATATGGCAGCAACGACTGCAACAAGTTTCATAAAGGGTCGACATATCACATTAAGTACAATGTTGTATGCTTCATTCCAACAATGTACAGACAAATCTTCTATTCCTTTACAGTTCACTTAAGAAAAAAAAATTAAATGTCTGCAGGATGATTGATATACAATGTACAGACAAATCTTCTATTCCTTTACAGTTCACATATGCATATTTCTCCCTATGAGTCCAATAATAAACTGTACGACAAACATTAGATTTTCATTCTTCAATTAACAAGTTATTCCATCAAAAGAAACAAATAAATAAATTTAGCATATATCAATTAACAGGTTTTTCCTTGCAGCAAGGTAGTTAATAAACCAATTGCAAATATCCATCCACTTAAATATTCATCACAAGACGGAGCACAGACGCCCACACCCACAAAACAAAGATTACAAGCCAGATTGGAAATATCCATCCAATTAAAGGCCCAGTTATTTGCTTAGCCAAACATAAATGAAAACAGAATGGGGAACTGCATGCTTAATTCGCCTCAGTTAATTTAAAATGCAGATTTATCCACATTGAACAAGATTCCAATTGAACCTTCCCCTTAATTTACAAGAATGTGGCTCAGTTTCAAGCTATAATGGTAAGATTATCAAAAAAGACAGTCACCTCCATCCATAAATGGTTTCAAGCAAGCAAATTATTCATTTCTAGATAATTTTGACAATGCCATAAACTCCAATAGAACCTTATACTGAAATTGGACAAGAAGTATACGGCTATTACCATTACCAGAAAAGCACCATTATACGGCTATTACCATTACTGTTACTGAAATGGTTTACTACTAAAAGTTTTGAAGTGTTCCAATGAAGTATAAGCAATAACAATCAGTTAAGCATCTGGATTTGCCATCACAATCTTAAGCATTAACCAGTTAAGCAATAACCATCACAATCTTAAGCAACTCTACCAACGCATATGAAAACGATGAATAGGGGAGTGTGGAGGGAGGAGCGATTTCTTTTACCAGGTGAGCAGGCTTAAGCAATTCTACCTTGGGCTTCTGTTTTACCAGGTGAGCAGGCTTGTGTCGAGAGTCGTCCGAATGGGGGAGTGCGAGGAGCAATTTCTTCCTTCGGCTTTCCTTCCGACGGCACCGATCGGGTAGCTGATCGGCTTCGCTTTCCTCCCTAGGGCATCATCGGGTAGCACCCTCAGCTTCGCTTTCCTCCCCAGGGCATCGATCGGTAGCAGCGGCAGTGAGTTGGCACCGGCTGGAGCGAAGGAGCATGGGGTCGCTTGTTCGGCTTCAACTGCTTCAATGGCGAGAGGAAAAACGGAAGCGAGGGCAGAGGCGCAAAACAAGCACAAAACGCGGATAGGAAAAGCGGACCGCGGGTATAACCCCGCGGTCGGCTTCTTATTAAAAAATAAAACGCGGTTTTCAAATAAGCACCTGAAACGTGCTAAACAAACAGTGAGGCGGCGTTTTCAAAAACGTCGCCGCACTTATAAGCTGCCCCAAACGGGCCCTAAGCTTAGTTGATCAGCCAAAAAAATTTATTTATAATAGTATTGAGTTTCTAAAAAATACCCTTATAGGAGTTTAAAGATTGAAAAATATAAATCGACAAAAAGTAAAGAACACTTCTAATCAACGTATGTTTCCTCCCATAGATATCTGTGAAATTCCCAACTTGCTACTTTGTTTCTGATAAAGGTAATGATGTCATCAAACAAAAAGTTCCTTCTATTCCTTTTATAGAGAGGAACACCAAAATATTTGATAGATAGATTTTAAAAAGGAAAATTAAAGATTCTTTTGTTGTTATCCATATTTTTCTATTTGAAAGCTCTAGCAGGAATATTGCAGTTCTTGTTGCGATTAATTAGAAGGCCACTGGAATCTTCAACTTTAGTAAATTTCTTAATAAGTTTAATCGATTTAACAGAGCCATTCTCAAGTATGATGAAATCATCAGCAAAGCGTAACTGAGTAATAACAAAATCACTCTTCAATTTGTAGTGACAAGTCTTATAATTCGCAAACAGATTATTAAGGCTTCTAGTAGGGTATTCATCTGCAATGATAAAGAGAGCAGGAGAAATGGGATCTCCTTGTCTCGGCTCTGTCTGTTTTGAAATAGCCATGTGATTTACCATTAAAAATTATAGAATTCCAACAATTGTTAATAGAATTGAAAATTAACTCAAGACAATCCTCATTGAATCCAAATTGAAGGACTTGATACAAGAAAGACCAGTTCAAGTTATCATAAGCCTTAGTGATGTCAAGCTTAAGAATGATATTATGGCCATGAGTTTTAACATCAAGATCATGAGCCAACTTCTGAGCAAGGAGAAGATTGTCCACAATCGAATGGCCTTTCACGAAGCCAAATTGATTGGGGTATATAATATTAGGAAGCACAATTGACAAGGTACCAACTAGAATTTTAGAAGTCAATTTATTAAAGAAGTTACATAAGCTAATAGGCCGAAAATGATCCCATTGTGACAGGCGGAAGATTTTAGGAATTAATACAAGGGAGGTGCTAGTAAAGAAATTTGGAAGTGGATTCCCTGAAAGAATTCAACAACCTGTGCAATATCATTTGTAATAATATGCTAACATTTTGAAAAAAAAGTAGTAAAACCATCAGGATTAGCGATAAAGTCCAATTTCATCTCCATCACCAAGTTAGATATTTCTTCCATATCTCAGGCAGCTTGTGTAATTAGAAATTATCATCCTCGAAAATGATGTTAGGAATGATAAGAGGTTTAATAACAATAGAGGATTGATGGTTATCTTTAAAATGTTGAGAGAAATATTTAACACCACAACTAACAATTTGGTGCTCTTCAAATAAGATAAGATCCCCATCTTTGAATAAGAGGTTGCGATTTTTAATTTTTTCTTTTTAACTAAGGAATGGAAGTATTTTGTGTTTTTGTCACATTCTTTAAAGAATTTGCGACGAGCCTTTTGTTTCCAGTAATTCTTCTCATAATGTTGAAGTTTATAAAGTTTTATTTGGGCATTAGTAATTTCTTTTTGGATCTCATAACTTATTTCAGCAGGTTCACATTGCTCAAGTTTACAAACCTCATCTTCAACAGCACAATTGTTGGCAAATAAGTTTTTAAAACGTTTTTTATTCCACTAGCTCAAGAATTACTCCATCCTTTTAAGTTTGGACCATAATAGATTCATCCCTGAATATTATTATTTGGGTGAACAGGAGCATCCCAGTTCTCTGAAACCATTTCCAAGAAACATCTCCTATTCTATCCGCAAGTTTTGAAAACAAAAATAGCCAGGAGATTGGTTGTTAGGATTCTCGATGAATAAAAGCCAAATAGCATAATCTGATAAAGTCCAACTAAGGTATTCCACAGCGGTGAAAGAGAAAGTATTAAGCCATTGATTATTAAGATACGATCAAGTTGTTGTCATAATCTCTTATTAGTTCAAGTGAAAGACAATCCATTAAAGCCGATATCAATAAGTTTGCATTCCTTTATAATATCCTTGAATTCTTCCATTGATCTTGGAGAGGGATCAACACCTTTGCAACATTCATTGGTTGTAGTGACACTGTTAAAATCACCCCAACACAGCACAATCCCTCAATACCTTCAGCAATGTGTGCAAGTCTTTGCCATAATTTCACTCTGTTAGATCTGACGCAACTAGCATAAATAAAGGAACAATGAACAATAGTAGTAGAGATAATCAGTTTAGTATGAACCATTTGTGCATGGTCCACGAGGATAGAAGCATCCACCCAATTCTTCCACAAGATGCATAGCTTGTTAGAAGAGTTGGAGAAAGCATGTTGGAATCCCAACTGCTTGGAAATTGAATTAATCTTACTGGCATTAACCATAGGGTTCGACAACAATAATAATAGGAAGATTGTAAATTCTACAAAGATTTTTAAGTTTAGTTTTGAAATCAACAGCTGCAATACCACAGATGTTCCAATAGAGATAAGAAATCTTTAATTAAATTTTTTTGATAGAATTAGAGTAATATATTGTAACAATGTGAGGTAATGTAGAGGCATTTTTTGAATTCCTCGTTTTTCTTCTAGTAATTGTATGAAATCCATCCTCAACGCTAGGATGGATAGTAATAGGAGCAGAAGGAAAATATTCCAAAGAGGATGTTACTGTAGAGGAAGCCTCCAATTGCCCCTCCTCATGAGAGGTTTCAACCAAACCCAAATTAGCAGGCTTACGACAATGATTTGTAGAATCCACGATATTGTCAGTTGGGACTGAAGGTACAAGATTATTCGCATAAATTAAAGGAAGATTATCAACATCATTACTTGTGAGGACTAAGTCCTCCATATCATTGGGTTAGATCGTATCTTTAACAAAGGATTCACTAGAATTGTTTTCCGAAGAAGAAACCAAAGACACCTTACTAGTTGGCTTAAGAGGATAATCATCTTGATAGAATTGGGGATTACTGCGTTAGAGGAAGAAAGGTTGTATGTGGCTGAGGGTCAGGGTTTTCCATAAAGGTGTTATTTTGATTTTCATCCTTATCCAGGGAGTAGCATATAGTTTTTGAGGTAGCATCCTTAAAAACTTGACAACGACCCTCTTGAACCTTAGTTAGGGTGGAGGATGAAACATTCATCAGCTGCATGCCCATAAATGTTGAAATGAGGGCAAAAAAGAGGAATATTTTTTGGAATTAACCATATTTTTCAGACCCTCTATAGAATTCCTAGAGAAGGGTTTTTGAGAGATCAATTTTCACCGGAACTCGAGCCATCGAAGGCCTCTATATTGTGAAAAAAATTTGCATACGGAGGGCGTACGCAGCGCTGCGTATGCCCTCCATTGTACATGCATGGTACACGGATGGTACATGCATGGCACGCATGGTACACGCATGGTACACCCATGGTACACGCATGGTATTTCCTGTACCGTCCATGTACCATTCATGTATCATGGTCCATGCGTGTACTATGCATGTACCATGGGTGTACCATGCGTACCATGCATGTACAAGGGAGGGCGTACGCAGCGCTGCGTACGCCCTCCGTATGCAAATTTCTCTCCTATATTGTGGTTGTAGCCTAGTCAGTTAGAGGTTCCCCCATCCGTGCGAGAGAGGCCATGAGGCATATCTGAGGACTTGGCGATCAGCATCCAGGGCATCACCAATTTCAATGAAGCTTCTTGCGTGCTAATCCGAACGAAGATATCGCGTACAAATCGATCAAAAGAGGAGCTCCTCTGCGTGAGATCGGGAGAGGACACTATTATTGCTGAAGATTCTCGTGTGAATCGATCAGAAGGAATGAACTCTGCTTGTGGATCTAATGGAAGAAAGGAGCTCTTCTGTGATCGATTGGATTGCCATCGGCTCAGGCGATGCAGACAGTGCGGCTTGTGGGGGTTACAGAAGTCTCGAGGGTTTAGTGAATCTCGCAGTCGAGATTTGCGGTGTTCGAGAGCAGTTCATCAGTGGTTCAAGGGATATCTAGTAAAATTACATATTTTTTTTCCTATTTTAATTGGGACGTTACAAGTCTTTATTACACTTTTTTTATTCGTAACCCACTTCGAGACCCTTCCATAATCATAACTGACATTGGCATCGTTTTGTATTTATAACTGCTTAAAAAGGGGCATTTAATGACCCGTTAATCTTGTCATTCAATCGGTTGAAAATCTTTGGTCGGCCGGCATACATTCGGTCGGCTGAAAGGTTCATCGATAGTTCCTTTTAATGGATTCTTGAGTTTTAGGGGGAACTTGTGTCATCATGCATAGGTGCATCACCGTATGTATGCCTAGACAAGGGGTCTTCTTTGAGAACTAGAAAGATGTTATGTTGGGTGCCATTTGGCCATCTTTATAAAGAATTCCAAAATTAACTGAGGGAGCTGATCATTATCGATTGTCCATCAAATTAGGGTCTTCCATTCATTCGTTCGGTTGTGCTTCCGTTCTGTCGATTTCGAGTTTCAACCAGAGAAAATGACACTTGGCATTTTTGTCTTTTGGCTATCCCGATAAACTGTTCTTTGGTATTCATAAGTGAGACATGTTGAATTTCCTCGAGATTTGTGCAGTCATACTTTTTATGTACAACTTATATAGAAAAATCTAAAATTTTAGGGTGGGCAACATTACCTAGTTCTGCCCTTGAGTCACACATATTATATATTAAATTCATGTGATTTGTGTTTGCTTGGAATGAATCTTAAGTGGCATTTGCAAGCAGTGTGAAATGTGTTTGTTTTGTTAACACCATAAAGATCATATTCAAGTCCTTGTGCTGTAAAAAAGTTCTTTTTTTATTATTTTGGAGGATATAAAGATGCAATATTTCAAGTAAAGCAAACTCTACTAATCAATGGTGCAAGAAATTTGTGAGGGTACAGTTCACATGTGGCTTACAAGCTCTTTCTTACCTATTGATGCTTTTAGAACAAAGTCTATTTTTGACACTAAAATCACCGACTTAGGTTGTTGTTTCCTTGGCTGGGGACTTCATTTCCCACCGAGTTAGTATGGGTTCAAAACACATGCTAACACTCTAATTGCAGTGTCCTTTAGGCTGAACTTCTCCAAAAAAAAAAAGTTAGCAGTAGCTGCGTAGAGTTAATGCTAGAAATATTTGTTTCTGCCTTTGTCATCAAACTCTAGGGTTGCTATTGCTAATATCTAAAAAATATGGGATGACATTACTGAAGTTAAGATAAAAATGCTTTCCTACACTGATGTGAATATCTAGTTCACGAAAGGGCAAATATTCCACTAAAGATGGGAAAGCTGCATTTATTTACTTATTTATTTATTTTTATTGTTGCTAAAAATGGTAATAGTTATATTGGTCATCCACTTTTGAAATATAAGCGTCAATTACATTTTCTTTCTGTGTTTTGATGGGTGGCGATGAAGCTGCTTTGAATCTGTTGAACATCGCAGACTCTGGATTCAATTTTGGTTTTCCTTTCTCTAGATTGTGGGAATTTTGGCTGTTGATTTTCTCATTTGGTTTTATACTTTTGGATAAGCCATTTGTTGGGGTAATGGAAATTGATTTTGTAAACATTTTACATGATTGGCTACATTCTTTGGCTTGTTTTTAAGAAAATTAATTATTGGTGTTAGGTATGGCTCATATACCTAATATGGAATTAATGTTGGAGCGGAGCGAGCGAATCTGGGGAGTTTATTATGTGGGTTGGGGGTGCGGGGCCAACGCCCGCTGGTTAGTAGAGGGTAATTTGGTAATTACATATTGTACTCTATGATTATAAATAGGTCCTGTTGTAACCCTGTGACTTATGCCGAGCGCTGAATCTCGTATTCGTACTCTTTTCGATTAGTGGAAGAAAGTCGCCGCTCTCGCTCCCGAGGACGTAGGCATCTTTGCCGAACCTCGTTAAATCTCTTTGTGTTCTTACTGATTGCTCCGATTTGTGTTTTCTTTGCCCTATATTTCTCAACAAGTGGTATCAGAGCGAGGTTCGAGGGCATAGAAGAGATCGACGCAGGAGGACGAACAAGTTTTGGTGCGAACTCGACTAGGGTTCCGACGACCGAGGAGAAGGCTTGCGACAGTCTCGCAGAGCAGTTCGTGAGTTCGAGCGGGCCTCAGGAGTTTGCGAAGGAGCGGTTTGCGGCAGGGGCACGCAAGTTCAAGCGGGTTCGGCAGTTCGCGAAAGAGCAGGCGCAAGGCGCGGCAGGTTCGGTGAAGTTGCGGAGATTGCGGCACTTCGGCGAGAGGAATCAAGGGATTCTGCAGGGTTGCAGGCTGCTTCCGCCTGTGCGACGAGGGAGTTTAGCTGCGGACGCAGGAAGGAATCCGAGATTCCTCTTCCTTCTAACGGAGACGTGAAAGGAAGGATTGCAGAAGGATATTTTCTTTCCTTCTTAATCAGAAAGGTTGCTTAACGGGAAGGAAATTTTCCATCCTTAATCCTGGATGCTGGAGAAGGAACCAGTGGAGAATCTGGGAGGAATATTGCTTAATTAAGTATAATTCTTAATTAAGAGAAAATCAGGAAATATTTCAGGAAAGCTGAGAAACGCAAGCTTAATTAAGGGAGGATTAATTAAGGAATTAATCATATTCCTTTTGATAATTTCCGGTTGGGAAAGGGAGAAAAAAAATGCTTTTCTGAAAGTCTTAATTAATGAATTTAATTAAGAATTTTTGCTAAAAGGAATTTTCGGCAAGCAACTGCAAAAAAAAAAAAAAAAAAAAAAAAATTTGCAGGATCAATTTTCAGATTGCGATTTCTGGTGCGAAATTCGAGGTGGTGAAGTTCGATGGAACTGGTAACTTCGGATTGTGACAAACACGGGTGAAGGATTTGTTGGCACAACAAGGAATCCT
Source organism: Papilionanthe hookeriana x Papilionanthe teres (assembly GCA_022702705.1). NCBI lineage: Eukaryota > Viridiplantae > Streptophyta > Magnoliopsida > Asparagales > Orchidaceae > Papilionanthe > Papilionanthe hookeriana x Papilionanthe teres. Next base: position 116,123,158 of record CM040432.1, read on the forward strand.
GAAAGCTTTGCGAGCAACGAAACCAGATGCCATGGAGGATGAAGATTGGGAGGAATTGCAACAACGAGCGGCAGCAACCATACGATTATGTCTGCAGATGAAGTTATGTACCACGTGATGAATCTAAAATCTCCAGAGGAGGTTTGGAAGAAATTGGAGACTCAATTTATGGCGAAATCCCCGACGAATAAATTGTATTCGAAGCAAAAGCTGTATGGGCTGAAGATGCAGGAAGGTTCGATGCGGCGCGAAGCACGTTAATGGCTTCAATCAAATAATCACGGATTTATCGAGGCTCGATGTGAATATTGAGGATGAAGACCGAGCGATGATTCTATTGTGTTCGTTGCCTTCTTCCTATGAACACCTCAGTGACTACTTCGATATATGGGAAAGAAACTATTAAAGTTGATGAGATTCTTGCGGCGTTGTTGGCTCACAACCGGCGGAAGCGGAATGCGGGGAAAATTCTCATGGCGACAGTTTATATGTTAAGGGTAAACAGGATCGTGGAAGGAAGAAAGAGAAGGAGGGATCTGGAAGGCGAAATTCCAGATCTAAGTCTAAAGGCAAACAAACGATTCGTTGCTACAAGTGCAAGGAGCCAGGTCATATGAGGAGGGATTGTCCGAAGCTGAAGAAACAGACTGATGAGAAAGGTGATGTATCATCGAAGTCTGTGAATGTGGTGCAGGGTGAAAATTCAGATGCCAGTGATGGTGATATGCTTTCAGTTTCAACAACTCAGTTCATGGATGCATGGATTCTTGATTCAGGATGCTCTTATCACATAACACCTAACAGGGAGTGGTTTACTTCATATCGGGTCAACTAATTCTGGCTCAGTTTATCTTGGTGATGATAGATGCTGCAATATTATTCAGTATTGGAGAAGTCGAATTAAGATGTATGATTAGAACTTTATGTGATGTCGGACACATTCCGATTTGAAAAAGAATCCGATTTCCTGACACTCTACATCGAAATGGTTTATTCCTAAGGCAGATGAGGATAGTGAAACCATCGAACTGTGAAGGGTGCATCGATCGCGATGAAAGGAAAGTTAATCGCAGGTAATATCTACAAACTCGTCGGAGTACGATAGTAGGTGGAGTTCATTCCGTTGAGTCGGATGATGATAGTACAAAGCTATGACATATGCGTCCGGGTCATCTCGGTGAACGTGGGATGGCAGAATCGCATAAAAGAATTTGTTGCATGGTGTGAAAAGCTGCAAGTTGGAATTCGTAAGTTCCGTATTCTTGGAAAACGAGACAGAGTGAGTTTTATGACCTGGAGAGCATAAAACTAAAGGGATTCTTGATTATGTGCATTCGATGTATGGGCCCTACTGGGAAGCATCAGCGGGAGGATCTCGGTATTATGTTACCTTTATCGATGATTTTTCTAGGAAAGTTTGGGCGTATTCTCGATAGCAATGCGAAGTTTTCTAAATTCAGTCGTGAAAGTCGAGGTGGAGAACCAAACCGGTAGAAAGATCGAGTATCCGAGATCCGATAACGGCACGCAGTACACGGATTCACGCCCAAGAAGTTTTGCGAGGAGCATGGGATTCGAGAGGCATTTTTCGGCTCGGAAGACACCGCAGCGAATGGTGTTGCAGAAAGGATGAACAGGTCCTTAGCTGAGAGGGCAAGATGCTTGAGACTGAATGCAGGGCTTACTAAAAACTTCGGGCGAGGGCCGTGAATATGGCATGCTATCTCATCAATAGATCACCTCGGGCTTCATTAGGTGGCAAGGTTGCAGAAGAGGTATGGACAGGTAATCCAGTTAAGTTTGATCACTTACGAATTTTTGGTTGTCCTGCCTATGTGCATGTACCTGAAGATGAAAGATCGAAACTTGATCCAAAATCCAAGAAGTGCATCTTTCTGGGCTATAAGAAAGGTGTGAAAGGATTCAAGTTTTGGGATCCTATTGCAAAGAAGGCGGTGATCAGTAGAGATGCAATCTTTGATGAGCAATCCATGTTGCAGCGAGAATCAAGACAAGGTGCCGGGAACGGTTCCGGTTCAAGGACGATGCGAGATGGATCTAGAGCGGCGTTCGCAGTAGCAGTGAGAGAGTTGAAGGTTCGGATCCGACACCAGTGATTCCATTCCGGATGATGCGCGAATTATAATCTAGCCGGAGATAGACGAGAGACGCACCGGTATAAGGCCTCCTAACAGATTGGGCTACGAAGACTTGGTCTCTTTTGCACTTCTCGCCGGCAGTGACGATCCGGCCACTTTTCGAGGAGCTATTACCGACCCGAGAGAAGAGAAGTGGATGGGTGCAATGGTTGAGGAGATGGAGTCTTTGCGGAAGAATCACACTTGGGAGCTGAGTTCGCGCTACGATGGAAGAAGGCTATTGGGTGCAAGTGGGTACATAAAAGCGAAGCCGACGAGTATCGGAAAAAAAGGGGAAAAGTTCGAGGCTCGATTGGTAGCAAAAGGATTTTCTCGGCAGAAGGGATAGATTATGATGAAATCTTCTCCCCTGTAGTCAGACATACTTCAATCAGGGCAGTGCTTGTATTGATAGCTATTTGGGATCTGCATCTGGAGCAGATGGATGTTAAAACTGCTTTCTTACATGGTGATTTGGAGGAGTAGATTTACATGGAGCGACGGAAGGGTTCACTCAACCTCGGACGAGAGCATCCGGTTCTGCGGAGTTAAAGAAATCGTTGTATGGGTTGAAGCGAGTCTCCGAGACAATGGTACGAGCGGTTCGACTCCTACATGATTCGGATTGGCTACGAGGCGATGTGAGTATGATTGTTGTGTTTATGTTAAGATCCTCGATGATCGTACATTTATTTTTCTTCGTCGTATGTTGATGATATTCGATTACTGCAAAGAATATGAATGATGTCCAGTGGTTTGAAAGCTTTGTTAAGCGTGAATTTGACATGAAAGATTTGGGTCCTACAAAGAAGATTATCGGAATGGAGATTCGACGGGATAGAGGCTCGAGACGATCGTGTCTATCTCAACGAGGCTATGTTGAGAAAGTGCTTAGACGGGTTTGAGATGAGCGATGCTGAGCTCTGTAAGCACTCCGTCGGCAAATCATTTCGAAGCTTTCTTCGTAACGGTGCTCGAAGACGAGATGAGGAAATCAAAGATATGGCAAAGGTTCCTTATGCCGGTACGATTGGCCGCTTGATGTATGCAATAGTATATACTCGTCCCGATTTGGCTCGTGCGTTAGTCGAGTACGCGAATACATGTCTAAACCGGAAGGCGACATTGGGAAGCGATCGAGTGGATTTTCGGGTATCCGAAGGGCCATCGTAGGACATGGAATTATCTTTGGCGATCGGCAGAATGATCCTTCGGTTGTGGGGTACGTTGATTCGGACTATGCGAGTGATTTGGATGGCGGAAGGTTCACAAGCTGGGTATGTGTTTACTCTTGGTGGAGGGCTTATATGCTTGAAATCGACGAGTTCGATCATTGTGGCATTATCTACAACCGAAGAGCGAGTATATGGCAGATGGTCGAAGCTCGCTAAAGAAGCTTTATGACTTACTTGGGCTAGTGAAGGAACCGGGCGTTGAGCAAGGTGGAGTTCGATTGCATTGTGATAGTCGGAGTGCTATATTACTTGGCTAAGAACTGTGTGTACCATGCGAGGACCAAACACATTGATGTCGGGTATCACAAGATCGGAGAATTGATTACTTCGGTGAGATATCGTTACGAGAGGTTCATGCCGATGAGAATGCAGTGATATGTTGACCAAGCCGATTCATTATCAACAAGTTCTTGCATTGCTTGGATTGCATTGAATATTCACGATCTAGTAAGAAGCATGGTGGCCGACCCACATTGGCGCATGAGAACTCCTGGGTATTTATCTCCTAAGAGGCTGGATATTCGCTAAGGTGGAGATTTGTTAGGTATGGCTCATATACCCAATATGGAATTAATGTTGGAGCGGAGCGAGCGAATGCAGGAGTTTATTATGTGGGTTGGGGGTGCGGGGCCAACGCCCCATGGTTAGTAGAGGGTAATTTGATAATTACATATTGTACTGCTATGATTATAAATAGGCCCCGTCAGTAACCCTAGGACTTATGCTCGAGGCGTCGAATCCGTATTCGGTACTCTTTTCTGATTAGTGGAAGAAAGTCGCCGCTCTGCTCCCGAGGACGTAGGCATCTTTGCCGAACCTCGTTAAATTTCTTTGTGTTCTTCTGGATTGCGCCGATTTGTGTTTTCTTTGCCCTATATTTCTCAACAATTGGGCATATTGTAATCAATTATTTTAAATTTATAAATTTATTTTGAGATAAGCACAGTCTATCCCATTCAACAAATCAGCAATTCCCAAAATTTTTCAATTTACGTTAACTAAATTATAATTAGAATATTCTGATATAAACTATCTCCAGTTTTTTAGCCGTACTGCCTATATATAGGTGGATTTATAACCAAGGGTAGCTCCATATTATTTGCATCAACTTGTCAAGCATCAGTTACCTTGTTGCAGAAGGTTTAGCACTGCTACTGTTACATCCTGGATGCTTTGTTCAGTCAGCATGGATCTCTTTATCAATATTTCATTATGGAGTAAAGTGGCAAAGGGTCCCCTCAAAATCTATAAAAGTGTCAAATTAATCCCCATACTATTTTTATATAGGCTAAAATAGTTTTTGGCAGGATCATTCTAGCCCCCGTTAAAAGTCTCTGTGGAGTAAATTTGCACTTTTGTAGAATAAGGGACTAAAATAGTCCCCTGTAATAATAATAAAAAAAAAAAACAGGGGGCCATTTTAACAATTTTTCTTTCAATAAGATATAAGTCTGTTATTTTTAATGCATTTGCAAGCAGCGTGGCGATTACTAGCAATTCCGACCTCAAGCAGGTGAGTATACAGCCTTCAATCCAAATTGAGGACGGGTTTTGGAGATAGCTCGCTCTCGCGGGATAGTGACCCGTTATCCCGGCCATTGTTGGCATAAGAGGCATGATATATAAAGTAGTCCCCTATAAAAAAATCAGGGGATCATTTTAACAATTTCTTCCTTTCATTATTATGGCATGAGTCAGTTGTTCTTAATGCATGTTTCATTACTTGCAAAGCACACTTCCTCAATTAAGTGATTCTTTATTTCTTCATAAATATGCATTATATTATACATTATGTTGTTCACAATTTTCTAAGCTTGGAGTGTGGAGCAAGCTTGTAAAAAGTCTTTCCATGATGTTACAATTCATGATTGCCCCCATGCTGTAATCTATACTTTTTTCAGCTCACTTATGCTACACAGCTTGTTAATTCACTTTATCTCTTTGTATCTATATGAGTTTCAGATATTTTTCTTTTTTACATTTGATTTTTTTATTGTTGCATTTATTTTTTTTGGAAGCATTATTTACATACATACCCCTAAATTTTTTATGTATATTTTGATTTTGATAAATTTAATGGTTTTTCTGTCTTTCTGAGCCATTTTGTTTGAGTTATTGTTGTCAAATTGTTTTTGGTGTTATGTTATTGACTTCACCTTTGCAATTCTTATTTTTAAACGATATTGAGCTTACACTTGCGAAAAAATATAGCATCAGGAGTTCAATCAGGGTCTGTCATATGATGTATTGTTATTATTATTTTTTAAGAGGGGTCTGACTGTGCACGTGACAGACTCTGATTAAAACTTACATCAGGACTCTTGATGCAATATTTTTTCTGGATTTGCATGCATTGTTCTAATTTCTAAGTAAATAAATAAGTTTATGAATTTGTTTATAGCATAAAGTAATTGAATGTAGCACACTTATAATATTGATATAATGGTTGAGAGTTTAATTTCTCACCATAAAGTCAGGAGTTAAATTTTTGGGACTCAACTTTTTTGAAAATCAAAATAACTGAATGAATCTTTTTACTAGCTTTTAATATTTGCTGATTTTCAATGCTGAGAAACCGCTCTATTGGTATGTATTTACATTTCAAACACATAAATATTCATAATTACATGCATCACCCTGGATCTTTAACATCACTTTGAAAATATTACCATCATTATTTTTTTTAAAAAAATTAAATACATTGTTTTCCATGTATAGATTTATGGTATTATAGTGTCAGGGGTTAGAAGTGTAAAAACAAAAGAATGTTGTGGTGTATTTGTAAATTATCCTTTATATTATTTGAGTTTATAATTAAATTAAAAATTAATGATTAGACTATTCTTTAGGTCTCTTAATTAAGATAAAAGTTGTTATAACTCCATACTTCTTTTTGCAATTTATTTAGTAAATATATAGATATATAATATTTATTTATATAACAATAAATTTCTAAATCATATCAAATATATCAGTAGTATTTAACTTTACTAAATTAAAAAATATATTATTAATTAAAAAATAAATTTTTAATTAATATTATGTATCCCTAAATTAGGCCATGTATTTATAGCAAGCATTCCATTTCCGGTGCAACTCAAACCTACCTATAACCATCGCACCCTTTATGGAGATAATTATGGCACCTCAGTCACATCATATCGCCCCCAACTTTCTTTGTCGACCTACTTGATTTATATCATCTAATATTATTAAATAGTTAGCTTAATTATTACTTTTTATTTTTTATTTTTTATTTTTTATTTTTATTTTTTTTACATGGGACGAATTTTCCGGTGACATAGCGGTTAATTAAGAGTGCAGTTTCTACTGTGAGATTGCATATTCGAATCACGTATATTATTCTTCTAACTCGCCTCTTCTCATATATATATATATCATTCAATTTTTATGTATTCGTGTATCTAACGTCTAAATATAACTCTTAACATACATGACATCTTACCTATGCTTGAAAAGATGTATTTCATCTTTCAGAGATTTAAATAGTGATATTTTGGTAGATATAGAGCATTTGGGTGGTATAAATGCAAAATATAATAAGCTTAAGTGTTAGATATGTAAATATATAAGAAATTGGGTTATTTGTATGTAATTTCATGTTTTAAAGTTCATTATTTATAGGCTAGGGGCTATCTTAAGTACTCATTTTAATATTCTCATAGCAATTTTTCTCTATATTTTGTAGCAGGTGAAATTTGGCGTGAAGCAGGTGCACTGTTCTTGGATAAATTTAGTTTTGAGTTTTTTCTTCTTTTTTTTTTTAGAAATTTTCTTTTAAGGTCTACAAGATAACTTTATTTTCAATCAATATATTACATATTCGGGTAAGAGATTCAAATTTGATTACTAAAATAAGTTTATCACTACAGCAATGCATCCTCTCTATTGAGAGGTAAAGCCCAACTAATCAATTTAGCTAAAAGAATGTCGATATATGTATATTTTTAAAGAATAGTCTAATGTTATTATACGAGTCACCAGTTACCCTCATGTGTCTAATTGTTCGAGACTTACGACCTTTAAAGAGGCGGTTCTACCAACAGGTCACGACTGATGGCACAAACACACATACATATAATTCTCTTTTCTTAAAAAGAAAATGTCATAATAGAGCAAAGTGCCAAAATAGTCTCGTTAGCAAAAATGTCACAACAGTCTGCAAATTTTTTAAATTTGAATTATCAATAATCTATCAATCTAAGTTTTATTGTCACTGTCTATTTATCTCTTTGCTTCTTCTTTCTAGTTAAGATACAGATTTATACACGCCATCGAACAGTTCTTCCATTCCAGCATCTCTCTCTCTTCACTTCTTCTCTCTCTATCCCTACAACAAAATTGATATTCGAGTAGGTGCTCCAATTAGCTCTGGACACAGGGGTTAAAAGCCACGGGAAGTACTTCGGTCAATTATCAGTCGTCATATTGCCCATCGATGAAGTGTATGGTGACGTGTTGGCCGGTGATTGGGCGTCCGAACGTTCAGTGTCCTCCACCATCTAAGATAAAACGTAAAAAAAAAGGATTTTAATTTAAGAAAGTGAATATATATATATATAAACATTAAGTTTTATATGTTAAATACATAAAAAAATTAAGTGATAGTATATAAAAACTTTCTACAAAATTGTTTTAAGTTCGACACAGCTTCGAAAAAATTTTTTATTTCAATTTAATTTTCCTTGATTTGAAACGTAATATTCCCTCTTTAAGATACAATATTTTTTTCTGTGCTTTTTCTTTCACACTTTTCTTTGGCAACTGTTTATTTATTTTATGATATTTTATAATCTTTTACGGTTAAATTTAATCTGTCAGAATATATGTAGTTGTTAATTAATGTAGTTATAAATTTTTTTTTTTTTTTGAATTATAGTGGATACTATTTTCCTTGAAAAAAGTTTAATAATTTTTTATAGCTATTATATTCTAAATTTTAAATTAATAATAATAATAATAATAATTGTAGCCAAATTGAATAATATTATTTGTTTAAATTATAAAATAATAAAAAAGTTGAAAAAAAATTAAAATATGATAAGAAAATTAGCAAAAAAAACTGCAATTGCACAATTTTAGAAGAAAACAATAATAAGTCTTCCTTTAAAAATGAAAATTATTAAAGGAGCTAAAATTTCAAATAAAAAGATAAAATCATTTATCTTAAAACTATATTCAAAAACTTCTAAAATAAACACAATTATTCAAATTTTAAAAATAAATTATATATCTATATAATACATAATTAAATAATTATATTTTAAAATTGAATAACTTCTCTAATCAACCAAAATTCCTCCAATGATCAGTGATTTTGATTGCAAAGATCCTTATATAACCCTATAATATCTTCATTTACACATATATCCCAAGTTTCATATGTCTACATTTCTAATACCTAGTTTTAGTATTTAATTATAAAACACTCAATTTTTTATATTAATATTTGAAAGTAAGTTATAGTTTTATATGATTATCATATATATATATATATATAGACACACACACACAAATGTCGTCCTTTTTAATTAAATACTGTTCTCAAAACTATAAGCGGCTCATATCCAACAAAAATTATTCTGTTGATAAAGATGCAGAGTAGGTGCAGATTGGTGGTATCTGTGTGGTATTGGAATAATATTGGTGGTATTGCAGTGATATTGACGGTATCGGTTAGATATTGGAATGACATGGGTGGTATTGCAATGATATTGAAATAGTATTGAAGTACGAACCAACAAAATATTATGATGATATTGAGATGTAAAAAGAACGAACTCAAAATCCATCGAATATCACGATCCACACGTACCCCCGATAAATCCAATATCCACTAATAGCAATCACGCTCGCTCATCCGCAATAATATCGCATCATTCCCCCTCAACGCTCTCCCATCAACTCCCAAACACATCAATAAAACCCCCAAAAATCCTAAAAATCCTAATTTTCCCCTTCCCACATCCTCCCCACCAATGAGCTCGGTCTGCAAATCCGCCGTCGGCTGCGTCGTCGACTCGCGCCTTCCCCTCCGCTCTTCCTACATCAATCTCTACAAATGGGCTCAATCCGACGCCGAATACGTCCGCTCCGTCATCAGCGCGTCCCCTCTTTCCAATAACAGGGCAACTATGGAGCCAAGCCACAGACTTGTCGACAGCTACTCCTCCAGACAGATGTATCTCCGGAGCTATACCTTTTCGAGGAAGGAGACGGTGCCGGAGAAGACGATCAAGTGTTTCGGCAAGGTGAAGGAGAAAGCTACAGACTTTCCTTTCATATATCATCCGAGGAAGGATAAAGGTGGGAGCTTTAGGAGTTTTATTAAATTTAGGGGTTTCAATAGGGGGAAGAAAGGGTGTTCAGTATTCTGCTCCATTTTCCGTCGACTGCTTTCTTGTACTGTGACTGTTGATGTCGCCGATGAGGGTGCCGCCGCCGCCGGCGTCGGCGGGTTACGTTTGGGTGGATAGTCTGTATTCGTTGGGGGATTTATATAATTTTAATTAATTTATATGATCTGATCGGCTCCATTAATCTTCAGAAATTCTTCTAGTAAGGGTGAGCTATGTATATGATCATATTTTGCTATATCTAGAATTATTTAAATAGTATTTTAATAATCTTAAAGTTAAATTCAACTTTCATATCAGAGAAAATTGCAGCATTTGCTGAATTTTTTCAGCAACATTATTGGGCTGTCTACAAATTAATGCGGAACTTCTTCTCCCCTCCCCTTTTTTTCTTTATATATAAATTTTCTGACCAATTTGGCAAATTTTTTCAAAGAAAAAACCCATTTTTGATGTATTTACATATTTAAAATTTCACTTTTTATATTTATAAAAATATGACTTATTAAAATTTTAAAGAATAAAATACAGTTTTTTATGCGTGGATGAGTGTTATATGTGTAAAAATTGACATTTAGGCGTTAGATATAAAAATACATAGGAATTTAGGGGTATTTTTGTAAATCTACTTTTTTTTATTTCGTTGTGTTCATTAAGCTGTCGCAGAATAAAGTTTTACAGGGCCCCACATTCGGCTTGGAATTATATGTACTGAAGCTTAGCATGCAGCAAATTCTGGATGACTTCGTTTAATTTCGGATTAAAATCGGATTCCTATATATATATATATATATATATATATATATATATATATATATAATAAAATTTACATAAATGGCATCAATGCTTTTGTATTAACTATTAACAACTAAAATTAGATTTACATTTATAACCTTATAGCACCGATGATCAATGCATAAAAGTGTGTATTACACTCTTAAAAGTAAATAATTAATAGACATATTTTGATATATATTTTGATATATATATATATATATATATATATATATATATATATATATATATATATATATATATATATATATATAGTTGCGTACCCAAATCGGTTGGTTGAGCGATTAGTTTTGGCGGTGTAAGCTTTCCTGCAGTATGGGGTTCGAATCCTCCTCAGTGCAGTTGAGTATATGGAAGTGCAGATCTGAATGTGATTGGGCTTATGGGATCCAAGCTCCCGCTACTTAGCGATTCTTATGAGCTCTGAAAGTGGTTGGTTGACAGTTCCGCCCTTTAATATATATATATATATATATATATATATATATATATATATATATATATATATATATATATATATATATTTATGAACTTTTTGATATTAGATAAGCAAATGTAAGGGAATTGTATGCTATGTACATACAACTATATTTACATATATTTAATGATTGATTTTATTTCAAGTAAAAAGAAAAAAAGAAGAAAAAAAAGGTAAGGGAAAGAATAGGAACAGTGAAATAATTGAAGAGAAAGAAAAGGGATTACAAAGGTATGAACACATTGCATCTTATAATTTACTCAAACAAAAAATAACTCTTTCAATTTTGATATTAAATTTACACACATGCCGCACAATTCTAACATATTTACACATCTAACACCATAAGTATTATATTTATCTTTATAACACTTTGGTGTCATCGTCTACAACAACAACAACAACAACAAAGTCTTAATCCCACTAAGTGGGGTTGGCTACCTGAATCCTTTTTATCCATTGCGTCCTATTTAGAGTCAAATTTTCGTTTAATTCAAATAAATTAAATCATTTTTTATGCAGTAAGCCCAAGTTTTCCTAGGTCTACCTCTGCCTTTCTTAACGTAGGTTGTATCAAAACATCTACTCTCCCAATCGGATCATCAGGCTGTCGACGTTTACTATGACCAAACCATCTAAGGTGACTCTCTCTAATTTTATCCGTCACTGGTGCAACACCAACCCTATTATGGATATATTCATTTTGCATTTTTTCTCTAAGTGTAAACCCTCTAAACCCTATTACGGTGTCATCATCTAATGCTTGAAAATTTGTATTTTTATTTATAAAACAAATAATAGTGATCTTTTTGGCACGATCTTAAAGATTTGAAAGTCATGCATATAAATAAAAAGTTTATACGTCAAATACAAATATACGTAAAAATTATTTGGTATGTATGTAAATACTCAAAAAAATGGCAAATACTTCTTGGGTACATGCAGAGCACTTAATTCCTCTGTATTTATACATAACACCTAAACTTTGCTTTTTATAATTATACGTCCTAAACTTTAAAAAATTATGTGAATCTTTGGGGTTATTTATGTAAATGCCAAATAATTGAGGGGTATTCATGTAAATATTCCATAAAATTTGAGGCAAGTCATGGAAATAGGTTTAACGGTTTAACGGGGCATGACATATTTACAGAACTGATGTGAAATGGTAACTGCTGCACCTACTAATGCTATTAGTCAAAAAGCTTTTCCTTTTAACAGAAAACCCCTTTTTCTTTTTTTTATTTTCATTTCTGTTCGAAAAGTGCCGAAGCAATTTAGTTGTTTTATCTCTAGCCGTTGTTAGCTGAGGTATCATACCTTCTTCCTCTAACTTTATGTTTATATATATATATATACATATATATATATATATATATATATATATATATATATATATATATATACATACATACCACATGATTCTTATGTATTTACATATTTAATATTTTTTTTTAAATTAAATAGTTTATGACATCTGTTTAGTCTGCAAAATCTTATGTGTAACCGACAGTTTCTCTATTTAATATGTGAGACAGAGTTTATTTTGACGGAGTTCTTAGTTCTCTATAGATGCAAACTTCTAAAGTCAAGTACAACTTAAATAACTGAATTCACTTAAGAAAACTTTCAATTAAGCTCTGTGGTTTTATCTTCAAGATTTCAAAGTTTAGATTTTCAAGGTTTGACACAGAAAATTTAAGTGGGAGTTGCTTAAGTAGAAACAATTATTTTAGGAATTCAAAGGAGTTAAAGATAGGAGATGCCACAGTTTCAAATGAGAATATCGATAATTTCCTGAACTATTCTATTGTTTGGCTCTATGTTTTGGAATTACTCCTGCCAATTATTTAAAATTAGAGCTTATACTTTTACAATAGTTTCAAATCGATATTATAAATCTATGCGTGACATTTATAATTCACTTTTAAAAGCCACATTCATATTTTTGATGTGATATTAAAAATATAAGAGATATGAATATAAATTAATATATGGGTAAGTGTAGAGGTTAGATATGTAAATACATAACAATTGGAGGGTATGCATGTAAATTTTGCTCTGTTTCATCCCTCACAAACAGGAAAAGATTAACGGGCCAATAAGTTCTTGCCACGTAATTATTTGACTGAAGTATTTAAATAATTTCAGATTTTCCAAATAAAATTTGACTTTGGCCAAAGGGTTGAGAACCATCGTTTTCCTCTTCAAAGGTAACTCATTGGCTATGAATTTTTTGCAATATTATTCAAAGTGGTTGACAATGTAATTTTCAAAATGTTGTAATTTTTTTTTTTTTCCACAACTAATTTTATTTGGAATTATTTGGTTGTTGCGGTTGAACAATCCCTTATTAATTATATATAAAAAGATATTTTTATTTTATTTTATTTTATAGAATAAATTAATGGAAAGGAAATCTAAGTGAACCAATCAAGATTTCTTTGAATAAATAGATGATGTGAGTATGTTGCTCATTAATTTTTTTGGAAGTGTTACATACACAACGCTCGATTCTTATGTATTTATATTTTTAGTATCTACACTTCAATTTTTACATATATGTTAAGCGTAAGAAAATGTTTTTCATCTCAGAATAGGCCTGGCAAAAAAGTTCATTGTTCGTGAACAGTTCGTGTTCGGCTCGTTAAGTAACTCACGTTCAGCTTATTCGTTTAGTAAAAGAGCCGAACACGAACAAATTTTTTAAGCTCAAATTACAGACAAACCGAACATGACTCACAAACTAGAGGTTGATGATTACAGAGACTCCTTGTTCCACAAACTGGAAAATTGTTACTAAGTTTTTCATGTTAGTACGTCAACTGGTGGCTTCTGGTCGGTGATTGTCGACGGCGACAGTATTGCTTGACGATGGTCGATGGCTGAGGACGGTTGGCAATGATCGAGATGGTGCTGGACTTCAGCTTCTTCTCAAGCTTTAAGTTTTCTCTCAATCCTATACCTCGCCCCTCCATGAGATAGGTGGGGCTCGATTTATAGTGTTATATGTGCAATTAATGCAAAAATATGAATCACTTTGATCGGACAGTCCAGAAAGCTTCCTTCGATTAGATGGTGTTTGATGGACATTTAAGTGCCTTAACGATGTCGGAATTGAGCAATCTTGGGCTCGTTGGATTCGTCTCGATTCGACTATGCAGTTGCTGGATTTAGCATCCATTTGACCTTCTAAATGAGTCTGAAAATCTTTTAAGAGTGGTTTAATGACTTGATCTGAGCTTGATATGACTCTGATTGGACTAATTTTGATATTATCGAGCCATTCTCGTCAAGTCGGTCAGCTTGACTATAAATTTGCTGAAATTGGAACTTTGGATGGCAATGTTTCCTGCTCGAAAGATTGTCTCGAAATTAATGTCATGCTTCGAGATTCATGTTGGGTGATGAAAATTTGTTGGTGGCGTATCATGTATGATAAATTATTTCTACATAAGTATTCAAGGTGGTTCATATATTGGACAGCTGAATCGTTGGACCGATTGAGTTTTAGGAACCTGATGGCTCAAAGTTAAGTTTAAGAAAAAACTAAATAAAAATAAGTTTTTAATTGAATATTATATTTAATAGCTATCTTCTTTGATTCCTAGCATATATTCTTTGTATTTTAAATTTGAATTTATTTATACCATAATTGATAATGGACGTGTCATTCATAAATTCTTATTGAGCATAAATCTTGACGTATTTTTAAGGTAACTTCCACATTTAAATTAAAGATCATCTAGTCCGTGATTTCAGAAAGTATATGGTCAGGTCGATCGTCTCGACAAGTCAAACCTATTGATGTTAAAATTGACTCAATCCGTTTCCAATCAAGTCAAGTTCAAATCATTGAAACATAATTGAAAGTTTTGGATTTTCAGTTGTATGGTTACATGAACTCCAAATTTTTCATATTTATAATCGAATCAAGCATCTTAATGGGTGAATCCAATGAGTGTAAGATCGCTTAATTCCGAGTTCATTAAGACACCTAAATTCTTATAAAACCACATATGATCGAGGAGGTCATTATAGAGCGTCAGATCAGATGATTAAAGAAGTTAACACGCCAAAATACCAAAATACCCCTCCTCAAACGACTATATATATGACATCCTCTCTAAAAAGAAGAGAAGGAAAAGCAGAATTTCAGAGCATGTTCTCGAGAGAAAATCGGATGAGTATCAATGACCTCCATAGTCGTCAGCCATCATCGACCAAAAACCTCCATAGCCACCGACTACTGCTGATCACTGCCCGTCGTCAACACATGTTGTCGCCGACCATCGATCATCGACGATCATTGTTTGCAACCTTTGTAATGGGATGGTGATTGTTGTGAATTTCCTACCATTTATATTTTTGAAGTTATATAAATACAATAGTACTTTAAAGTGTAAAATGCCAACCCCATCTTCCCTGTAATAATAGAAATGCATGCTCTTGTAACAAACATATAGTGGATTAGTTTGAATGGGAGACATCCCATGGTTTTTCTCTTTCGAGATTTTTTCCTAGTAAAAATTCTGGCATCCTCTCTAGCTTCTTTTTATGTTATCTATGTGTTTGTTTAATTTTCATGCAATATTAAGACATGAAATTGTCATTCAAGTACCGTGAATTTTCTGACACGACAATAATACAAATATTAGATATGTGAAAAGAACTAACACTGCAGTAAATTGACGGATTAGGGTCAGAATTAGCGTCGGACTACCATCGGACATTGGCGACATCGAATTAGTATCCGAAACATTTCAATGCTCTTCCCCCCATTGCAATGTCGCTTGCCGCTAATTTGACTCTAATCTCGATTAACATCGAATTCTGACCTCTATCTCACTATTATAAATTCATTACACTACAAATGAAAGTAATATCTCAAACCAATTATATGACTAAATGATACTATAAATCTAAAAAATTTACATACATTCTACACGATTCTTATCTATTTGCATATCTAACACCTAAAACTTGATATTTACATTTAAAAATCCGAATGCTATGTATGTAAATATGAAAATTTGGATGTTAAATTTCTAATTACAAGCTCTGGGGGCTTCAAGATGACGGAGATCTGTGAGCATATTTTTAATAAGTGGGCTTCTAATCTTCAAATCTTCTTTTAAGCCCAAGAGTTATTCAAATTTGTGACACTTTTAACCCTGAGGGCCCAGTTGAAACTATGGTTTGGAAGATTTACATGCATACACCTAAATTCTATAAATAAGTATATTTCACTTTTTTTAAGTTAAAATAGTGACATTTTTTATGCGATACAAAAATTCATTTGGTATAAATATAATAAATAAGATTGAGGTATTGGATTTGTAAATATATAATAGTTTCCTATTGTTTGGTATGTATGTAAATATCCACTTATTATTTATTAGAATGCCAACCAACTTTTGCACATACCCTTAATCTTTTCTTTCCCATCTTTTTTTATTTAGTGAATATAATTAAGACAGGTTTTTTTTTTTAACCTAAATATTTATTAGCAAGTATTAAATTTGAGTACATTTATCACAACTATTTTTTACTCTAGACTCCAATAGATTTAGTTCATCCCTTGGCATAAAGCCACCATCATGGCTGTAGCCACCATGACCGGTAGCCCACTATTATCGGCAGCCGCCAACAACAGCCACAGATGACAATATACCACACATCATTGCCACCCTCCGACCACCGCTACCCCATCAACATCCGGTTATGTATTTTACATTGATTTTAATTTTCTTCAAACTAAATAAAAAAAATGTGAAACCTTGCGTTTATTTTACAAAACCAAACGGCTTGAAAGTATTCTAAATACAACACATAATTTGACAACCAACCGAACATATGGATGTATGGTCAACGGTGGATGTGAGGAAGTCACATCATCACAAATTCAGGTGTACATGACAGGAGCTCCTCGGTCACAGTTGTCTGTACACGAGGTATACGTACGTAATAATTTCTTCTGATATAGAGGCATGAAATAATAGATAGTATAGACCTTCAGAACACCTTGACGTATATTTTTACAATTTAAATTCATTATATAACTACAACAATAATAAAACCTTTATCCCACTAAGTGGGGCGGGCTACATGAATTCTTTTTTCTCCACTGCGTCCTATTTAGTGTCATATTTCATTTAACTCTAATAAATAAAGATTATTTTTTATACAATATGCCCAAATTTTCCTAGGTCTACCATTGTCTTTCTAAACATAAGTCGAATCTATAACATCTACTCTCCTAATCGGATTATCAGATAGTCAATGTTTAATGCGACCAAACCACCTAAAACGACTTTAACTTAGTCCGGTTAAAGTTCATTATATAACAAGTTTAACTTGTTTTTAGCTCCTCTCATTTCTTCTCTTTGATACTGTATTTGATGTCATCATGAGTTTAATATTTCAAAAGATTATCTATAGTATTAGCGAGGTTAAGCCTATGAAAACAATTCAGATTTTGCTGATACCTCTGAACAAAATAATGCCATCCTTTCTACATAAAAATGATATAAACCAATCAGCAGTAACATATAACCAAAAATTAATATAGGGAAATTTATAAACATACCACACAATTATTATGTATTTACATATCTATACTCCATGGTGTCATAAATCTATGAGTGATATATATGTAAATATGAATGTCAAGTTAGATATGTAAATACATACAAATTGTAAGATATGTATGTAAATGCAACATCAATATAATATAACAAAGAAAAACATAAAGCAGACTATGGCTAGCTTCACAGATCCAACTGAAAATTTGTTCCAAGAAAATGCAGTATTTTCCTTTCCATCTCTTCAAGTTTGAGCAAACTTCTACATGCTTTCATAACCCAATAAAAAAAATTTAAGAGAAAAGTAACAAAGATGCAGTTATTAAAACAAATTAACACATACTCTGATAGCATACTCATCCATGCTCAACTATACTTACAGTAAGCAAACTCCCAAGATATTCAGCTAAATAATTCACAGAAAACTCTTTTACCTTACCTGCCCTCAGACTTTATCAACTGGGAGAAAACTCTGCTCATTGAGACATCAGAAAGATCATTCAAGCTATTGTTAACCATTCCACCCTCAGCCACAGTTCCAAGATTATTCATGTTCTGAACCTGTGAAGAAAGCTCAACGATCCTGTTGATGCTGTTCACCTCAGAATCAGGAGATTCTGCTTCCTGAAGCTGCAAAGCATACTCCAAGTTCCACAGCACGTCGCCCATCGTCGGCCGCTCCACGCCGAAATCCGCAAGGCATTTCTCGACCGTCTCTGCGAATTTCCGCAGCGAATCGGGCTTTATCGTTCCCGCAATACGAGCATCGATGATCTGAGCCAGATCTCCTCTCTTCTGCCATTTCATGCCCCACTCAGCCAAGTTCACCATTTCTCTAGGAAGGGTGGGATCAATCACTGGTCTCGCACATAGAACCTCAAGCAGAACCACTCCAAAGGAATAAACATCGGATTTTTCGGTGAGTTGCTGCCTGCGGAAGTATTCGGGATCGAGATATCCGAAGCTCCCTTTAACCGCGGTGCTCACATGAGTCTGATCCAACTCAGGACCTGTCTTCGAAAGTCCGAAATCCGCAACCTTCGCCATGAGATTCTCATCTAGAAGGATATTTGCAGACTTGACGTCGCGGTGAATGATCGCCTTTGCAGAACCAGTGTGAAGATAGTGAAGCCCTCGTGCGGATCCAATGCAGATTTCGAGCCGCTGCTCCCAATTGAGGTTAGGAAGATCCGAACCATAGAGATGACTCTTCAGAGTACCCTTCTCCATGTACTCATATACAAGAATCATTTCGTTTTGCTCGTCGCAATATCCGATTAGCGACACGAGGTGACGATGACGAAGCCGCGAAAGCAACTCAATTTCAGTGTGAAATTCATTGAGACCTTGCTGGGATTTCGGATTGCCACGCTTGACAGCTACCTTTGTTTCGTCTCTCAGCGTTCCCTTGTAGACCTTGCCGAATCCCCCAACTCCAATCACCCAATTCTCATCGAAGTTGTTGGTGGCTTCTTGCAGCACAACAAAGGAGAATCTGTAGCCCAGATTTCCATTCTTACCGGAAGTAGCCGTAGTTATATTCGAAGTTCTGCTAGCCAAACTTTGCGAAGTACCTCCATTGATTGAGAATGGCAGCCAAGTCTTGGATTGCTGCTTCTTTGCCTTCTTCCTTCTTCTGATACAGCAGAAAACAACAGCAGCTAGAATCAACAAAGCTAGTATCCCCAAAACAGCACCAACTATGGCACCAATGCTACCCTTTTTTTTAACAGGATCAATCACAGCTCCTGGACCCGAACTGCCCATCTTCATAACCTCAAGCCCATTCAGGATTCCATCTGGCACAACACCATCAGCATCAGAGGGACCGATACTGACAGCAAGGTCGTTCGAACCAGACGGAACTTCGACAATGAAATCCAAAAATACAGCCGTGTGCAACGTATTAGCCGACAAACTAGATAGATCAACATAATTACTCGCTGAAAAGCTGTTGATATAAGCTTTGAAATAGAGATTGTTGAGCGCCTTACTCACTATATCACAAAAGTGCATCCTCACCAAGTAGCTGAAGCCATTATCAATATTAAGCTTCCAGGTGACATTGAAACGGGGACTCAAGGTTGAATTCTCCGAAGCCAGCTCGGTAGCTGTGCTGTAGACGCTCTGAGGAGCAATCTCAGGGCTGGTAACCCCATCGATATAACTGATATCACCAGTATAAGAAACGTTTTTAGCTAGCTCGGGGTTGAGTAGAAAGGCACCGTCTGCACCCCAAGTTCTCCATAGAGTGTCGTCCCTGGGGTAGAGATTTGGGCCTCCCATATTCAGCCGATAAACTGTCTCCAGTACTTGATTCGACAAACCTTGATAACTCTGTTGAGAACTAACATTCTTTGCGGTGTCGAGAATAAGATTGTTGGGGACAGAGATAACTTCCAGTGCGTTCACAAAAGCAACAGAGTTGTTTCCGGGAATAAAGCTGAGGATCAGATTGTCGTGATTAAGATTTACTGAGAATTCCTTGAATGCAGTGGAAGAATCGGGCTGCGGCTGAAAATTGGAAAGAAGAGTATTATCTTGGGTTGAGACTGAGAATTGAGCGGTGGTGAGCTTGAACTGTTGGTTATCGAAGGGGAAGAAATAGAGACGGATAAAGTGTCTTCCTTGCTGCTTGATGGGAAAGGAATAGGAGGAGGATTTAGTGAAAACCCTAGCGTTAAGGTATAGAGATGAACCAGTTAATGATGAAACCAATTTGGGATTGGTGATGTTGACGACAGCATCTTTAGGTGTTGTGAGGGTCCAAGAGCTGCCGGTATCAGCAACAAAAACCCTTCGATCGACGTTTGTATCAACCAAGGAACCACAATCTATCAAGTAATTATCAGTAGGATTGAACGCACCTGCAGAATTTCTTAGATTTATAACCAGGATAAGCGAGAAAAGCAAGCCGAATCCAAGCCTTGGACAGGCCATCGGAGAAAGCTTTTCAAAAGATGGAATTTGAGTAAACGAAATCAACCTACTGATAGATCAAAGAACGAACAAGAATCTTAAGATTAGAAAAAACCCTAATCCGCTTCTAAATCCCCAAATCAGGAAACAAAATCTGTTCTCATTGGAAATCACATGTCATAACCCACCATGAATCAACCGCGAATACTTAGAAACAGTGTCGATTCGCTGCAAGAGCAGCGAAATCAGAACCAAATCAATAGAGAACTGATCACCGATAAGGGGAATCAAAAGCCAGAGTCATCAAACAGAAGGAAAGGGTGAAAAAGGTGGCACCTTTGCAGCTTCTCTGAAAGAGGGAAACAGGTTACTCACAGTTCATCGATCGGGATAACCAAAAAAAGCGTTCAAATCTGGGAAGAAAGAAAGCCCAAGCTCCTGTAAGGAGAAGAGAGACAAGTTGAGCTGAAAAACTGGTAAGCGATGCATTGAATGAATTAAAATGGAAAATTTAAGAAAAATAACAAAAAAAAAAAAAAGATAAAATAAATAAATTGGACAGCCGATCGTGGAAAGAACGGGAGCAGAGCTAAACGCCGCGTCAAAGATGAATGAACAGCTTATACCGAGCAATATTATATTTTATGAAGTAAAATGAATTAGAGAACAGCTTACTTGTGGCATTAGAAAGGATATGAAGAGGCGATTTTGTCGTTTTTAGTCAAAAATCCCATTTTTTTTAAATTTTTCAAGGGAAATATATATTAAAATTTCATTTCACAGCAAATTATTTTTAATGAGTTATAATCTATTGAGAAAGTTTACATCTTTTTTAGATGTAGATAGTTTGTGTTGATAGGGGGCAATTAACTTTATTAATGTTGATTGGGATTGAGGTTAGTTTTGATGATGGAAATTGATCTTATGGTTGATATTGGGCTCTACATTGGAGTCCATGAGTGAGTTTGCCTTTGCAATGAAAGTATGTGGCGAAAATGGATGACAAATTTGTTGAGATTAGCGAGTGTTAATGTTAGGAATTACAATAGAAAATAATTTATTCCTGCAATAAATTATTTCCTCATATCAAGAAGATATTTTATATTTAATTTCTTAGATTAGGAATTACGTATTTTCCCATTTTGTATTATCTCATATATCTCCTAATAATTAAAATTAATTGATTATTGGAGATATTGAGAGATATATTTTTCCTTTAATATCATTTCCCTTTATTATTTTTCCTATTATAGGATTCTTGTAAGGGTTATTTATACCCCCATTTATATTAATGAAATCATCAAGTATTCCGCATTATTCAAAATTTCAACATGGTATCAGAGCAAAATTTTTGCCCTAACGACAGATAATCTTTGGAGAGGACCTCAATACTCCCTTCCCGCCGGCCTTCTTGCGGGAAGGGAGGAATCGCACCTTCATCTTCGTCTGCTCGTCGGGAGTTTTCCTTTGTCCCCTTATTTGAGTTATGCGGCATCTTCGCCCGCCTTCGTCTTCTTCATAAGTGGCATCTTCGGCTCCGGCACCTTTAGATCGCTTCATCGCGTCGCTCTTCTTCGCGCCCGAAGCTCACCGGCCCTTCAGTCCTCGCTAGCCCTTCGGTACTGTCAGTCCTCTCCGGCAATTCGATCCTCTCCGACCCTTCGATCCTCTCCGACCCTTCGATCCTCGCCGACCCTTCGGTCCTCGCCGGCAATTCGATCCTCTCCGGCAATTCGATCCTCGCCGGCCCTTCGATCATCGCCTCGCCTGCCCTTCAGTCCTCGCCGGTCATTCGATCCTAGCCAAGCCTGAATCTACTTTCTCTCTATGCCAAAACATATGACAGACAAAACTCAAAATTCGATCAGCTCGATTTTAAGAAAACTCGAGATTTAGCCAAGCTTGAATCTAACAAAACTCAAAATTTAGTGCAAGTCCGTATCTACTTTCTCTCTATGCCAAAACACACTAGCGGATAAAACTCAAAATTCGCCTGCTCGAATTTAACTAAACTCTTCTCAATTCTCGATATTACTCGTAGAGTTGGAATTATTAACATGCATTCCAAACTCGAGAGTGAGTATTAGAAATTATAATAGTAAATAATTTATTCCCGCAATAAATTATTTCCCCATATCAGAAGATATTTTATATTTAATTCTTAGATTAGAATTACTTATTTTCCTGTTTTGTATTATCTCTTATATCTTCTAATAATTAAAATTAATTGATTATTGGAGATATTGAGAGATATATTTTTCCTTTCATATCATTTCCCTTTATTATTTTTCCTATGATAGGATTCTTGTAGGGTTATTTATACCCCTGTTCATATTAATGAAATCATCAAGTATTCCGCATTATTCAAAATTTTAACAGTTAAAATTTGTGACATTATAGAGTAGTGGTCATGGGATTATATAGAAAGTATTGGTCAAGAGTTGTGCATTATTTATTCAAAATTTATATTTTGAATAAAATTGAATTTATTTAAATGAATTAGCTAGATTACTACATAGTGATTTTATTATTGCTTTGTACTCTACAAGATTTGATTTATTATATCAAATTTAATAGTTTCTTAGTTATAGGGGCGGTGGAAGGGTCAAACTGTCTCATCTCAAATTCAGGATTTTACTTATATAAGAGTGTAAATTGGTCTTCTGTCCCTCATAAAAAATCAGTTTTGCAATCTCCCCTACCTTAAATTCAGATTGTTTACTTATAAGAGAGTGTAATTTGATCTTTTGCCCGTCATAAAATATTCGTTTTGCCCAACTTGAAATATAAGTTTTGTCATTTGTTGTTCTGGCCCCTTCCACGTTGGGTCTATGAAGGCAGCTTGACCCCCCTAGAAAAAGAGTTTGGTTCCAACCTTGCTTAGTTATATAAATAAAATTGAATACATGAAAAAACTTATAATAATGAATAAATTTGAGTAGCCAAATCAATAGATCTCAATTAAGGTTAGTTACTACAAATTAGGGCTCGTTTGAAAACATGTCTCGTCACCGTTCTATTGCAGAGACCGTTGAGAGAACGTTTGTTATTAATTGATCGATTAACTTCCCTAAAAGAGCATCTACGTCAACGTCATTTTTTGTTGTTTTGGGATCGCGAAGTTCAACCTTCGTTCCTCTCTTCCGCTGTTTCGGAAATGGAAAAGTCCATAATACTCTTCTTCTCCAGCTCCACAGAAGGCTCCTTTGACTTCGACGACTAAAGTGAAGGGTGTAGTCTTCGCCATGGGAGGAAGCTTTTCGATGTCATTTATGAGAGCAGTCTCTCCACGAAAAGAAAAAAGCCTTTCAATATCTTCTATAAGAACGGTTTCTTTGCAAAAAGAGAAGCTAAAAAATGTTTCCAATGAAATTAAAGTAATGCATGGGGAGCTTCCAATTAAAGGAATTGATGTTGTAGTAGATTTAAGTATTTTAGAATATTTATCATTTATTGATAACCTGTTAGTTAGATTTTTCTACTTTGAAGTTGGATATTAATCTAATCAAGAGCGCGGATCACTTCGAGTGTTTCCGAATGAGAATCGTTTAAAAATATGTAAAAAATTTTATCAGTGTTAAAAATGATGATTGTAATTTAAAACTATTTAGGGTAGTATTGTCTTTCAAATTAAAAAGTTATTATTAATAGTGTTAAAAAGCACGTAAAATTTTCCAAATTCAAATGGTATTATTGAGTTTAGCAACCATCACTTTATATCGTTAGTTATTCTAAAGTTGCATTTAAAGGAGTTTTTTTGAAAGAAAATGCTCTCCAAAACAAAAACTTAATTTAAGTAATTACAAGTAACCAGATTCCTTTTATGTTTTATTCGCTCTCAATACCTCAAATGTATGAGCTCAAATAGTCACTTGCCCTAATTGATATTTGTAGCCATGCAACAAACTAAAAACTCAAAAGAGGGATCGACCCAGACTTTCATTCTCTTCTCTTTAGCTCTTAACTTCTCATGTAATCCATACAAGATTGTCTGTCATCTCTTAGAAAATGCAACTTCATGAAAAACTTTAAATCGATTGATTATTCTCTAACTCCCAACAAAAAAATCGTAAATCTTTATGTCCGTTAGGGACAACTTTGTAAGTCTTTTCATTTTGGAAAGCGCCTGATGGGGTGTTTAGGGAGAAACATTTTTGTGCTTTTCGGAAGTTTGTGTTACTAAAATAATGTTTTACAGAAGGTCTTTGGGCGTTGTGTCCTTTGGTGAGCTCTGTGGCCGGATAAAATAATGATGTTGTTGACCCTAGCAAAACCATATAAGTATCCGCTTAAACCCTAATATTTCCAAACCCTACAAAATATATCTTTTCTTCCCAGTCGCCGGCTGAATCTCCATGCATGCAAACTCTTTCTCATTGCTATTGTTGCCTTCGATTATTTTGTTTGTTTATCTATAATTCTTATGCATTTTGCTTTTGTGTTGATCATTTACGTTTTTGTAATATGAAAAGAGTCCTGCTAATCGATATATTCAGAGAGTACTATTTAAGGATTTGGAGCTTTCTTCTCGTCACCGGTTTTTAGAAATATGATTATCTCTTTGCTTGATTTTTTTTCCTATATGTACTAAGTGCATTTCATGATATGTTTTTGTAATTTATGGATCAAACTTTTGTTTTGTTATATTTTGAAATTTAGTTATAGTGTTTTGTCTGAATTGTTTCTGAAATTTTACACTTACGATTACATTTTGCAAGGATACTCTTATCCTTATTTCAGAAACTGTTGCAACACAATAATTTCACAGCTAAACTACGCAAACATACTACAACAACTCATGAGAGTAGTTTTACAGTAACTTCTCCTCGCAACAGCTTCACAGATGCTGCTTGATACAACTATAGCTTGTAAGTTACAATTATATACAGTCTACGAGTTACAATTACCGCATCAATTCTCAAGTAAGTTTTCAGCAACCAATTAAGCTTTATGCTTAACCTTTTCTACACTTGCATTTGTTGTTTATTTTAAGTGAAGGAAACAAATTGATGGAATAAATGACATAATAGCAAAATTAGTGTAGATACATGCACTTAGATAATGGTGGATATATATCTATATTATTACTTATAGACAATGATGGTGTAATTAAGCATCTAAGATTATGCAAACCTTTATTATTATACAAATATGATTATTGTGAATGAAGAACTTTCATATGTATTTTATATTCTTATGGATATAATATGCCTATGTTTATTGATTTGATGAATCTTTGGAAGAATAATTGTGTTGTTTAGAAAAGGATAAAATATTTCTTTAGTAAATCTATAAATAAGAAAAAATTTTATCCATTCATTTGTCGCATTCCAATTATATACTTCATGTTACTTATGGATTATATAGATTGGGCTATGACACATACCAAGCCAAATGAGATTATTGTTTACATTTTAATAATATAGTCTCTCATTGTTGTTCACATCTCATTTATAAAAGTCATATACAAGAAAATCTCAACATGTGCCTCTGACAAGGTTTTGATTTATATGTGCATTAAAGGATTTAATTGAAGCATATATTTTTAGTTCATTGGATATTCTTTCAGATTTGTATTTAATGTTTGTAAAATTATTCATAGAAACTCAAAACCTGTGATATTTTATCTACTAGAAGCATTTCAATTTATTAAAAATTGTGTCTTTTGCCACTCATCTATTGACACGCAAAATCACTTGTTCTTTGAATGCCTTTATTCTAAAACTCTTCTAAGAAAAATTTATTTTTAATAGAAATTTCTTTACTGTTGGGCCTAATATTTTTCAAGTTCGCTATCATGTTGTACTTTCACAACCAAAATTCTTTCAAAAATTATTTGTTGCTTCTAAATATCACTACTTATTATATTTAGATTGAAAGTAAAAGAGAATCTTAAAAAAGTTTTGTTGTCCCACTTGATATTTTCTATCAAAATGATCTTTGGGTTGTTAACTTGAAGAGCAAGAAGTAAAAATTCAAACAGGATGTTCCTAATAAAATCAAAATGATCAAACAATTATTATAGTCGTCTCCTTATTTTTTTTGACGTTTTATAGAGAAACCATGTTATTTAATGAGTTTTTTTTTTCATCTGGTGAGTTACCGATACAACAATTTTATGTAGAATTAATTTTTTTGGTTGTTTGGGTTAGTCGTGTTAGCATTTTCTGTTTTCTAAGCTTAGCCATTTTTTGGATTCTACTTTTGGACTTTTTAACTCATTTCTTATAAGTATATATACTAAGATTGGTGGTACATATGATATTTCACTGATAAGATATGGATACTACATTTTAGTTTGTAGTCTTCGATCTTGGCTGCTCTATGTTGCTATGATGACACCATATAGCTCCCAAGCTCAACCTTTCACTAGTTTATGTGTTTTTTTCTCTCTTTCTCTTAGAGATAGTTTAAACATGATTGTTTTACTTTTATGTTTATCGTCTGCTGCTTTGTGTTCATCACTTAATGCATTATGGACTTTATTATTAGGGTTTTCCTTCTACATGCTTGTTATATTCAACCTTTTTCACAATTCAAATACTAAATATTATACTTATTTGATATCTTAAATCTTAACATGTTTTTTAATATTGGCATGATTGTCATTTATTACTCCTTTCTCAATGTTTTTGTGTTAACCATATCATTCTTCCAAAATTATCATTTACTATTAATTTCGAGAACTTAAGCTTTTATACACTGAACCAGATTAATTGGATAAAGCCCCATAAATGATGTTTTATTGGGTCCTTGATGTGCAGAAGAAGTGTTATTGTGATTTATTGTACTATTTGTACTATTTTCAAGCAATCTATTGGTATATGTCGGGTTATATACAATAAACATGTAAGAATACAACACTTGGAGCATTTAAAGCTTAAAATCGGTTAAATCAATAAGCAACCGCCCCATCGTCAAAGGAGGGCGCTTCAACGCCTGAAAAAGCCAATTTTCATTCAAAATATTGAGCGTTCAATGCCAGAACTCTGGGTCTAAGTGCTTCAACACCCAGAATCAACGTCGTTGCACCATCAAGACCAGCATCATTGCGCCCAAAGACCTAACTTGATAATACAGAGCCATGAAACGCAACATCGCTAGCCTGCACAGTTGCACCCGTTTTCAGCACCCTAATGCCACCAAGCCAGCGTCGCCGCACCTCCCGCTGACTTAAGGTGGTTTCTCTGACTCTTCGATCAAAGAGAAGGCATAAAGACTTCAAATTAACATAAGAGGGCTCGCAGACACTATTAGAAGATGAAGAGAAAACATAGACTGTGGACATGGAGGTAACTTCAAGTGAGCATTTGTGTGTGAGTGCGTGTAATTTGTGTGGAGTAAATTGAAAGAAGTCTATGAGTAGAAGCAAGGAGAGAAGGCTTAGAGTGAATGAAGTTCAATTGGGGTTGTACTTTTCTTTCACTTGTAAAGTTTGAGTTTTATATCAATGAAATCATGTAACTTTTCTCTATGAATTTGTAGGAACTAAGTATGTATGCTTCTTTGATTTGGTAATGAGAAGATTTATATTCATTCCATGAAAATTTCTTAGACTATATGGATGCATGTTAGCGTGATAAATTTCCAAATCTCATTTACTCTATTGTGGGTCACTATAAAAGTCAAAATCACTTGTGATTTAGGATAATTAGCCGTAGGCTAAAAAAATAAATAGGTTAATACTCACTCACTTGGTGGAAGAGAAATATTATAATTAAAAGATTGCAATCACGTAGATGAATGCAGATTCCTTGGAGACTTTACAGAGTTAAAAGACTTAAACCACAATATCAAGCTCCAACGCTTCTTACATTGAGGGAAAGTGTAAGGAGTAATTGTTTGTGATTGTCAACAATGATGAAGAAAATTATTGAAAGAATATAAATGTCTCACATTATTCATTTAAAAAAAAAACATTTTTCTCAATTGTAATAAAAACAAAAACATTTAGTTATCATCGTAAAATTCATGAATTCTTAATAAAATCCTTCAAAAAACTTCAACCTATTTTGAACTAAACCAAGAGTTAGTAAAGTAGTAATTGGATTTATTTGATAATTAATTTATTTTTTTGTGGGATCGATACACAGACTTAAAATTCGTATAATACTTGATCAACTCGTGTATTACTGTGATATTGAGCGCATCACTACACTATGGATCCATCCTGAGCTTGTTGGGAGTTTCTTCTATTTTTATGGATATATTTTCTGTTGGATTTAATAGAAAATAGTTTTATTTTTAGTTAATTTACTAGTGATATATAGTTGTTAAATATTTTGAATATTAATATTAAATTTAAAAATAAATTCTCTCATATAAAATATGAAATTCGACCGTTAGTATTATAAAAATTTAAAAGTAAGAAAAACGTGCAGGCATTTTGCCTTTGATATTTGTTAGGAAGTGTTTTATCTTGTTCACCTTAAGGAGAAAAGAAGAAGTCAATGGTTAAAGGGGTGGCGATGATTGCGCATTAATAAGACTAAATAATTTTTATATTTTATTGAACATTTGGAACCCAGATATTTACTGGAAAATACTATAAAAATAAAGAAAAATTACATGCATGCCACTCAATTTTTATGTATTTACATATCTAACATCTCAGCTTCGATTATTACATACACAGCACCTTATTTGTGCATGAAAAAGATGTAATTTAACTTCTTAAATGTTAAAATTATGTTGTTGTTTTATATGATTTTGGTCTAATGAATGTGAAAGGTACGTAAAATAGAAAGGAAATTGGGTGGTATGTATGTAAATGCAACTAAAAATGATGGGGAAATGTTGCATTGTTCGTGTATTATATGAGGTTTGATTGAATTTTCCTTTTAGGTTTCCAAAATTTAATGCTTTATTTAAATTTAAATATCTTGATGCATGATGAAGATTCACAATTAGAATGATTATTTAACGTCTTAGTATTGAATGAAAGTACAACACACTCACGTAATTAAATTGATATGTAGCATAAATAATAAATTTTTAGATGAAAAACCTTGGTAAGAGAAAACAATCACGGAGCCTAGCCCAATCAAAATAATTCATTAAATAACTGTGAGTGCATAGACACACTTTTCTCCTATTTAAGAGAAGGTGGAATTATAATATTGTTGTCTAATAGTAGCTCAACAATAATAGTCGTGATGGGTCGCGAAGGTCGTATTAGATTGTTTATTACCGTGAATGTTGTTGATGGTGGTTGTAGCACCAGCTTATCGCATATGTCGTTGTTGAAAGTCGTGATAGTAGTTAGTTGTGTAGGTCGTAGGTGGTAGCTTCAGGAGCGTTGGTTGGCCACAACGGTTGTGGTAGGGAGCTACGATAAATATTCATATGTTGCAAAGGCTCGAGTTGGTTACTGCATGAGCTGTGCGCAACCTAAATCGTAGTATGTCGCATAGACCATATTTGGGAGCTGTAATAACGTTTATAGGTCACATAAGCCGAAATTGGGAGTTGCATGAACTATGATAACGTCTGTAGACCGCGGAGACCAGAGTTAGGAGTTGCATGAGTTGTGATGACATGTGTAGATTGTAAAGACCGGGGTTGGGAGTTGCTTGAGCTGTGATGACGTTCGTAGGATGCAGATGTTGAAGTTGGGAGCTACATGAGATGTGATAGCGTTCATATGTCGTGGAGTTCGAAGTTGTGAACTAAATGCATTGTGATAACGCCCACATGCCACAGAGGTCAGAGTTTTGAGCTGCATGAGTTGATGATAACGTTTATAGGCTACAAAAGCCAAAGTTGTGAGTTGCATGAGTTGGGGAACACTTAGGCTATATGTGTCACATAAGGCGCAATGGAGGGATGCAAATAAAGAGCTTCAGGAATCTGAAGAAAGTCAATGTATCATTCATTACAACAGTTGCGAGCAGTTATTGCAGTTACACCGTCTTCAGAAGGTGTTGCAACATTGTGTGGGGTGCATCGTTGCACTGTATAGGGAGTGCATTGTTACGTCGTCTTCAGGTTGCTTCATTACACAGTCTTCAAGGATCGTCATTATACCGTCTGTGGGGTGTGTGTTGCACCATCTTTAAGGTGTCGTTACATCATCTTTAAGTGAATTTTTACACTGTCTTTGGGATACATCGTTGTACCGTATGTGAGGCATGTTATTACAACCTATTTGTGGTGCATTGTTATTTCATCTTTGAGGTGCTTCATTACAGTGCCTACAGTGTGTATGGTACACAATCTTTAAAGTGTCGTTACACCGTCTTCGGGAGACAAAATTTTACTGTATTTGGGCATATCATTCCACAATACTTTGGGCGCGTTATTACTTAATCTTTGGTTTGCTTAGTTACACCGTCTTTGGGGTACACGTACTATCTTCGAAGTGTTATTACAATGTTTATGGGATGTGTTACTCTATAGAATGCTTCGTTATTTTGTGAGAATGGTCATTACTTTACTTGGTGCTTCCATACTCTGCAACGTACGTCAAGATTCTGCAGTGCATGTTGTGATTCAGCAAGGGGATTCATTGTGATGAGCAAAAGGTGGCTAACAGTGGTCGGCAACTGGAAGTGAGCAGATGCCGGTGGTGGTCAGCGATTGCTGGAGCGAGTGGCATTGACTATATCTTCAGCGCATAACACTAAACCTCAGGTCATTCTCCTCCAAGTCCCAAGCTTCCTCCAGCTCAAAGCTCAGGTCCCCTTTTTCTGAAGGGGTTATGGCTCTCTTTATATAGTTTATGAGAGACCTTCTAGTAAATAAGAAAAGAATTTGGACCACTTCATTGAACAACCTAGAGAGTTCTCCCCGGTCGGATAATATTTTGTGGACATTTAAGTGCCTTCATGATGTCGAAATTGTGTGTTGTTGAGCTTTTTATATTAATTTCGTTGAGATGTTTGATTTGACTGTAAGTTTGTCGCATTTGAAATTTGTTTGAATTTCTAATTTGATACAAACGATTCAAAAAATGGTTTAATGGCTTAATTTGGGTTTGATCTGACTTGGATTATGTCAATGTTGGTGTCATTGCATTCGTCTCGTTAAACTAGCCATCTTAATTGTAAATTTACTGAAATTTGGGTTTTAAGATGATTTTTAATGTGAGTTTGAACGTTCTTTGCTTAAAAAAAAAAAATTAACCACTAACAACGGCAATCGACAACCACCAACTATCGTCGGGCACTATTGGCATTGTTAACCACCACCAACAATCATCAACCACCGTTAAACGTCGTCGATCACTACTAACCATCGTTGACCATCACCGACCAAACAACGTCAGTTTACGTTGTAACTTAAAAAATCTAGTAACAATTTTTCGTCTGTGTGACAAGAGGTTTTTCTAATCATCAACATATAGTAGATTTTTACAACTATGCCAGACCCAATAATTTTTCCCTTTTACGGTTTTTTCCACGCAAACACTTCTAGTTTCATTAGTGATTGTTTTATTTCACCTAAGTGTGCGTTGAATTCTTGTGCAAAGCTAAGACGATAATACATTACTCTACTGCCGTGAAATTTCTAGCTCTCGTCACTCCTTAATGAGAGAATTATTATCATAGCCCTTTAAAATAAATCTAATAGATCCCACTTCAATTTGACCCTAAATGTAAAATACTCATTTTTATGCATAAATTTATTAAACCAAGTTACTATAACTATAAATATCAAACTTTAGGTGTTAGAAATTTAAATACATAAGAATTATGTTGTATATATGTTAAATAGCCAATAAAACATAACACTAGTCTAAGACTATAATTCATTTTCAAAATATAAAAGCACATACGGGCATGTGAAAGAGGAAAAGAAATATTACATCATAAGTGCTCATACAAAATTGTATCATTACTCTAATGAAAATGCATCAAAGAAATTTTATATTTTATACGTAGTCGTGATGCAGTGGACACGTGACGTATTTTCATTGGAGTTCTGATACAGTTTTACATCATAACTCCTGATATAATTTTCAAGAAGAAGGACATACTTTTTTCATTCCTTTTATTAAACACTGTAATTATACCATTATTTCATTTTTACCCCAATGATGACTAAGTATAAGAGATTTAAAATATTTAATTTACATTAATAAAAAATTAATTTTAAAATTCATCTTAATACAATTCATATCACAACATTCATACATTATTTTTTTGTGCAAAATATGGTGATAGGAACCGTTTTTATAAGTAGAAAATGTTATTAACATTGATATGAAAGATTTACATAAATACTATTTAATTTCTATGCATTTTTATATATTTGAGACATGAAATATTTGGATGGTATAAATGTAAAATATAAATGCAAAAACTTCTTATGTTAGAAACTCTTCCTCAAGAATAATTATCTGAGTTAAGTTGCAATTTTTTATCAATGGCTTTCAGCGACATAAATGAGCCCAACACGAGAGCTTAGCCTGTGTTCGGCTCGTTAAGAAATATAACTGTTTGTGTTTGACTCGTTTATATTTCAAATAGAAAAAGTGTGTTCATATTCGGCTCATTTGCTTAGCGAGCCGAATAGGAAAAAAAGTTATTTTGATAACTCTATTCATTCGGCCGTTGGATGTTAAGATTTGGGGGAGAAAATATTACATTAGGACTCCACACGTAGAGCTACGTGCAGAGTCCAATAAAATCGTGTCACGTGGCGCGTGGTATAAAAGAAAAAAAATTTGCGCGTGGTATAAAATTGTGTCACGTGGCGCGTGCTAAGAACGCTCCTCCTCCTCAGTCAAGTCCTCGATTGGTTTTCGGAAGGGCAAGAATGGATAGATTCAATTCGTTGAATGAGAAGGCATAAAGAAGGAGTAGACTATCCTTTTCTATTCGAGGAAGACATCATAACAGAATATGTTATACAGCACAGCTTGAGGTAGATTTTAGACGTCTTTGTCATTGAAGTTGGAATTTCACTAAGAAAGTCCCGGTTAGGACATAAAAAAGTCTTGAGTATTTAGGTAAAGTAAAGGATCCATCCTTTTTACAGCTTTCCCATTGGTTCTCTACCTGATTCATAACTAGTAAACTTTTTTCCCTAAAATCCCAGAAATGAATATTTCTTCCGTGTTATTCCGCATTATTCAAGTGTTATTGTATGTCATTCAGGTGTTATTGATGTGTTATTGTATTATTATAATACAGGGAATATTTTTTAAACAAAATAACACCTGAAAAACACACAATAACACGTGAATAACACAGAATAACACGAAGGGAACATTCCCTCCGTGTTATTCCGCGTTATTCAGGTGTTATTGATGTGTTACTGTATTATCATAACACCGGGAATATTCTCAGAACAGAATAACATTTGAATAACACAATAACACCTGAATAACACACAATAATATGTGAATAACATGAAATAACACAGAGAGAATATTCCTTGCGTTAAAGGGCAATTTTTTTTTTCTTTTTTTCCACGCGCCACGCGGCGCGATTTGACTGGACTCCGCATGTAACTCTATGTGTGGATGTCCTGATGTAGATTTAAATCTTATTGTTTATATTAAAATATCATTTTAATATAATTTTATTTTTTTTATTTTTTAATTAATAATTTTAATTGTTTGTAAATTTTTGTAGCCTTCATTTATTTTTAACTTTCACTCATATATATTTCATTTTTTTTTATTTTCACTCATATATATATATATATATATATATATATATATATATATATATATATATATATATATATATATAAAATTGACAAGTAGTATTTCGAGCAAAAATAAGTCGAACATGAACGAGCAAATATTTGTTAGTGTTTGACTTATTTATATATTGAGCGCAAAAAAATATACATATTTGACTCATTAAATAAACAAATGAGCCGAATACAAACTCCTTAATAAACCAAACAAAAACAGTTTCTGATAACATTAATATTGTCAGCAATTTACAAATTATAAGTTGAGTGGCGACGTATATTATTGTAATTAAAAATTATTTTTGAATGATTACGTGGAAATTTGTTTTTATAAGTGTATAACGAATTAAAAAAACAGTATTTTATTTAAAGCTGGCTGCGTGTTGGACCGTGTATCCAGCCGTGCAGCCAGCTGTAGCCTAGTGGGATGACGACGGAGGCCATATAGATATTTTCTTAATTTATTTTTAACATTTAATAAATATATATATAAATGAAATGGCATTTACATTCATACCACTCAATTTTTATGTATTTGCATGTCTGACGTTAAAACTTCAATATTTACATATAGAAAAGATTTATTTTGCTTTTAAGAAAATAAAAATAGGGAGAGTTTTGAAGGGAATTTTAATTGCAACTTAGCCAAAAAAATATATATTTTAATAGCAATTTAACAATAAATTTAACTATGTTTAGTTATTTTAAATGCAAATGTATACGAGTCAAGCTAAATTGTTAGCCAATTGAGCAAATATTACGTCATGGTACAACACGTTCAGACGGCTAATCACCGGACAACACGTTGCCATACAACTCATTGACGAGCGATGTGATGGTCGATGATTGACCGTTCGAGTATGCCTCCGTCCGTATAGAATATTTTCACTAGCCAATTCCAGCTTCATTCCATAAATCGGTTGCTAGCCGAGCTCTGATTCCTAAAAAACCAAGTTTAAGGGAGCCCAAACTTTACTATTTAGCTAAAATATACCCTAAGATTTATTTAAATTTACTACTATTAAGTATAAAATTGTTTAAAGTGTTTAAAAATTATATGCCATTTCCTTATATCAAATACATATATATATTTTTTAATTTTTCATTATTTTTTCATTTTTATTATTACATTTTGTTAGAATTATAATCATTCTTTCTCTCTGAACTTATGAGAATGATGCACGATTCAAACTCGTGACCTTACGGCATGTGCAAAAACGCAGCTACTTGGCCTAAGATTTTTCGTCACTATCTTTGTTTACTGATTAATAGTGTAGACACGAGATTTATTAACAAATATCTTCATCAAAATAAATTATCACATATTAGCTTCTTAGCATAAACTTAGGATTCTCAAATGAATCCAAATTGGTAGATTGAAATTAGCCATTTATTTATATTTTAAACAAAGTACTTAATTAATAAATCTGAATTAGCAGATTGTTGAGTGCCAGAAATTTCTCAATGGTAAGAACAAAAAATGGAGTCTTAGCACAATAGTAGTACCCATCACACATATGGATAAAAATAAAAGAAAAATACAATTTTTTAAATGAAAACACTGAAAAGAAAAATAATCGGACAACAAATTCGATTCAATCTAAGTAATATAATACATATTGTAAATTACAGAGTTTCATTGTCTTTTTAATTGAAGAATACGATGTTACAAAATTTTGACGTAGATATGAAGATCAATCATCAACATTATGGAAGTATCAATCAGTATATAACAACCATTGTTGATGATCAGTAATGATTGCTAGTGATTGTTAGTTTCAAGCTTTCTTCAAGTGTACGAACTTAGCTCTCAGCTTCCCCCCTTCCCATTAGAAGGTCCATGTAAATTTGTTTATTCATATATTCTTTTTAAAGCATTCAGGTGCCCTAATGATTTAAGAATTAAATTATTTTGAACTTATTGTATTTATCTTTCGAAGTCATTCTATTCGACTATTAGAATGCCAACTTTGGACATTATTTAGTTATTTAATTAATATTTTGAAGTTTTAATTATATTTCAAGTGCGACTTATACTTGCCAAAATATCGAGGATGCAGTTGTAGCGAAAAGGAAAGAGAGGTTCAGCTAGAAAGCTGAAAATGCTCTCAATAAATGACTTAATCCCCGTCTGGGTCAGTGAAGCCACTAACATCGTTTACGCGCTAGGCAACCACCTAAATAAAAATCAATACTGGGACATGTTGGAGAAGCACAGAGACTTTTCTTTGAGGCACGTAGAATAATGCAGCTATATATTCAAGTCCTAAGTGTTTGGGCACTATTAGTCTGACTTGAGTTAGAGTCATGCAATGCAACACGTTTGAAATCTGACCCGAATGTCATACAAAAAACTAAATGCCAATTTTGAAAAATTCTGAATCTTTTAATCATAAATTTTGATTAAGCTTAAATCTTTTATTATAATTTTATTAAAAGTTTACAAGTTTGGGTTCTAAAAGAGCCTAGATGATGTGTCTGATTTCCAGACAAAAGCACAAGATAAGGAGGGTGAAGCCAATTTTAAGCACACATGCATGCAATGAAAAAAGTAAAAGCAAGTCAAATATAAAATAATAAAAGGTCAGGTGTCACTGAGTCAACAACATATCCCAGAAACAGAAAAAGGTGGTCAAGCAACGCATAAATATAAACATGATTCAAATTTTATGCATCAATAGGATTTAGAATTATGGAACGGGACACAAGCAAATAATTCTGGTCTCCCTAATGTGGTTTCACCCATCTAGCACATTGGAAATCGTGCATGTACTTTATTTATAATACATGACTCTCCTGATGACTCTAAAAGTACATATGAAAAGTAAAAAAAAGTACTTGAATTGCACGTAAATAAGGTTAAATAAGGTTAACACGAAAGAAACCTACATGCAAAGCATATGAGTCATGTCTGGCGGGAGGAACTGAGCAGCACCTGCAGAAAAAGAGTTGGTCATAATCATTACTTGCTCCTCTCTATTACATTGTTAGTCTGTTCAGGCATGGCTATCTGTAATAAGATCAATCTTGTATACTATTGCACACATGTCAAAATCGGTAAGCAAGCTAGCACACTAAAAACATAAAAGGTGATGTATGACTGTGGCATCCAACCCGCCAAAGAATTATAGCCAGGGCATAAAAAAGGACTGACTAGCATCATGGTCCTTATCCTAGCATAACATCTAATATAGTGTCTTAGCACAACATCTAAGTGAGTGTAAGGTTAAGTTAGAAGGTTGGTGTATGTTTTGACGGGGTTATCGTCTCTGACCTCATCCTAAGCATCAAAGGATCCTAATTGGGTGCACATGGAAGCATGTTTTGTAAGATCTTTTAAGAAATTGACCTCACGTATAGTCTAAGCTAGGGCTGGCAATTTGGCTCGTTGTTCGCGAACAGCTCGTGTTCGGCTCGTTAAGTAGCTCGTGTTCGGCTCGTTCGTTAAGCCTAACGAGCCGAACACGAACAAATTTTTAAGCTCGAAATGTTAACGAGCCGAACACAAACAACTGTTTGTTCGCTCGTGTTCGGCTCGAATTGGCTCGAAATAAAAAAAATAATCATATAATTATTTATATAATAATTTATTATATATATTATTATATATTAATATATTATATATATTTATATTTAAGTTTAAATCATAACTCGTTGTGTGGTAGCATGGTTATGCTTCTTGTTTTCATTCATTTGGTCAGGGTTCGAATCCGTGCTAGACATATATTTTTTCAATTAATTTTAACGAGCCGATTTCGAGCCGAACACGAGCCGAACACGAACAAGCCATTTCGAACACGAGCCGAACACGAACACACCTTTCACGAGCCATCTCGAACACGAGCCGAACACGAGCCGAGCTAATTTCGAACGAGCCGAACACGAGCCAAGCCTGAGCTCGCTCAAGCTCGGCTCGTTTACAGCCCTAGTCTAAGCTAAATATGCAAGTAGTTTCAAAGTGAAATTTCAAAACATGATGCATAAAAATAGCAAAAATATAGTTTTTTTTATACTTTAGAAAGTAGGTCCTAAGAAAAAAAAAACCAAGTGACACCTATTAAACTCCTCGAAACCTTAGAACAACATACACGTGCTAATCACGATATGGCAGCTAGTATTGCCCCACTGAGGCGTCCTCATAGGCAATACTTGCTATCACGTGGTGACCAGCAGAGGGTCACTCATATAACGAGGTGGGTCCTTTTTCAAGATAAATGGGAATGCACGTGCATATGAAAAAGTGATCCAGTGTAATGTGATAGTCCTAACAAAGCAGAAACGTTCAAAAGGTGACAAACATTCATCACTAATATTTGAAAACATATACTAATGACAAATGCACCAACAATGCAGAATGACACATGCAAGGCATACAATATAAGCGAGGATGAGTATGTCGAGGAGTACTGACTCAGGAGTGAGTGTGCCGAGGATGTAGTGACTCGAGAGTGAATGTACGGAGGAGACAGTATCTCGGCAGTGAGACTCAGGGCGGTATGGAGCGGTGTCATAGGAAGTGAAAAAATATAATTCTCGATGGAGAGAACTACATGTCGGATAGACTTGGTGACAAGCCATCCATGACGCGAAGATGTGGATATTCGGAACAAGTGCGTGGGGACATTGACTCGAGCAGACTCAAGCATGGAGTGATGCAACGTGTGGAATGCCATTCAAGACAGTAATGCAGGAGTGCATGAGTGTACGTGCAAACATACAAGATGTGGTGCACCACAACATAAGAGTGTCGAGGAGCAAAGGTGTTGAGTAATGTGTCGCTGAGAGGCACAAGTACTCATCGCAAACATATGAGGGCATATGCTCACAAATGCACTGTAGAGTGAATGTGGATGTGTTGATGCATGCATTGTGAAAAGCATGCGATGAATGAAACATACCAAATACAAATGATCGACCGATCGATTTCACAGGTGATGGTCGATAGGGTCGGTATGTGCGAATGATCGATGAATGATTGGTCAACTGACATGATCGAACTGGTGGAAATCGATTGATCAAAAGGACAAATGATAGTCGATCGGGGCGGAGTATGAAACCAATTGACCATGGGCGGTTGACCAATACAATCGGGTCGGTGGCGACGTTGATCGCTCGTGTGGATCGAAGTTGGTCTATTTGGCCGGAATGTGCGGCCAATCGACGAAGGATGGTAGATTGATATGATTTTGCTGGCATCGGCCGATCGATCAAGCATATCGAAGATGGTCGGTCGGGCTGGCGTGGACAGCCAATCAATGAAGCATGCAGAAACAGAAGATTATTTATGCATATTTAAAATTCATGACATGCACACCCTTAATATGCAAACATATGCGACATGAACCCCGATTATATTCGATGATGAATCATGCTGTCCAAGCAAACTCACAGAAGACCCAGGGTGAAACGATGAAGATGTGTACCTATGCCAAATTGCGCTAGGCAACATGACACCCACCTTCGTTTGCACAATGCTATACGGGGAATATTTGCAAGGGGTATTCTCCGTGATTGAAAAAATGGTGATTGAAGGAATGTCCTTGTTTTTTTGGTCGGTAGATTTCAAATGTACATCCATATGAAATCACCGAGACAAACAATGAGATTGGCACAACCCCAACTTTCACATTTTTGTTAGAACGAAAAGGGGCTAGGTTTTGCTCTGTATTCATGCGGGAAAACACAAAACACCTAATCATAAGGGTTTTCCTCTAGGAGCAAAAAAAAATCATAACATAAATCGTTTAACATCCAGAACTAGGGGCCTCCAGGAATGAAAATCACAAAAGATTAATAAATTTTACTTACCTAATGGTTGAACGAAGCGTCTCTCTCATAGGAAGAAGCTATTATCGCCGGAGAGAATGACAAGGCCATCAGATTTCTTCTTTAAAGTAATGAGGAACCTCTCCTTCCAAAGAAGATGGCAATATCATAGCAGTTCTCCTTCTCCAATGTTATGATGAAGCCTTCCTAGTAGGCTCGCCAGAATTCATCGGAGATGAATAAGATGACAGGAGAAGTGGAAGAAAAGTTGAGGAAAATGTGTTATCTTCTCCTTAAGGAAGAAGATGAAAATCCTTAATAAAATCTCCCCGGAAGCTCTTTCAAACCCCCTTGCTCCAAAGCTCTTCTCCAATAGCAATGAGCCCTCTTCCCTTGGTTATACCCGTCATAGGAAGAAGCCCAATAGTCCCAAATTGCTTTCTCCATTTGACATAGACTAAAAACGGTTCATATGTCATTTTGGGAGAAGAACCAAACAGAACGAGGATGGATCACCGGTTAAGGCCGCCTCACTGGCGGAAATCTTGGATCCGTCGGCCAAAAATCACAAAATAGATTTGACGGCATGGCCACACCGCATTCTGGCACGGTCACACCATTGTAGTATTTGTCATGAATGAAGGGTTGGTGTGTCCATGTCCAAAGGTCGACATAATTATGTCGGGCGCTTTGTCTAGTTGGCGTGGCTATGCCATCCTCTGGCATCTTGCGATTTGGGTATGACCGCATCCAAATTGAGGTGTAATTATGACAAATTCTTAGTATGGCTGGTGTGGTCAAGCCAACAATAGGTCATTTGGGCTCTTTGGGGAGTTTTTGGTGTGGTCACACTCGATTTGGCAACGATCATACTACTAGTTAGGCGTGACCACACCCAAACTATGTTTGGTCCCACCAAACCCCAAAGACTTTTGAGTTACGGATAAGTTTGTCGAAGGAGTTTTTGACTATCTTGAGATATTCGAATATGAGCAGCTATGATCCCGAGGCATCCGTGAAGGTCGTGAACGTATCTCAAAAGAGCTATAGAGGTTGATCAATCTACGTATTGCCCAGTAGAACGACTCCAACGTGAAATTCGTCTATCTATACCTTAGGCTTAAGGCACGAATATGGTGGGGCAACTTCACTAACGGTCCACAATACAGGAATATCAGTATCAACCATATACGTCTCCTGTGCCTCAGGAACAAACATCAATGCAGAGGATGTCGGGGGCGATGCTAGTTTGACACCAATCAACTCAAAGCACCATTATGATGATATAGAGCCCATGTATAGTGACGTGCCACTCAGCGAGAATGTCCCGTGTATTATGCATAAAAATGAGTGTCAACACGACCCTCTATGGGTCGTTCAATCTTTTACCGTTATGCGTTGACACCACACTCTGAGAAAGTGTTCTGTCTTGGGGGTCTAATCTTCTGCTATGACTATGATGGCTCTCAGAATCTTCGTGATCTGTCCTGACACCTGATCCACTATCTGAGTTCATAACTCCCGCATTCCTCATTGCATGCATTCTTCAATGTCTTCTTCGATACATTTTGCATGGTTGCTTCTTTCTAACATCTTTCTTCTCTTTATAACTATTGCGCTCCTATTATTATCGACGGTATGACTCCATTCGCACCGTACATTTTAGGATGTTGAATTCAAAACTGTATGGGAGACACACCTAAGGAATAAAGAGCGAGGAAGAGGATGAGGAAGAGAGCAAAGAGCCCAACAATGAACAAAGAATCTTATAACCTTTATTCATGAAATTAAACCATATTTATATGAATGGGGTTGTGCAATTACATTCAGTACCCTAAAGTACATAGGTACGACAAATGTATTTTGTTCTGCAAATAGATATAGGTCTGGAGCCTGAAATGAAACTCAACTTGACTGGCCCTGGACTCTGAGATGGCTACCAGCCGGATGGAGCCGAGAGTCTGAGACGACTTCCAATTGGATGGGGTCGGGAGCTTAAAATGGATTTCAGCCTAATAAATCCAGGAGCCCTTGACAGTTCATGCTCGACTTTTATTGGACAGGCTTCCATACACTGGAGTATTGATGGAATTTACTGTAACTCGGTATGGTTGGAGAAATGTTGTTGATTTTGTATGCGCGAGTCTTGTACTGGTTAAAATTATGAAGGTTGTCGAATTTTGTTCGTATTGGGATTGTCTATCTCCTGGCTTGTAAATGTTGGTCGACTTGACATAAGTTTTTGAATTATCCATGATGGGTATGATGATCTCACATCATCTCATCCATTGGTCGTGAGACCTCTTTAAGATTCATGCTGATATATTTTTGACACACACATGGTAGGTTTTAGGGGTGTCAACGAACCGAACACGAACGAACAGAGATTGTGTTCGTGTTCAGTTCGTTTGAAATTAAGTGTGTTTGAAATTATTCGTGAAGTTATTCTTAATGTTCGGTTTGATTTGTTTGAAATGTTTGAAATGTTCGAATTATTTGAATAGTTTGAATTATTTGAAATCTGTCAAATTTATTTGTGTTGTTTGAATTGTTAAAATGTTTTTAGATAAACTTTATAAGATTTAATTTTAAAATTATGATAATTTTTTATAATATATAATTATTTTAAAAAGATGATTAATTTTTTATA
Source organism: Papilionanthe hookeriana x Papilionanthe teres (assembly GCA_022702705.1). Lineage (NCBI taxonomy): Eukaryota > Viridiplantae > Streptophyta > Magnoliopsida > Asparagales > Orchidaceae > Papilionanthe > Papilionanthe hookeriana x Papilionanthe teres. The sequence continues at coordinate 116,165,747 of CM040432.1, forward strand.
TATAATTATTTTAAATTATTTTATATTTCAAATATAATCGAACACATAACTGCAACTCAAGTTAAAGATGTTCGTATTTGATCCGTTCAAATATGATCGAACACATAACTGCAACTCAAGTTAAAGATGTTCGTATTTGATCCGTTTATAAATCAAACGAAAAATAAAATTATGTTCATTTCGTTTATTTAACGAAGAAATCGAACATGAGCTGGGTTTTACAATTTTTGTTAAAGTCGTCCACGTAAGGTTACCCTACTCAAGCCAAAGAGCGATTAGGGCACTTGCCAACCGTGGCTTGCAGATGAGCTGATACCTCGTTGCAATGTGGCGTGGCCGACTTCTGCGCGGCTGCAGCTCGAGCTCCCTCGAACCCTAGCACTCTCGTTTCCTTCTAATCTCCGCTCCCTGCAAATTTTCGCCATTGCTGACGGTCTTCGCATCCATGTCGTGGCTAAAATCCGCCGTCAGCAAATCCGTCGAGGCGAGCGGCAAGCACAATCTCACCCGCTCTGTACGCAATTATGTGGATACCGTCGTTCATGACGCACGTCCGGCTGTTTCTGATAGGTTTAAGATCCAACACGATCCGATGGTAATTGGGATTTCACACTTGTGTATTGTTTCTGAATAAAAATAAGAAAAGAAAGAATTAAAGCGTCATCAATAGAACCGTTGGGAGCAGTTGCTTGAAAGGTTTTCCGTGTTAGATAGGAAAGTAGTTTTTTTTTTCCCCCTTAAACTTACTTTGCTTGCTTCTACCCTTTTTCCGTCTCTCATGTTAATTTCTTTTTCCAAAATTCGGATTATTTATCGTGTCTTGAAGTTGGTCATATTAACGCCCGCATTTTTAGTTTGCTAATTTCCCAGAAGGTTTATTGGCAATTGGTCTGCTTGAGATTTGCCGACGTAATAAAATTGAGGGAACTTGTTCACTCGAGCATGATTAAATGAGACATCCGATGCATGATTGTTGTGTAGATTATTTGGACTTGCTTAAGTAGCTAATTGTGGAACACATTCTGCTGTAGCAGCTGGAAGAGTAAAGGTAATAATTGGCTTGGAAGGGAGGAAAACCAGCATAGGGTGAGTTTGAGGCGGCGGTGTGGTGCTGTACCGCAGTTATCCCTGTTTGAAAAAACAACATTTTGTCTGCATTCTTAGAAAGCTGCAGCTAAAAGCTTTGTTTTTTCCACCATACTTAGCTACCTGCGGTTATTGCTAGAAAGTTGCGGCCTGAATTTTAGAATTTTTTTCCCCATAATAGCCGCCAGAGCTTTTTAAGCAACTGTTTTTTCAAATAACTGCAACTACACCAAAGAAACCTTTAGTAGCATAGCTTGTTTTATTATATTTCTTTACTGCAGTGTTCTCTATAGATGGCCATTTCTGATTTTTGTTACCCTTATCTTGACTATGCACGTTTATCGTAATTCATTTTTCAGATCAGTGCTAATTGGTGCCAAAACGACCAAATGAATAAGTTTTTTCTGAATCATTTTTGTATTCATGCAAAGTTGATATTTTTACCCTTTTTTTTTTATAGCATTGCCTGCAAAACTTGATACTGACACTGAAATGCCAGAGAGGTAAGGGAGGGGAGGGGGGGGGTGGTGTTTGGGGACCCCGCGGGGCACTTTGCTTTCTTATATAAGTGCCTTGGGTTATACTCAGCCATACGGTTCTCATGCTAAAAGCCATTTCTTTATTATGATCTTTCATGATGATTCATTTTATTAGTTTTCAAATCATATTTGTTTGTCCATCTTTTGATGTTCAATAGAACTAACATTTTGGGACATGGATAAAAGAGATTTAAGGAAAATGTACAATAAATTGCACAAGGATAAGAGTCTCTTTAATAGGCATAGATAATGCATTTTATAGTTTCCTGTTGTATAAAGCTTAGAATAGTAATCCATAATATGATTAGAACAATTGAATCAATGGTTTTAAAACTAAAACTTCAAGTACTCACTCTATCTTTTAACCTTGTAATTGATGGAGGCTTAAGCTACCAATAGCTAGTGGCTCCAGTGGCAGCTCACAGAAGGCAGTGGAGGCGAGTAATAAATCCAAGTATTAAATTACACCGCTATTCATCTACTTCAAAGATCTATATAGGCTATATATGCACATTTTTTAGGAAGGCTTATTACATCATTTAATCCACCTGCTTTAGTTGAATGCGTTGTTAAAAGAGAGAGTGATTTTTCTTAAAGGGTTATTTAGTCTCTTTAGATCTTTTTTTAACAATCTTATTTTATTCGTAACAATAAAACCATTCTCTCTGTCTTTCTTCTTCACTTAAAATCACTAGCTACATCATATTTTGTCACGTCATGCGATTGCTACATCGTTTGATCCGAACTTTGCCATCCATGATGCTACAGCCTGGGCTAAGTCCTATGATCTCCAACAATCAACTACCAAACTCCAGCTCATGATGGTGATATTTTTGTCAATTATTTCAACACGCTTCCAGAACCATTGACTTCACTCATTATCAAGTCCAGTTGGATCATTTCATATGCCATAAGAGCTACGTGTGGTTGAAGAGGGCACCTGAGCTTATCATTTGAAAATTTTCATCAACCCCAATTTCTATACTCAATTGATTTTGGTCACCAATCTACTAGCACACACAATTTAAAATGCCATTAATGTCATTTGTCTCTGCACGATTGACTTAGATGGTAAGCTCTATTTTGAATTTTTTTTTTTTTTTGAAATTTTTTTCTTAAATGTGAAAACTAAGTGAAAGAAGGAATTTTATATTTTTTTATCAAAATGCCTCTTTTTTGAGGCAACAATAAGAAGTTACGAACTAAGTTGTCAATGTAAGAACCTTTTTTGTATGTTGAGAAAAAAACAAGCTAGTCGAAAGTTTTCGTTGACCTTCTGCAATCTTTGCACCACCAATTTCATCTTTTAAATAACAAATTGATCTAAGTGTAGGTGGATACACCAAAGTTGTTTACAAGTATTTAAGCTGGTTTAGCTTGAATGCAATTGACAATTATTTGTTTACATGATATTTAAGTGGGTTGAACGTAATTATCTGTGTTGAGTTAATTTTACGCTGTTGAATTATTTTGGGAGCAGCTTTTTAAATAGCTTTAAAAGTGGAAGAAAATTGAAAGGAGTCTTTTCTAATAAATACATTTTTATTTTTAATTTTGGAACTTTGAAAGATAATAAACTGGTTATGCATTTGGTTTAGTTTCTATGTTTTATGCTTAATTGACTTAGAAAAAGTGTGCAGTTTAGTTTTTTTAGTAATATATTTCATACTACTTCAATTGCTGATAATAAAATTTTTTGGTGTTAATAAAGTATATATGCAAATGGTTAAAAAATTAAGCTTGAACATAAAAATCATCACGAAACATATTGGAATTCTTTCTTAAAAAAGAGCAGTGAAGCTCTCATTAGTAAAATGTGTTTTATGTGAGTTTTCCTTCGGTAAATATTTTGATGAAGTTGGTACGATTTTTAATCCATGGTGCATGCCATATTTTGTCAAGTTTGCCATAACAAATTGGTAAAAACATGCATCATTATGGCAGCAAAGATATTTAGTTATTTTTGCTTAATGATACTAAATACATTTTGACACCACTTTATCATATTCCATCGTCAGGATAAGAAAAATGAGAAAATGAATCCTTTGGCATTGAAACAATTCATGAACACATGCAAAAATGAACCATTTTTGCTTTTATTGAATGTGAAAATGAGGAAGTGGAGGAAAAGATAATGTACCTGATCTATTAAAAAAATTATGGACCTCACTCTTTATGAGATGTTTAGTGGACTAACATCTTTGCATAACATTTAACTTAAAATTTATATTTTGAAATGTGGCACATTACTTACACACTTTCATTCTTGCGCGAGTCTAATGGAGCTTGCCGATATTTAATGATAGTATGAGAAATTGTTTAAAAGGGCTTAGTTAAAAAAAAGGTTAAACCCATGTGTAGTGTCTATTTTGTTTTCACTTCTAAATCGAGTGAAATATACAAAATATGTGAAAATCCATGCTATTTATAGAATTACATTCCTTTGACTTAACTGATGTTATCATCTTGATTTTTACATAGGCCAATGAATATTTCAAAAATTGATCTTAACGGTGGCCATAATCAAATTAGCATCATACACGAGGATGAGTTGAAAAAAAAAAAACTTGTAAGATTTTATGGGGTCTCTATGAACAAACATTATGGCTTCTGGTTTATCTATCGAGGCTTGCACATCAAACATTTAGTGGATCAAATTTTAAGACCTTTTTTTATTGTTTTGTAGATATTGATGTCAATGATATACTTATATTTAATAAATTTAATGATGAACAATCTTTTGTGAGAAATTTTTGACATTTTTAATCTTTTAGAGTGTTCTATCATGACTAAAATTTTAGTCTTTTTGGGTCATGTAATTTCTTTCAAGAAGTTTAGGAAAGTAAAAGCATTTGTTGAGCTCCCAAGGAGCTAAGAGCCTTTATGGCATTTCTATATTTATCGTTATTTTATTAGAAAATTTATTAATATAATTGCTGCTTAATCGATTTTTTGAAAGCTACAATTTTGTATGGACTAATATAGCGCATGATGGTTTTAACTTGATTAAAAGAATATTGAAGCCTAATACATTTTTGATATTTGATGATTTTTTTTTTAATGTTGAAGATGTTGCATTCAAGTTTGATATTAATTCTATTTTAATTAAAATATGCATGTACTTATATAATGTAAATGATGAAAAATATATATCATGTTTGATTTAGTATTTTTGCACTAACTCTTTTTTTTATAACTTTTTGACCAACTTGCAATTAAACCAAATACAACACTCACATTCCTTAATACAATAAGTCAATAATAGAGAAATAACTTTCCAAATTTTATTATTTGCAGATTTCAAACATTAAAAGACTAATATTGTCATTTTTTATTTGATTGTTGATATTAGGAGGGCGATAATGATGATTATGATGATGGTATTGCACGTAGTTTGATGGCTTGAATCCATATGCTTGTGGTTGCTAATGTTATCCTAGTCGTCTTGTGGTCTATAATGTTGTTCGTATATTATATTCTATATTACGTCCGAGGTTTTAAAAATCAAACCATACATTATATCAAAAGAAAAAATGTTCAAAAGTTCAAAGGTTGGACCGGGGGTTGAACATGTTAATATAATAAACTTTAAAATTGTTTAAATATGACTTAAGATGGTATAATAAGTTTATACTATGCATATTTAATTTATGAAAATTTTAAAAAGATATAAATAAAAATATAAATAAATATTGTGATATGTTTTATCAATTTTTACACATTAATTCTCATAGTCCAACCCAACTTCTATGGCCTGACCCAACTTACTTTCCATAATCCAGCCCAATTCTTCATTCTTATAGTAATTCATTTAACTCATTTAGTCTTTGATCATATAGGAAAGCTAAAATTATTAGCTTTAAATTAAATAAGAAAGTGGTGCTTGTAGCTCATTTTGTTGGTGGGCATATTGATTTTAATTTGCACGTTGATTTAATTTTTATATCATACATTTTTAAAAATATATTTTAAGCTTAATAAACTTACTTACAACCAAATACATCTTTGATTAATGTTAATTAAAAGCTCTAATATTGAATCAGATGTTGTTTTGCAAAACTTGATTGAACCAGCCGATTTTTTTCAAACTAGCATTGATTCACGGTTTGTCAGTTGCCAGTTCGTGGCTGTTATGGATTATTAATGTGGTAGTCAATTTTTGTATGAATCAGTATCAGACCTATGAGCGGTTCACGGTTAAACCGGTTGAACCGATCGCTCCGACTTAGTTTTTAAAACCATGGTTCCTTCTTACACCATCGTTTAAGCACCAGCCTTTGCCCATCATTCTTGTTTGCAACCGTTTAACATGAACTCAATTATCTAACCTGCTTATACATGGTCTGCTTCATATATTTCTTGTTATATTCCTTTCTATGTTTTGGCATTTTTTCAAAGCATGTGCTACCCATTAATTCTCTACAATTAGTCATGTCTAACTTCAGGTCTTGTCATACTATCATATCTATTTTTTCCCATCATAAATCAGTACTCTATATTTTGAATTAATTTTTTTTTCCATTATACTTTTTTGTAATGTCTTATTTTTCCCATTATTTTAAGAAATTTCAATATGTTTTTAAAAAAAGATGGTATATTAAACATGGTGATGATGTTTTGGGCACACTATTGCAGCATTGGTGATGATGTTATATTCCTTTCTATGTTTTGGCATTTTTTCAAAGCATGTGCTACCCATTAATTCTCTACAATTAGTTATGTCTAACTTCATGTCTTGTCATATTATCATATCCATTTTTTCCCATCATAAATCAGTACTCTATATTTTGAATTAAATTTTTTTTCCATTATACTTTTTTGTAATGTCTTATTTTTCCCATTATTTTAAGAAATTTCAATATGTTTTTAAAAAAAGATGGTATATTAAACATGGTGATGATGTTTTGGGCACACTATTGCAGCATTGGTGATGATGTTATATTCCTTTCTATGTTTTGGCATTTTTTCAAAGCATGTGCTACCCATTAATTCTCTACAATTAGTCATGTCTAACTTTAGGTCTTGTTATATTATCATATCCATTTTTTCCCATCATAAATCAGTACTCTATATTTTGAATTAAATTTTTTTTCCATTATACTTTTTTGTAATGTCTTATTTTTCCCATTATTTTAAGAAATTTCAATATGTTTTTAAAAAAAGATGGTATATTAAACATGGTGATGATGTTTTGGGCACACTATTGCAGCATTGGTTGATTACAGAGCACAAATGTGGAAATCCTCGCCAATTCAGTGTGTTTAATGAGTTTTCAAAGCAACTTAAGGGAGCGGCGAAAAGGTAACATGAATTTTTTATCATGACTTGTCTTTCACTTTTATCCAACCAACCTATTAAATTAGGATGAGATGCAATTATGATTGAGAAGCTCTAAGATTTATATCTAGATTGATATGTGTGATCTTTAGTGACAAAACGTTTTTTTTTTTTTTGGTACAGAGGATAGTTTTTTTTTGTGTTGAACTTTTGAGCCTGAATTTTTTTTTATAACCTTTCTTTTGACTGTTATTTAAGCTTGAAGGCTTTAGTTAGAGTGTCATCAACAAGTTGACAATATGAACACTTGTGCTTGAATAGCTACTTTTAAATTGTGTTTTAATTTGTTTGCGTATGATGATTCTACTTGGCCATGCTGTTTTCTAATACATTAAGAATAATGTTTACTATTGTCCACCTTCACTTACTCTAGTTTTTTTAGTTTTGTCTTTTGACGGGCTTTTATTGGTTTATGAGTTTTGATATAACTGATAAGTAGGAGATAGCTAGTGAAATGACATACATTCCCAACTTATAGAAACTAGGCCACCGTGCCATGCATGATCTTTTTGAATATTTTAAAGAGTAAGGAACTTGTTTTAACTATGGATGAATAAGATTTACTTATATGGGATATATTTATCTCTCTCAAAAATATTTATTTTTTCAAGTTCTTGTTCCAGTATATTGAGTCTCAATTACAGGATAACTGCTTTTTTGGCTTGATGGCAGCAATCAAGAATTTCAAAGATCTATTAAGGATCTAAATGAGAAATTGGGAGTTGTCAAAGAAGATCTGAAGACAAGGTAGACAAATTTCTTTTAATCATCTTTAAAATTTGTGGTGTCAGTTCAGAAAATAAATAGTGTCTCCAGATTTTTTCTTCAAATGAAGATTTAAAGATACTTCTTATTGATAATTGCAGAACAAGAAAGACCTCTGAAAAACTACACAAGAGAGTGGATGATGTTTGGATTGAAGCTGAGGCAACATCAAAGAAGGTTAGTTTAATGTTTTGGTCATTTACATACATACCACACAACTTTTATGTTATTGCATATCCAACATCTAAACTTTACGTTTTTACATTTTTACCACCCAAATCTTTCTTATCACATTAAAATATCACCATTTTAACTTTTAAAAAGTGAAATACGCCTTTCCATGCATAGGCTAGGTGCTGCATATGTAAAAATTAAAGTTTCGCTGTTAGATAGGTAATTATATAGGAATTGAGTTGTATGCATGTAAATCTTTATTAATATTTTTGAGTCAAATTTTAGAGAATAAATGAATATGTTTCGGCATGTGAAAGAAAGCTTTACTGTTCGAGCTTATGGTCAGCTGCAATGATATTCTTGATGCCAAAAGGGTGTCTTATGTTACTTGTGTTCTTGTTGCTATATTGTGGATGGCATTTACCAATGAAGTGCCATATATGTAGCTATTTTTTGTAGCTGTTTCATTGACTATTGGGATTCATGATTATAATTTTTTTTTTTAATTATTTCTATCGAAAAGCACTATATGTTGAATATGATTCTGGCCATTTGGGAGTAGAGAATATTGCGGATGCGTTATACATTTCATTACTAAGTAGTTTTTTGCTATAAAAATGCCAAAATTTTAAATATGTTGGCTATTTTAAGCAAATTAAGTTTTTGATTGATTCTGTTTGGACAAAGTAATACTCGAACAAGTACACATGAAGAGACATACCGAAAGAGGTGCCACTAAATGATGTTTTGTACTTAATAATTTTGCTTGAAATTGTATCATTCATAAGGGAAGCTGCATATTTAATTTATGGCGAAATTTTACTTTATTGTGTATATGACTTAGCATTTTTGTTGGTTTTTGAGTTTGTCTTGTTACCCCCAAAAATATGGTTTAATTGATTTTTCTTAATTAGATTAGGGCTAATTAGTTAGAATCTTATTACCTAAAATTAAGATTATTTAGATTTGCCAAATTTTTAAAAGCTAAATCAAGCCAATTAAGTCGGTAATGGCTATTCCAATTTAATTTATAAAGTTTTCATTAATTGTTTGGTATGTTTATGTTAAATCAGTTTGACGATAATAATTTCAAGATGGGGCTCAAGGTGTATATTTTTCTGGCCAAATTTCATGGAAAAAACATGTTTGTGTGAGACTGATATTGGCTGCCACCTGTTTGTTTGATAGATTGGTTGGTCGGGATCATTTCTAGAAAGCTTTTGTTGCAAGCAGGCTTTTTGAGCCAATTGAACGAGCCAATTGAACATGACGAAATCACTCCATTTGCATGCAGTTTATCTTGAAAAAATTAAAACATCTAAACTTCTCAAAGGCATTGAGACTTTTATAGGTGACTAAATCACTAGTTTTTCATGGTACTAGATTGCTATGAAGAAGGATAATTTTTTGCCATAAAAATAGCAGAGTTCTATAACCTTTTTCCTTTGACCTTCAAATTTTTTTCTCAGAATTATTGTAATGTATGCATGATTCGATTGACAAACCATCATCTGATATATAGTATGAGTGATTTTTGATAAGTGTACTAAAGTTTACACATTTCTTTTGCATGAGATTAATAGATAAGTCGGCTCAATTGTATGTGAAGGACTGTGAGATTGCATAGAGTACCCAATGAGATTGTGCTTAATTGAAATAAAAGGTTTACTTTGAGTCTATGGTGGGGAAGATAAGATGATTTTGGTACATTATTCTCGTCACTATAGTTTTTCATTTTCAAAAAGATAAGCAATAAGAGAAAACTAACTAGATTTTAGAAGAGCTATTGATATTATGTGCTCCAAATATTGCTTTTGACTGATCTATTGATATTTCATGTTTTGGATTGTGGCGGCGGTTGATATGATAAGATTCTAGTTTTTTGAACCACTTATCAATGCATTTATACGAGTCACGATCAAACCATTGAGAATTTGATACAAATGAAAATTATGGGTTGGTGTTTTATCATAAATTTTGATATTTGTTTAGAATTTGTAAATAGTAATGTTTCGGGGGCTCTGTATGTAATTGCCCCTAGTCTAATACAATAATAATTTTTAGTCTGATATTGAAATGACACCGTATAAATTTTTTTAAAAGAAAGTGCAGAATATTTTAAAGTTGGATTGAAATTGGAAGGAGGGTGTTGGGGGTCATAAAAAGTTGGTGAAGTCATTAAAATTATTAGGGTTATCAAAGAAATAAGCAACGATGTGACAGAGAAAGTGCTATAATTTCAAGCATGGAGTAATTGAGCTTGTAGTGTAAGCTTATGTATTCACGAAGGTCACCCATTGGAAGTAAGGAGATTTGAGAGAATAAAAATTAGTCCTCTTTTGAAGAAAGAGAGAAAACAATTCTTTTATCTGAAGCTTGCATTAGAGTCTCGCATTCCTCACTTGCTCAGATTTATACAGTAACACCGGTTTCCTTTTGCTTCTCACCTTGCATGCCCTCTTTGTTGGCATTTGATGCGCTAGGAGAGCCTCGTCAAATCAATCATGAAATCACTAAGTCACGAGCTGCATGCATGACTCATCTGCCTCGCCCATGTAGATCTCAAAGCACAAACCGCTAGCCCCATGAATTGTGTCATCTTCATTTCTTCACTGCGCCGTTCTTGAAAACAAAATTAGTTGGCCCATCTTGATTTCATGTACTTTCTGACACGTTTGTTTGCTTTTTTCCCTTTCTCTCACCACATCTCTCAAAATTGCTTAGATGCTCAACCTCGCTGAACTTGCCCACATTTTCTCTGCGAGTCATCATTCATGACTCCATTCCATGTGCTTTGTCTCCCACTAAGCAATTCCTATTCCTATGCCAACGCCTACCTCCTTAGGCATTTAGTTTCCTCGTGCTTCAAGGCCAGGAACTCAATCATCTTAAGTTTGTTGACATCAAATTTGACTTTCTTGCATTTTCACCACCTAGAATATAGTGACTTCACGCCCAATCATTGATCTTGTTCCTGCTATATGTCCTTGTCACACAAATGTTGGAATAGAAAAGGTTTGTTGGCTGCACATCCATTTTATATTTGATCCTATAAGGGTGACAAATCACCATGGCCATTCATCGTATTTATTTCTTTTATTCTGCCATAGTCCCATCTCCATGTCTGTTGATCTTGATTTGGCACGTCCAACAAGAAAAAAAGCAGCCTAACGCAGAAGTCTGCTGATTTTTTTGTTCTTTTGTATATCTGATCTGATTTAGAAAAAAATGTCACCCCTAGCATTTGATGTATTTTGTGCACTGCGACTAGAGTTTTGCCTTCGTCTATTACTCTTTTGATTCAGGCTTATTGAGATGAATGCCCACAACTGGTGGCTATACCTGACCTAAATTTTTTTGTTAACTTCATTTTCTTTAGGTAGTAGTGATGTGTATTTCTCTTAAGTGGCTTCAGCATTGCTGACATACTCTTGAACAACTGAAGGTGAGCAGGGTGTTATTTTCAGTGCTGAAATTGTTGTTGGGTAAGAACATAGCTGGTTGGGTTGCATTGGCTACTTTGTAACCCATTGTAAACCATTATTGATTTGTCTTAATAGTTCTCAAAGTTACTCCCCAAAAGATAAGAAGATAATATTTTGTTCTGTACATTAGAGACAAAATTTATGTAAGACGGATCATTTAAATACATTGGCTTAATGCCAAACCAATCATTTTTTGATTTTTTTTTATTATTATTACATGCTAGGCCTTGCAGAAGAAATTTTAATTACAGAGTAGCTCATGGTTGTGAGGACAAATTTATACAAATGCTTTGGCCAAACAACATAAAAAGCTTCTATTTAATTCTGGCTTGGCTTTAATATGTTTGATGTGCTTTGAGAGGCAGTTTTGGCCTCAAATGTGTTTAAGGCGAGAAAAAAATTATTGGGTAAATAACTTTTGTAAGTTATATCATTTTCATGCATTCCATGTACGATAAAATTTCCACTAGCTAAAGAATATGAGATGAAATAAATTTGTGCAATACCTTAAAAATTTTAATTTGCCATAAAACGTGAGCTATAACAACAAATAAATTGTTAAAGTGTTTAAGAAGCAAAGTTGCATCATAGGTATGGATGTGCAATCAATTTATTGATGGATCAGTTCATATATTTGAAACTTAGCAAAAATGAAATATAAAATTTAAAAAATCAAACAAACCAAAATTTTGTTAAAATTAATCCGAACCGAACCAAAATATAATTTTGTTTAATCTGCTCTTTTTTTTTTACAAATCGAAATTTAGTATTGAGCTTAAAATTATTACAAATCAAGGTTTTGTTTGGAGAGATTCTTCTCACCATTTTCTTCCCTCTATTGTATCGTGAGATTAACAAAATGGCGGAGGCTTGCCTTGCTGGGTTGATAATGGACTATCCGGTGCGTCTGAATTTTATTTTCTCAATATAATATTATTTGTTTTTTTTGTTTATTTGGTTTAATGAAGTCAATATTGATCCAAAAATCGAAACCAAATACTAAGATACCAAATCTATATTTCAAATTTGAATCAAATAATCCAAATGCTATCGATTCAATTTGTTTTTTTGGTTTTGGCCTAATAATGCACATCCCTATTCATAGGCTTGCCTACTGTCTAAAACTAAAGCACATACGTTGGTGTTGTTGTAAGTTGATTGATTAAATATGCTGATGCATTAAAGTACCTTGAGGTACTTTCTTATATCTTAAATGATCTTAACTAAACCCAATTATTAGAGTAGATCCTTGCAGTGGTGACAATAGTGGCCTCCTGAGGATAATATATCACTAATTTGCACTCTATATAATTAACTTATTGTAATACTCGCTCAACCTCTACTAAAGTACATACAATATCAACTTAGTCGATCATACAAAGAGACCAAGGACCTTAGTTTGATATTTTTGTCTCTTAGTTGATTTTTGGGTCTTGATGAAGATTTGCTTTATTATGAACTTTAAATTTTATAACACCTAAAAGACCTAATAAGTTCGGCCACTTAGCTTTCTGGGTAAGGTTGCAAGATCCACTTTTGTTGATTCTAAACTCATGAATGGAGCAATAAGCCCTATCGTTTAAATTAAAGCTTAGCTCTTCCCATCGATGTAGGCTTTAGTAGTAATTTATTTTGGCACAAAGCCCATGAACCCACTGTCGGCCGCATTTTTTCTCTTTTGAAAGATATAAAATTTAGTGATTTAGTTTAATATAAAAATGTATATGATTTTGAAAATAGCTTAAAATAACAGTATTTTAATTTTGAAAATGAGACCGCCCTGATCCCATTCGTCCAAGCATTCGCATAATCGCGCTCGATGTCACAAACGATACACTTTCTCGAAAGAAAGAATGCATCTCGCGACTCGTAGACCTAATCATACGAACTAAAGCGACTGCGACATCCGTTCGATCCGCGAACCTTTACGTGCGACCGATAAGCTCCCTACCTAATAGAAGATATGCAGAGGCTTATTTTACCTTGTTCCAAGTTCCCTATAGATGCAGTTCTCTATAGCTAATTACATCCCAAATGACGGCTGTCACTTGAGAAAACTCTCGATAACGACGGGTTCTGTCTTCAAGAATTTAAGGCTTAGGCTTCACTGCAGGACGTGAAAGAAGTTGGAGCGCTCAAATCGAACAGTTATTTCCGTGAGTCCAAGCGAGAAAGAGTGCAGGGATGTCGCAGATCCGACGCAGTCTCAGCTGACTTCCCAACTATCCTACGACGTGGCGCGTTTTGAGACGATGTTAATTAAACGTTTAATCCCGCTAATTTTATTATTCGGACTTACACTCGCATAATACTCAATTATGCAAATAAATACAGAGATATGAGTGCTTACGTCGTACCATACGACAACCTCTGAACCCAAAGCCGTGTTAGACTTACGCTGCGCAACACCTGGCCGCACGTGTCTCAAAGCGGTGAGTGAAGGTTTACGCGATGCCAGGCGAAGCTACCTCAAGTTCTATATGTTGTCATTTAAACTGGTAGGCTTTATTGAAGACATCCTCTCGTCGCTCAATCCAAGCTCCACAAAGATGTTGTTGTAGAATATCGACCACCTCCGATCGTGGCTCGCTCCATGCTCCTTGTTGTCGCCTACGATGGTTACCTTCACACTTCATCAAGAATATCCTAACGTCTAAAGCTCAAAAAGGTTATTGCTCGTATTCCAACGTTCTGTGTCGTAGCTCGATTTTTGTTTTGTTTTTTTGCTTTCGCTTCGTGTTTCGTATGCAAAATATATGTATCAGCAAGATGTGAAAGCATTCGAAAAGAACTCGCAAAGAAAGAAATCGTAGCTGAAGAATTTGCAAGAAATAAACTTTAAAAAGCAGTACCTGACATCTGCTATCATTAGTATGACTAGATTTCAAGATAATACCATTCGTATGAAATAAACTTACAAGCAAATTACGTAAAAAAGAAAACCCAAAGATAAAGGCCAAAAGGAACGAGTCAGTAGAAATAACAAATAAAATTAGAATACACATATAAAGCACTGTAACTAGGTGCGAGACGTCGCAAGCGCAGTGGGCTCGGAGCCTGGATCGCGTGCTTCCGACCTCGGATAAGAGTCGCCGACCCGACGCTCTAAGGAGTAGGTACTCTAACCCAATCCAAGCGACTAACTACGGACTAGTATATTTTATAAGAAATAAATTTTCGATTTTCACGCAAAATCGTTGTTTAAGTTTTTTACGCAGCTTTTTTTTAACAAGAAAGAGATTTTGTTTTATTATTATTTTCTTTTTTATAAATATTTTGTAAAATTATATAGCTATGCGCTAATCACTCTAATCGTGCAGGATTACTAACGACCTAAGATCGTCTGTGAAACGATCTCACCACGGCTCGACGAACAAGCATCACCTGGTCCTTTCCTCTCCCTTATCGAGGCGTCCTCGACGTAGTGGATACTATCCTAATTATCCCACATCGTATCCCTCGTATAAGACACATAAAGATTATCATCATCGCCTCGCCACCTGGACCTCGTACTTACACCGATCCGACGATCCATATGCGCAGAAACAAACGTCCCCAATCGCGGTGAGGATTCGAGTAGATGTTCAGTCTCAAATCCCGGCAGACGGGCTTCAATATCGGTTAGTTCATTTTAGTGAATTCAACATTCGATTTAATTGGGCGACGGTGAACCATGCCTGCTGCGTCCTCGTGTTCTAGTGTCTCGATTAGACTTCGCGAATCGTGTCGTGCCTAGTCTGATCGTGTAATCGAGGATTAGGTTAACTGGCCCTTACTCTGCGTGCGCTCCTAAAGTTTCAGAGGTCTACGCCGTGAATTGGTGAGTGACTCTCACCTGGGGTGTGCTCCTAACTTTAGTGAGCTCTACGCTAGTGATTAGTGTGACGGCTCTCACCTAGGCGTGCTCTTAACTCTAGCAAGCTTATGCTGAGGATCAGTGTGACGGCCTCACCTGGGCGTGCTTCCTAACTCTGGTAGTCTTATGTCGAGGATTAGTGATAGCGCTCACCTGTGCAGGGCTTCTAGGCGTCTGTAGTTCTACGCTGCGGCGTAAGTAAGCGAGCTTCACATAAAGCGCAGCACCTAAACCAACGGATCCTACACTTCGACTCGTGCTCTAAAGCTGATTAAGAGCTGTTTTACCCTTCCTCGTTTAAATCGTAATCCTTTTGTGACTTAACCGTTTTAAAAGAATAAAAATAAGTCAAGAGAACAAAAGAGGCCGACTCACTTCCAAGAACTACAGAAAGAAAAGAATAAAAAGCAAGTGAGTCGTGCCGAAAAATAAACGTTCAAATCTACAGATCAAGATTGTTCAAGCAATACAAGCAAGTTCTACGCGATAATCCCGCAAGCTTCTACGACTCGGCGACGAAGTTAGACACTCCAAACAACAGATCCTAAGCTGTTCCTATGGCTCAGGCAGCAAGTTGCAAGCTCCAAACAAGAATTAGAGGTTCCGACATCAACTATAAGCACTCTTAAGCTTCCGACAAGAATTATGTAGCTTTCAAACATTCCAAACAAAGAATTGTAAGCACATGACAACCGATCCCACATGCCTTCCAAATAATCCAAACAAAGACTCAAACTAGTTTTTTCAAGCCTCCAATAAACTCCAAACAACAATAAGAAACATTACACAACAGCTTTAAAGTCACCAACAGACTCCAAACAACAATCTAACACTTCCAAACAACTCTCACAACAATTTTAAACCTCATATAAGACTTCTACAAATGATTTGCAACTCTAAACAAAGACTTCCAAGCACTAGACAGATCTTCCAAACAAGCACTTAAATGATCCAAGCAGCAACTATCCTCCTCCAACATCATCCTACAAACTTTCATATGCCTCAAAACAGCCTCTTAATTAGCTCCTAATAACAACATACAAACTTCCGAACAAGCAATTATGAAATTTCCCTACCTCCAAACAACAATTATAAAGTCCAAACAATAATTATAAGACCTCAAACAAGAATTATACCATTCTCCCAAACTCTCCTACAACGAGTATACAAGCAATTAATTAGCATCCTACAAATGCCCTAAAGCACTCTCAGCTTCAACAAGCACTAAGCAACTATCTTAAACACAAAACAACAATTTAAAAGCTTCCAAACAGCATTTAAAATGATTCCAAACAAAGAATGAAAAGGCTCATAAATGGCTCGAACAAAGTGGAAGTTAACATTTAAACGGAGCAACAAAACTCTCCAAAACAACGAACAAATAAGCATTTAAATGGAGCACAAAGATTTCCCAAAACAAATGAACACAATGAGCACTTAGAACGAAGCACAAAGCTTTCCAAAACAAGCTGAACAAAGTGGAATTTAAATGGTCCAAAAAGCTTTCAAAAGAGAATAGTGAAGAATCGAGCAAGGGCAGCTTCGAAATGATGTTTAAAATAATCCTAAGATCATGCATATGTTACTTCGAATCAACCCATCAAGCTTTCTAACACTAGCATGTGAGATTTTCGCATTTTAAAGGATAGTGTACAAAAGCTTTGAAATATTTGCAAACGATCATACGAAACATTCGCATTTAAAAGCTATGTTATCAAGACTTTCTCGAGATAAGTGTCCAAATCAACAGTATAAATCCTTAGTATGCAAAGACATCGGTCTCATAAAAAAATAGAGGTGCTTTCATTGTAAAACCAAAGTTTTAAGTGCTAGTACATGTGAATACATACAAGTTGAGCAAACATGCATGTAAATTTCTTAAAGTTTTGAATGAAAAATCATAAAAGCAAATTAAGATTCATATTCGAGCACTCGTCGCAAAAGTCATCTTCAACTCATGCACCTTAATTCATGAAAGTAATAGGATCTCCGTTAAAATAAAGAAAGCCGAGAGAAACCGAAAGAAAATAAGTTGAGAAATACGACCTCGATCCGATGAAGTTCTGTAAATCGCTACAAAATCGCAGCGGTTGCAGTGTGGTCCGACGTCCGAGGGAAACAAGCCGAGTAAGCTTCCTGCGCGAGGAAGAAGAGGATACGAGCAGCCTTCGCCGAGCGTGGAAGTCGAAGCGTGCTAGGGCTTTCAGTGCGAGCTTCGATGGAGGCGATCGGGAGAGGGGGAGCGAGCGAGCCGGCTCGGTTCTGTGCAAGGAGGCGAGGTGAGCGGGAGAGATCGAGAGAGGAAGGAGGCGAGCGAGGAAGAGACGGGCGAGGGTAAGTCGAAGCGGTGCAAGGGGTCGTCCGTGGAGGTTCTTCGGCTCGTGGAGGTGGAGACGGAGCGGATAGGGTTGCTCTGGCCAGGGCAGAGGCGGGGTTTTGTTCGCTGCGCAGAGGAGAGTGTCGATCTTCGTCTACGAGGAAGGGAGAGGCGAGCTCGAGCGGCTCGTCCGTCGTGCGCTTCGCCGAGTGGGATCGAGCGGAGGAGGGAAGCCGCAAACCGAGGGCTTCGTCGTGCGCAGGGAATCGAGGCGCGTGCGAGCGGGACTTAGGGTCGTGCGCAGGAGCGTCGATCGGGAGAGCCCGAGCGGGGGGAGGAAGAGCAGGCTAATGTCGATTTGTCCCGTCGAGCGGATTTTGTGTCCCGCGCCTCTCCCATAGCTCGTTACGCATGAGTCGAGCGGGAATCGAATCTTTTCCAACCCGGGATGCCCTCATTAGGAAAATAATAACCCATAATTAAATATAATTAAGATAGAATTATGTGGTTAAATTTGAAATTCAAATTTTAAAATTTGAAACAACTAGGCTCGTATTCAGTCTGCGACGAGCTCGAATTGAACCTGAGTCGAGCCCGGATCCGCATCCCGCAAATTAAAAAAAAAAATGTGCATCGATTTTCGTGTCGTTCGCGCGCGCGGAACCATAAGCACATGCGGTACGCTTCCTAGCTAAATTCGACGTCCCGACGCATCCGTGCGTCCGTTTCGTCATCCGAGGCCGTCCGGACAAGCTTCGCTGACTGGCCGGACCAAAAAGCTGTCGAATCGTGCGCGTGCGAACTCGAGCATCATTGGGCGGTTCACCTGGCGCCGTCCGATCCTACGGAACTCATTTTTCGAGCCATCTACATTGTAGTCCCAAATTTCGCAACCAGGAGTCGAGCGCTCGGACTACTCACGCGAGTGCTTCACAAAAACGAGCTTTAGGCTCGCCGGCTCTCATGAGAAGTGGGTTCCGTGACTAATCCGCTAGGATGGTCAATAAGGAACTCCTAAAGCTAGATCCTAGGGTCTAAGAGGAATATCCTAAGACCTCACTAAAATGAGGTCAAAACCCACTTGATCAAAACTTCAATCTTTTTAGTAGTGATTTATGTTGGCACCAAGCCCATGTGCCCACTCGATTAAATCTCAAGCTTTGTGATGGACATAACCCCCAACCCAACTTTTTACTAAAGCATGCTTCTATGCTAATAAATCTTCTAAACAATACTAAATCTATCATCAAAAATATATGCATCCACCTTGGTCTGTTTAATATTGTTTAGAGGAGACAATCTATGGTTGCTAATTAGATTCGATGAATGTAATAGCTTACGTCCCTTTGATGCTAGTATATTAGGTTTACTAGTATACACGGATGTCAGGACTGTGGTATTCCAACTAGATTTACCACAATCATTTCAACCATCTCCAATAAATTAATTGCAAACATAGCATAAAGTGCAAACCTAACATCAAACCTAATAAAGCATTCTTAATTGAGAGTACGCTCTCATCCTTGCACATGGGTCAATGCTAATTTTATATATATCGATCCATTTTTATTAGGTGTATCTGAAGATACTACACCATTTGTGAAAATTTGGATTAAAGAAAATGAGAGTATATTTTCATAAATGTGAGGTTATTAATTATAAGGTCTTGTGCCCATAGGAATTATTGATTCTAATTATAACTTGAAACAACCTAAAGAGATATTTGTTTAAATTAAACCCAATATACCTCATGAAAAATAAACTCCTAAGTTTAAAGAGGGGTTTTTGCTTTTTATGAGTGATTAGATTTATGGAGACATATTTGAGGAATGTTTCTTTTCATTCTTTGGAAGAGTTGTTTATGCACTCAATTGATTGCTCTCAGTTTAATTTTAAACTTAGTGAATGTTGAATCTATAGCAATTATTGTTGCTATATGATTCATTTTATTTAATATGCACACTCATGCAAAATTAATTATGCATGTTTCTACCATAAAAATATCCAAAATAAGTCTCAACAGATTGATAAGGCCTCGGATCACATTAGGGTCTTCACCTACTGTTTCTTTAAAATTATAGGTTAAAATTCTCATATCAAACAGTTGGATTAAGATTCCTTGTATTAGCATGAAGCTAATTCTCTATGCTTCCTTGAACTGTCCAAAGTGTCATGCTCTAACCAAAACCTACTATATTTAGCCATTGTAGACATATTCAATCTACGGTCTCAACTACATAATAATTGGATTTTTGTTCTTACTTGACATTATGGTGCCAAGGTTCCATCCTATCAAAATCCTTAAAGCTAGCCACCACAGTTTACTAAAATCTCTCTTTTTTAAGTTATTGTAAACTTAAAAAGACTCGTGCGCTAAACCTTAATTGACAAGATTAAATACTTGACCCTTGATTTGGAGCCAGGGCTCCGTGTTATTAAAAATCTCCCAAACAACCTAGGATTGGTCCTCGAACATAATACATAGGTCCCTTTAGTTGTGTCTACTTCCAGGAAACTTCTTTAATGTGGTAACCTATGATTATAACAAGAATGATGTACCGTCAAATTTAGGTTTGCTTTGAAGTAGCAAGTCATAACGAGCTCAATGGTTAAGTACTCTTGGTCACAATATATTGCTTGACTTAATTTGTAGATATATTAGAAAGCTATCTATCCTAAAGCTATTGTCTTATCTATGGTTCCTTAGCAACATAGATTATTACATGGTGAACTTTAGATGCTAGAACTACGGAATCTTGATAATTTTTTCTATTTTTTCCCCCATACCGAGCCCTAATACTTGCAAATTCTGAACAACTTTTTTCAAATGCTCGAGCTGAGCAATTTCTTTAATTGAGAGTGCTATACCTTATGGGACAGGTAACTATGTAGGCTTGTATTCTTTAGAAATCTTTAATCTCAGATCTAAGTAATTGCTAATCTAACAATCTTTCTAAATATGGTTAGGCACTGGAGGCCCAGAACGTTTCTCTTAGCAATCTTGCTCGCATCTTCATTTTTTTTTCTTTGTTAACAACCTCGAGGACTTTCTATCAGGTTTTAAAATGCCATATTTTTTAGTTAAGTTGCGGTAGTCATTTTGAGCACTTTAATTGGAGCTGAAGATGCTGTACTAATACAATCTGTTGCGCTATTAAGACTAGACTATGTTTTTTATTTTGTTCTTTTTTTGTGTCATCATGTATATGCTAAGCGGCTCTAAATTTATTATTATTATTATTATTATTATTATTTGTTTTACTATCTTCACCTGAAATAGGAATCAATTATTTCTGATCCAAAAAAAGTAGCTGCAGTTCTGATACTAAGACACCTATGCACATACTTTGTTTTGGATTTTTGAAGACAATTCAATCCTATTCACCATATCCACCAAATATGAACCCATCGCTTGCAAGATAATCTTTTTTAATATTCTAAAATATATTCTTCTTTATAATATGCTGATACTATTTCTGTCTTTTGTACGTCACTTTTTGTTTGCGTTTGGTAAATTGTTTACAACGGAACCTAATTTTGCAGGTGGCTGTGAATGTGAAGGAGAAATTGACTGCTGCGAAGGAAGAGGTAAAGTAGTGCATTTTTGCTATTAAGATGAGGCATTACAATGGATTATCAAGCTGTTCGATGTTGCTTTTTGGGTAGGTCAAAGAGAGCCTTGGACTTGGAGCACAGGAAACTGCAGGATCGTCCCACAACACAACCAGTGCAGACTCTTTCAGAGAAGATGGGAACAGTGCGACAGCTAGATCAGAGAGTTCTGAAGGTTATGAGGCTAGCAAGTCTCAAGAACAAACTGGAGAATCTGACACCTTGTTTAGCAGATTTAAAATGAGATATTCTGCTGCCTCTCCTAAATTATCATTAGCATTTAAGAAATTGCGAGAAACAAAAATTCATGATTTAGCTAAGAAAGGATATGATATGATAAGAGATGAGCTTAGTGCTAGCTCATCTAAAAGAAAGCGCATGCGTTATACATCTACTTCTACATCATCTGATCCCAGGAGTGCTCGAACTGATATTGTTATTGTGCCCTCCAAACAGTCACCACTGGGAGAGAGGTGGGAAGCATTTAAAAGGAAGGTAATTACCATGCAAATTTTGCCTTTTTGTTTTTTTTTTGTTTTTTTTGTTTTTTGGTTTTAATTTCAGGCATATGCTTTGAAGAAATTTTTTACAAATATTTGCATCAGGTACAAAGTCATCCTATTTATAAGCGGGTGAGGGGAATTAGTGATCCTGTCGTGGCTAAGGGACAGGAGGTGAGGCTTCTTGGTTATCTCCTATCTATGATCAAATAAAATTTTCTTATTATTTATTTTTTACATTGTTTTTTTTATAGAATTTCAATGGCATTTGAAATTCATATATTTATGTTGGCAGATAGCTGAGGATGTACGGGAGACATTGGAGACAAGTGATCATCCTCTTGTTCATAAAATTATAGAGTTCGCACTTTCTCATATATCATTTAATATGTTCCAAATTTTAAGGCTTTTTATTTTGTTCGTTTTTGTGACTGCAGTGCTTTTTAGAACAGCTTTTGATATATATATTTTGAAATATAATGTTGCATTTGTAACTATGATGAATGATGGTTATTGAAAGATTTTAAATTCTCCATGATTGTTTTGGTTTATTTTGATGTTTTTATTCATCTTCTTTCTGAGGTTGATGATGTAAAAGAAAATTAAGTGCTTGTTAAATTGATCAACTATAGCTAGTTTACTGCTATATGCCAAGTCTCAATCTTATATAAACATTTCCATAATTCATCTCTTTCCGAGAGGTCTGACCTATGCCAAGTTTTTATTAAATTTACAAGTTATGGCTGCTTGCCAAGAATATTTATTAACTCTGTTTACAAACTGCAGTTTAACTTTTTGTAATTAGACTATACTAACATATTTTAGTGCAGCCTTTGTCCTTGAAATGTTCATCCAGCTTTTATCTTTTCTGTTGATTTGGTTTTGTCATACTCTATGCGGCGTGCTTCTTTCCCTTTTAAAATTTTGCTTTTGTTTATGTTTTTGACGTTTAAGGATATCTGGACATCTATTTTTTTACATTTTAACCTGAAGTCCTCAGTTGAATTTCAGGTAAAGACTGCTCCTTAATATGTTTGTTTCCCATTTTATCATTGGACACATGCTCTACCCCTTCTATGATTCTAAGTTCTGACCTTTTATATAATTTGATATTTTTGTCCCACAATATATATCTGAATTTTCATCTTTTAAATAGTGATTTTGTGGAAGTTGACAACCAGAGTGAATTGCCATCTTTTATTCTTTTTAAAGATGTAATTTCTATCTTTTGTTCTTTTCACTGCAATATTTATTTTTGTTTTGGGATTGATAGTTTTTGTGAATGTATTTTCAGACACCTATATGTGAAAATTGGAGGGTTACATTAGAAGTCGACAATCAACGTATAATTTATCGAAAAATCGTGACATGAATCATTTTGATAATTGTATAAATGTTAGGGCGTCCCCTGGTAGCGACACGTTGTATGACCTGGATACAATGAAAGTGTGCAAGGGCCGCTACATCGGTATCGGGGTGTAGTGTCAAATAAGCAAGAGTTCCCACATTACTGACAGATGCGGGTAAAGAAGTTAGTCCATGAAACTAATATTAGGGAGAATATAGGTACTCTCACAGGTAAATTAATGGAATTAGTTGATATTATGATTCCTAGAAAGATAAATATCTTATGTATTCAAGAAACTATATGGGTTGGAGAAAAGACTAAGGAGATTGATAACTTAGGTTTTAAATTTTGGTTGCAGGTAAGAGTCGCACTAGACATGGTGTAGGTGTAATTACAGATAATAGTTTGAAAGATAATGTTGTAAAATTATATTAATTTTTACAACATTATCTTTCATATTGTTATCTATAACTACATTTGGAGATAGAATTATAGCCCTTAAGATTATTGTTGATACTATGATTTTTAATATTATAAGCACTTATGCTCCTCAAGTAGGTTTAGATATAGGTTTTAAAGCTAAATTCTGGAGTGATCTAGAAGACATAATATAAATGATACATCTTGAAGAAAGAATTTTTATTGGAGAAGATTTAAATGGACATGTTGGTAGAGTAGTAGAAGATTTTAAAAATATTTATAGTGACTACGGTTTTGGAGTGATTAATGAAGAAGGTAAAGCCATAATAGATTTTGTTTTAGCGTGTGATTTTGTTATTGCTAACGCTTTATTCAAGTAAAGAGACAAACATATTATTACTTATAAGAATAGTTCAAATTAAGCACAAATTGATTATTTTCTTACGAGAAGAAGAGATCGTCGAAAATGTAATTATTGTAAATCCATTTCAAGTGAGGATTTAAGTACTCAACCTTGATTATTAGTTCTAGTTTTTTAGATGAATACTATGAATCATTGTCATAGAATTAGATGAGATACCTAAAAGACAGATAAAATTATTTTTTTGAGTAAACTTTAAGATTTCAATATTTGATATGTTCATGATTAAATAAATTATATGTGGGATAAAGTAAGAAACACTATTAAACAAGTGGCAGAAGATGTACTTGTAAAATAAAAAAAAAGTCTCTATAAATAAGAAAAGTCGGTAGTGGAATAATAATGGACAAGAAAAGATAAAATATAAGAAGTTATGTTATAAAAAATTGTTTAAATGTAAAAACATAGAGAACTGAGAAAAATATAAAAGTAGGGAGTCTAAGAACATTCTGTGATGATAAAAATTCTGCTTTTAGTGTTCCTTTATAATATATTTGATACTAAAGAGGGTGAATAATTTATGTATAAACTAGCCAAACAAAGAGAAAAGAAAAGTAAAGATTTAACTCAAGTGTATTAAAAATGAAATTCAACATAGGTGGGTGAGTTATTTTGATAAAATTTTTAATAAAATTTCTGAAAATACATTTGAACTTAGTTATTTTAATATCGTTAATAATAATAAAATGTTTCATTTTTACCATCCCGTTAGTAAAAAACGTTGAGGAGTCTTTAAAGAAAATCAAGGGTGGAAAGCCTATAAGACATGATGATATCCCAATTGTGTGTGGAAATATATAGGAGCTTTGAGAGTTTCTTGGCTTACTAAACTCTTTCATTTTATTTTCGAAACTAAAAAGATTCTTGACGAGTGGAGGAGAGTATTTTGGTCCTCATTCTTAAGAATAAAGGGGATGCAGCGATTGTGCAAATTATAGAGGAATGAAGTTAATGTGTCATACTTTAAAACTATGGGAGAGGGTAATTGAATATTGTTTAAGACGTATTACAAAGATTTCTCATATCAATTTGGATTTATGTCGGGCAGGTCTACTATGGAAGCTATACGTTTATTGAGAGGTTTAATGGAGAAATTCAGAGAGAATAAGGAGGATCTACATATGATTTTTATTGATTTTGAAAAAGTTTAAAGTAAGGTTCCAAGAGATATCCTTTGGACAGTTCTAGAGATGAAATGTGTTGATATGACTTATATTCAAGTCACTAAAGATATGTATATTAGAGCTGTTACTTGTGTTCGAACAGGAGAAGGATTGACCAAATATTTTTCTATTTCAGTTGAATTACATTAGGGATATGCTTTAAGCCCATATCTTTTTGGTTTAATTATGGATGCTCTTACTGGACATTTATAAGAGGATGTACATTGGTGTATGTTTTTCCGCTAACGATATCATTCTCGTGGATAAGATTGGAGAGAAAGCTCAGAATAACTTTAATTATGGAGGTCTACATCGGAGTCTAAAGGCCTTCGTTTGAGTTGAACTAAAACTGAATACATGGAATGTAATATTAGTAGTAGTAGCTCTAGTGACAGAGTTGTAACTATAGTTGATCAAATTATTAAAAGCGTGGACTTTTTAGATATCTCTTGTCTATTGTTCAAAGTGATGGGGATGTTATTAGTGGAATTCAAGTTGGTTGGTTAAAGTGGAGGAATGCTTCGGGCATATTGTGTGATAGAAACGTACCTCTTAGTCTAAATGGAAAATTTTATAAGATTGTGGTGAGACTTGCAATGCTCTATGGCGTTGATTGTTGACCTTTAAAAGAGATGCATAAAACTAAGTTAAGTGTTGTCGAGATGAGAATGCTTAATTAGATGAGTGCCTTTACACTTAGAGAGAAAATGCGAAATGAATATATTCGTGATAGGGTTGGTGTGTCTCCAGTGGCAGAACAAATGAGAGAGAGTCGTCTTAGATGGTTTGGTCACATTAAATATTGTCCATTTAATGATCTGATTAGAAGAGTAGATGTTTTAGATTCGACTTATGTTAAGAAAGACAATGGTAGACCTAGAAAGGCTCAGGCATATTGTATAAAAAATGATCTTAATTTATTAGAATTAAATGAAAATATGACGCTCAATAGAATGCAATGGAGAAAAAGGAATCATGTAGCCGATTTTTTGTTGCATTTTCAAACATGATTACCCTTTTAAGTCTTTGTCCTTGCAAGCTTGATGTTACTTGATAAACATTTAATTTTTTTTTGTTTGTCTAGTTTTAATCGTTATTGTTTTTCATTCATATTTATTTGTCATAAACTATGATAGGAACTTGAAATGTGAACTAAACTTTGTTGTCGCTGAAGTGCAAATTTAATAAAAATTTTCTCATATCATTATATCTAATATGGTTGTATAGCCAATTATGAAACTTCTAAGGAGAAAATACGCATTCATTTCTGGCGCAGGCTTCCCTCGCGTGGAAGTGGCATGCGGGATTTCCCCTCCGTAGCAAGAATGCAGGAGCGACCCGCTAGCGATTCGACCGGTCCATTGAATCCCGGGCCGAGTGGCTTAGACGAGGCTTTTAACCGGGCAAGACCGCCGTCTCCTTCCTTTGTTCCTCCTTTGTATGAGAAGATTTTGATGGTTATCTTAGTATCCTTCTTGCGTCCCAATCCCTTCCTTCTATATAGGAATTTCCTTTTCTTCTTGTTTCATTTTTTCTTTCAATAATAGTATATATATTACCGTTTCAATGATTTACAGGGGGTTCTTGTTGTGTATTGTCTTCAGATTCCAGTGTGGAGCTCTTTTTCCTCTGTGGGTTGTATCCGAGGAGGTGGTGGTGCTTCAGTCGTATTATACTCTGAGGTGGTGATTGTATCTTCCTTTTAACTTCCCTAAACTTTCCCTTTCCTTCCCCCTTAGCCGCCGACCACTCCGACCCTTCCCCAACCGCCTTTAGCCCATTTTCTAGCCTCCAAATATGCTATCCAACCCCCCTCCAAACCGCCTTTCTAGCACCACAGCGTGCTGTTCTGCGGCCACACTTGCCTCCCAACACTCCATCTTTGCTCCGCCACCCCCACTAGCCATCTCGATCCACCTAGCCAACCCCTACCGCCGTTGGGACTCACTTTCGAGGTGTTTGTTTCGTTTATGTTTGGGTGATGTTATTTTCAGTTTTTGTGTTGTAACCCTATTTTTTTATTAATAGAAGTTTCTTTTGATGTTTGAGCTTTCTCTTCCGGTATCATTTGTTACTAGTGCCCGTCCAACCCTAGTCTCATCCTAAAATTTTCTAGCATTTTTCATAATCCAAAAACCTTTTTCCTACCACTAAATATTTTTTCCACAACCCAAACCCTAACGCCATCAAAATTTTTTTTTCTTATTCTTAAACTTAGCCATGCCACTAATGAGCTACCTGTGCGAGCCTATCCGGGAGGAAATACAACGAGAGATATGCCGACTTCAGCGGTGGATTACGGACATTAAGGATGAAATTCAATGGGAGATAGTACCGGTTCCTACCAGCTTGGTATAGACAAAAACTACATACTCTATCTTCAGAAGTGGTGGGACCACACCACCAAGCGACCCCACATCTTGCATGTAAGGGTCAACCTCTGGATCTTGTAGCCAGAATGCACTCAGGGGAACATCCAAGGAAACCTAGTCAGAGGACAAACTGATTCATATTAAGAACGAGGGAGACTTGGCCGCATCCCTAAATTCATCATAGTCAGGAAATGTTGCAAATGTTGCAAATACCACTGATTTGGGCATGTGGAATTAGAATGCACCACCAAGGGAGAGATCTTTTTCACTGAGCAGGGTGTTATTGAAAAAATAGGCATGACACAATTGATACGGGAGAAGATGAAGATTTTTGGGAGGATCCTCCACTTGCAGCTAGCTAGAAAGAGACGCCACTAGTCCAGTGGACCCCGAAATAGAGATTCCAGCTGAGGTAATAGTAGTCGTTATGAAAGATAGTGACCTCCATGTAATGAGCGTTCAAGCAGAGTATGAAACAATGATACCTCAAGATACCATTTCACAGGAGTTGAGAGGAGCAATAGTAGGGCCGACCTTGGCTATCCAAAAGTATCACGAGCTTGAGGGGCCGACATCAGATACAGAGCCACCATAGGTAAGAGAACTATAATTTTTTCTGATTGATAGACCTCTTCCTGAGTTATCCCTATCGGGGGAGGTCCAACAGGTCTGAAAATAAGTCATTTTGTGCCATGGCGAGAATATCACGTGAACTTATTCAGATGTTATTTCCTTTTCTACGTGGTACCCCTCGTCAAATATCCAACAAGAAGAGATGAATCCCAACGTTGTAGTGGGCCCAAGTAGTTTTATGGGGACGATATTTCTTCAATGAGATCCAGGTCCTATTAGTGATAAAGAGGTCTCTCCTGAGGGAGCGCTAGTGAGAACTCCTGAGGGGGTGCTAGTGAGAGGGGTGCAATCTATCATAGATTTCTCCCCGTAATTGTTCCCTTCTATACCAGTTCCTCAACCGATTACGACGAGTGGAAGAAGCATGTGAACCTTGAAATTACTCGATACCTGAGCCGTGAGAATACTCGTCTTCCTACAGTTCCAGTTCAGGATGTGCCAAAAGGGGTCGGATACCTATTCTACTAGAATGTGTTGTGGAATGACAACGCTAATATGATTGACCTACAAATGGCCTTGACACCATGCCACGAGGAGCTAGAAACTTTGATCAATTAAGTCAAAGCTCTCCCAACCCCAGGAGACTGATGTGGGGCTTTTCCTGCGTGGACGGGGCATGCAGGACCGGGATTTACATTCTGCAGCAGGAATGCGGGAGCCACTCGCTATCGATCTGACCGGTCCACTTGAGGACATGTCCAAGTGAATCCCAGGCTGAGTAGCTCCGGCGAGGCTTTTGACGGGGCGAGCAACCTCCTACGCCCCTTCCTTCATCTCCTATTCCTCCTTCGTATGGGAAGAGTTTTTTGTAAATTTTTAAATTGATCGGTTAAACAGTGAAAATTGGATCCAAGGTGGGGTGTAAATGAGCCGAGTTTGAGCGAGCCCAAAGCTCGTTCGATTTAGCTCTAATGTTCAAAATAGCTCGTGAAATGATTGTTTATGTTCGGCTCGATTTCAGTTCGTTTATTTAAATTGAGCTCGTGTTTGGCTTGAATTGGAGCTCAACAACTATAACTCTCATGTGGGCCGGGCTACATGGCTTGTGATCAAGAGAGGGATTTTTTTTTGCATTTAAAAACCTCTAATGGTGTAAGTAAACTCTTCCCACAAATGCGGGACTAAACAAGTCACCTTGGCTATATATATATATATATATATATATATATATATATATATATATATATAGATTTGGCATTAACATGCATCCAATCAATTCATATATATTTACTTATCCAACATCTAAACAAATGGAACACTTGGGACGGTGAGCTGAGATGGGTTCAAAGCTTGTTGGGGGCTGGCATTGCTTTTTTTTTGGGTGGTTGGGTGGGAGGGGGGTGAGGGGTGGATTTACATGCATAATAGCCAACTCCAATATATTTACATATCTAACTCCTAAAATTTAATTTTTACATTCATACGAACGAAATTTCTTATATATGTTTTTAAAAATATAGTATAAAAAATTGATATTAAAAAAATAAATAAATATTTGTAATTAATTAGTTATTTATTTAATTTGAGCCGAATACAAACGAACAAACCTTTGTTCGTGTTCGTCTCGTTTGTAACTTGAGCTCAAAAAAATTGTTAGTGTTTTGCTTGCATGCTTGACAAATAAATGAACACGAACTACTTAACTAGCCGAAAATGAGCTGTTCGCGAATGAAGAGCGTTGATGGTTATGTCCCTTTATTGTTGATTGCTTAATTGTGCTTCCATGGCTGTTCTTTTAATGAAGTAAAATTTGTCAGTGCCATGGATGACTGCATTAGTTGATCTCTCTTATGAAAACATGTTTTGGTTCCTACATGGTCAATGTGGTTCCACAATCCAGTAAATTAAAACTCGATGTTGTTCTGCATTCCTGTAAATTAATGGCCTGTGAGGCCTCAGAAATTCTTTCAAACCATACGCTGAATATCTTTGTTCTAATAGTGTGGGTAATCAGATTCGTCATTTGTGGGCTTATGTCTGTTAATTATTCTAATATGGTGGGATTGAAATCTCTTGTTTAATGAAATGAGAAGGTTATCGTTGAGTGAACATTAGATTTTCTTACCCTCAACATTCATAGTGCTTCTAATAGTTCATGCTATTACAATTTTGCTTTTTTTCTTGAGATCTTTTAAAATTATATTTATGTTGGATATCATTATTTATCATATTATTGGTATTCTTTTTGGTAGTTTGAATGAAGCTGTTTTTGGGGAGAATGCCACTGCTCTCTCATTCAAGGAAATAAGGCGTCAAGATCCGTAAGATTAAAATGGAATTTACATTTCAGTTATTCTTCTAACAAATGGAAATTTACTTTTTCACAACACTTATGTTTTGATCTTTTCCTTTTCAAGGAGTTTCTCACTGCCTGAATTTGTACAAGAAATCCAGGAAATGATTAGACCTGTTCTGACTGCATATTATAAGGTGTATTTTCAAGGACTTCAATGCTTCTGTTTGATAATTAATAATTGCATTCATCTTAGACTTTATTTTATTTGTAGGGTGATATTGAAACTTTAAAAAAGACTTGTAGTTCCGAGGTAATAGAACGGTGCAAAGGAGAGCGTATGGCCTATGAAAGTCAGGGTATTTATTTTGATAATAAGGTACAAAAGCATTTAATGTATTTGTTATCATAGTTCAGAGCTCTGTACTTATGGTTTCCGCTTCAATGTCATCGTCTGTGTTTTATTTTTTTATTAGAAGTCCTTTATGATCCAATAGTACAGTCAATATGATTACTTTGACCTTCAAGTGGTGGCTTTATATTCAACTATTTCCTTTCTATGTTGAAACTATTTTCTTTCTTGACCTTTTTATGTAAGTTGGATACCATTCTTCAATTATTGTTTGTGAAGACCAGCTAGAATTTATTTTTTGTTAGTTTGGGAATTCTCATTCATTCATCACCTTGTATGTTATGGAAAATAGGTTTGGGGAGGGAAAATTACTTCAATCTCTTTATTCACATGTAGAGTACATATATATAAGGAAACCAATTCCTCCTAATTTACAAACTTATCAGATATATCTAATCTAAATTAGGAAAGGAAATAATTTTGAAAATAAAAAGAACATAAAATAGGAAGTGCATAAAACTAATGAAGAGGTTGTCAAAGTTGTCCCCAATCAAAACTTTCATTATTTTTGAAGTGGCTGTCCGGCCCACCATGGGAAGGAGCCGAAACTTCTCAATTTTCCATACCGCCCCTCAAGATATGTCGTTGATTTTGTAGAGATCAAGCTTGGTATTGAATTCTCAGAAGGCGCTTAAAGGAAGAGCATTGGCGACGACATTAACGACTAGTTGATGTGTCTGGATGTAGCTTAGCTGTATAGTTTCGCCATTAACGTTTTCAAAGATAAATTGCTTATCGATTTTAATATGTTTGGTTCTATCATGATTCACATGATTTTTTGCGATATGGATGGCTGCTTAGCTGTCACAACACATCTATATAGACCTGTTTGAGGTAAACCTCAATTTCTTTAATAATTTTTTAATCCAGATCCCTTTACAAATTCTCAAAGCGAGTGTCTTATAATCTGATTCTGCGCTGCTTCTAGAAACAACAACTTGCTTTTTTACTTCTCCATGCAACAATATTTTCCCATACATAGAACCAGTAATCTATGGTGGACCTTCTGTCAGTGAGTATTCCAACTCAACTAGTTTCAGTGTAGACTTTTACCTCTATTTCTAGTTTATTAAAAATCAATCCATAACCAAGAGTCTTCTTGAGAGACATCATAATCCAATACACCATCTCTAAATGCTCTTCATTTGTTTTTTCTTATGTTGGCTCACAATGTTGACAGAGTATGTAATATCTAACCTAGTATGCAACAGGAAGATGAGTTTCCCAATAAATCTTTGATCTTTGATATCCTCCCTCATCCATGAATATATTCTCTTCTCCTCTGTTAGATTTTTTGTTGGGATCCATTGGATTATCTAAAGGTTTGCATCCAATGATCTTCGTCTCCTTTAATATATATAAATGAATTTCTTCTGTGATGTATTGACGCCTTGCTTGGAAGTTGCTACCTCCATACCTAAAAAGCATCTCATGGTTCCAAGGTCCTTGATTTCAATCAGTGACAAGCACTTCTTTCATCTTCAGAATTTCTCTTCTATCATCACCAATAAGAATCATGCAATCCACAATATACTATCAGTGCAACAATCGTATCTCCCTGAGTATGTTTTATGAACAGAGTATGATCAGCTTGATATTGAGAATATTCATTAGATCTCATAGTTTTAACAAATCTTTCAAACCACGCCCTTGTTGATTGCTCAAACCTATAATGAGATTTTCTGAGTTTGAACTAGGTGTTCGTTGGAATCATTTTCAAGTCGTGGTCGTATCTCCATGTACACTTTTCTTTGTTCAATTCCCCATTCAGTGAAGACATTTATTTATATCATGTTCATGCAGTTCACACTTCTTGTTAACTGCTACTTAAAGGAGAATTTTGATAGTGTTCAGCTTGATAACGTGCGTGAAAGTCTCTGATTGTCAATTCCATAGGCTTTAGTGAAACCTTTTATAGCAAGTTTAGCTTTGAATCTCTCAATACCTCCATCTGCTTTGTATTTGATGTTGAACATCCATTTGCGCCCAACAAGCTTCTTATCCCAAGGAAGTTTAATAAAAATTCATGTGTCATTATGATTTAGTGTTCAAATCTTACTCTTCAATTGCTTTCCTCCTTTATGGATTTTCAAGGGCTTTATGAATGAATTTAGGAATTTGCAAACTATCAATGTTAGATACAAATGCTTTATAGCTTGAGGATAGTTTCCCATAAGCTACGTTCTCCAAAATTGGATATCTTGCACAACTTTCCTTGTCAATAGCACCTAAAGAGAAAGATGATAACTCTTGGGTACTAGAATCTCCTGAAATATTAGGTAAATGTGGACTTGGATGTTGTTTGAATTGGTTTTTTCTTTGTAAGTAATTTTCCACTTGCTCAAGATTTTTCTTTCTCCTTGTGTACATATGAAGTTCTTTGTTATGGACTTCAAGTTGGGTTAGTTCGACATACTCAATAAGGATAGGAGGGTTAGGTGGAAGAGTAGGTTATGTGACTATGCATGCGTTATTAAGTGCATTCTAAAATTCACGTTCATTTGCACTCTCACCCTTGAACATCAGACTCGAGTAGTAGGATTGATTAAAAAAAAACACTGGAATTCATGGAGATTTAGTATCTTTTGGTACCATTAAAGTAGCATTTATACCGTTTTTTGTTGGAGGTATACCCAAGGAAATACACTTGATAGATTTAAAGTCATGTTTTGTGCAATTTGAGGAATGGATGTGAACAAATGATACACATCCTATGATTTTAAGTGGTATAATAAAGAGAATGCTCTGATGTGAGGATAAACAACTATCAAAACATAAAATTTTGTTTTGAAGTTGAGTACCCAATTAAGCATTTAATTGATAATATATGTTGCAGTGAGAACTTTCCCTGAAAAATGTTTTGGAATTTGATGGGATATAATAATTGAGCGGGATAGCTCAAGGAGATGTCTGTTATTTCTCTCAGCTACATCATTTTTTTGTGGGATATAAATACATGAATTCACATAAATAATTTCATTTTTTTAAAGATAGGACCTGAATTGAAGTTGAAATGTTTATTTGCATGATCAGTTTGAAGATGTGAATTTTGCATTGAAATTGAGTTTGAATCATGTCATAGAAGGTCTGGAAGATTTGAGTTGTTTCATATTTTTCCTTCATTTCGAATACTTAAGTAGTTCTAGTATGATCATCAATGAATGAGACAAACCATCTAACCTTACTTTGAATTTTCACATTTGAACAACACACACACACATATAATTATGTTCATAATGTCATCATGATCATTGATACAACTAATAAAAGGTTTAAAACTCTTGGTTATGATTGGCACAAATATTTGAAGGTATTAAGAGCGCTTATTCAATTCTGTTATTATTGATAGGTTATAGGACTCGTCATGATAATATCTAGATTTCATCACGTCTCAGCTGATTTTCATTCCAACAGTTCTCAATAATATATACAAGCACAAGAAAGCTTCTAATGGGTAATATGAAAACAAATGAAGGAAAAAAAAAAGAACTGCAAAATTAAAAGTAGAACAACCCATGGATGTTTCCTCGTACAATATGGTAGTTCTAATTATGTAGTGCCAAGCCAACTTCTGAGTTGTCATGGACTCGATTTTGCTCAACGTGTTAACGAGCAAAGAGCTCGTGCTAGCATCAATATTATCTAATTAGCTCTGGTGCATGCTTGTTTAAGAAAATATTAATATAAATTATACTTTAAATATATTAAATTCAAGAATTTAAATGTAAATTATTAAAATTGATGAAAAATTACATTGTACTATTAAGTGTACTCTAATTATTTATACTCTAATTATTTATTCATTTTATCATTTTATTATAATAGATGTTTGAATCTGAATTTTCTCACTTTAATAATGGTGGAGTTGGCTCATGAGTTGACTCAAATTTGTTGAATTAAGCTTAAGCTAAAAATTAATTAATTAATCGAGCTCAAGCTCAAGCTCCAACCAAGTATGGTTCGAGCTCGGCTCGACTCTTTTACACCCCTAGATAGTTTTTTTGGATTGGTAATCGGACAACAAGGATTCCACAGATTTTTGAGTTGCAAGGAGACTATTGTTGGTCCAGGTGGGCGAAGAAGCTATTATGGTTCTGGGAGGCAGAGAAGGTGCTGTAGGTCCAGGTGGGGGAAGCTTGGGATATTTCACATTCCTTCTCAAATGCATAAGTTGATCTTATTCATTCCAAACTTGCATGATGATTTTTTAAAGATTGTCACTAATAAACATTTGATAAAAATGTATTTAAGTTGTTCATCTATGGTTATGAATGGAATATAGATTAGATCACTATCAAGTATCTCGTTTATAAAATATCTACCTACTACAATTTGCTTTGTCTGGTTATATTGCATGAGATTAAGCGCAATACTGTCTGATGGCCTTTTACATTGTAGTGCTTTATATATTTTTTTCGTTCAATCTTTAAATATTTCAGGATTATTGTTAGCCATAATAATTTGCAAAACTTTAGTGCTTTCAATCTAAATTCAGCTTCTATGCAATTTTTTTTTTTTACTTTATGTCATGAGATTTCATTAAAATGAGTGAACGATTTAGATGTCTCGGGTTTATTGTTTAAAGTAGTGGTGATATAGATGGAGATGTTATTAGTAGAATTCAAGTTGGATGGTTGAAGTGGAGGAATGCATTGGCCTATTGTATGATAGAAAAGTACTGCTTAGACTTGCTTATAAAATCGTAGTGAGACCTGCAATGGTTTATGGCACAAACTGTTGGCCTATAAAAGAGAAGCATAAACTAACTTAAATGTTGTTGAGATAAGATGCTTAGGTGGATGAGTGGCTTGACTCTTAAGAGACAAAATGTGGAATGATTGTATCCTGGAAAGGGTTGGTGTAGCTCGAGTGAGAGTCAATATTAGAGAATCGTGTTAGATGGTTTGGGCACACTAAACGTTGATCATTTGATAATCCGGTTAGGTGCGTAGATGTTTTAGATTTGACTCATGTTAAGAAAGGTAGAGGTAGACATAAAAAGAATTGCACATGTTGTATAAAAATAATCTTAATTTATTAGAATTAAATGAAAATATGACTCAGTTGGATACAATGGAAGTAGACCTCACCTGGGATAAAGGCTTGGGCATGTTGTATAAAAAATGACGTTAATTGCATTAGAATTAAATGAAAATATGACACTTAATTGGATACAATGGAGAAAAAGAATTCGTGTAGGCGACCCCACTTACTGGGATAATGGCTTGTTGTTGTTGTTGTACTTTTTAAGTCATGAGATTATCTCTTAAGAATATATAATTTTCTGGAGTTGACCTTTTGCCAATCATAGAACTTACATGCAATTGAAAGAATGTTTTCTCATTGCTCAAGTTCCTCTCCAGTTGCACTTGAATTGCTTTTCAAATTCACGCAACTCGAATCAAATCCAAGCCTTATTGGTGTTTCATTACACATTATGCAGCAACATTTAATTTCCAGTTTCTGTTGTTGAACTGTAGCACAATATTATTTGTTTACCTCATTCAAAGCTACATATATTTTCTTTGCCTTTTCAAATTAGTAGGACCCACAGTCTAAAACCTGTAGCAAGTAATTATGACAGTAATATATTTTTGGCCTGGTGGATTTTTTTTTGGCACAATTTTTTATTTTTTTATTTTGTTTTGGATATTTAAGTTACTTTAATATTGTTTGGTTTCATTATTTTGCTAAACTTATTCTAAATTATTTTGTCAAGTTTGTATGTATTATTTTGGTTGTTTATCATTTATTTCATCAATAACTAAGGGATTTTTAAGTAATGTAAGATAATTTATAACATGAATAATGAGGCTTGTAACAACCATTTTGGTAGAGATAATGTCACTTTTGAGGCACGACATTTGCTTATTTTATTAATTTTATTAAAC
The DNA here is from genome assembly GCA_022702705.1 of Papilionanthe hookeriana x Papilionanthe teres. NCBI lineage: Eukaryota > Viridiplantae > Streptophyta > Magnoliopsida > Asparagales > Orchidaceae > Papilionanthe > Papilionanthe hookeriana x Papilionanthe teres. The sequence goes on from CM040432.1 coordinate 116,202,311, forward strand.
TTACCACATTTTCTTCCTTTCTTTTCCTTTTTTACTTTTTCAATGTTTCCTTGTGATGTTTTTTCTTTTCTTTGCTATTTTTTTATTTTGTTTGACTGATTTACAAGATCAACGCTCTGTTTATATATTACAGATTTTACACATTTCTGAGGTTGATGTTCGAGAAACAAAAATGATGGGATCTACTCCAATTATTGTTCTTGCTGTAAATATTCCTGTCATTCTTCTTTCACCTTTTTGTTGCATCTATTCCTTGTATAAGGTTCAACATAGTTGAAGCTGGATCTTTTGACTTGAAATTTATTTTCTTGCAGTTTCAAACACAACAGATTTATTGTGTTCGTGATAGGCAAGGATCGATCACTTCTGGTGGACAGGTAAATTTAATTATATTTTAACTTCTATGCTTAGAAAAAATTTAATGTGCTACACGTTCATAAATATTGGATGGAGAGGGTGGCCATGGTAGTCTTTGCCAGTTAATGGCTTCTTAGTGAAAGGTTGGAAGATAGTTTCTAACTAATTTCTTCTTCACAAAATCTAAAATTTACTGCTAATTTTTCAAATACTCATGCTTACATAGTTGAACAACTGAAATGTTGGTCTCATTGGCACCATCTATGTACTTAAGAGTTGAATACCGATAACTTATTTATGTTCTTGAAGAAGGATGCAAAAATAATGGGATTGGCCTGTGCGGGGCTTGTCTGTTTAAAGACGGCAGCTTGATTTTATTCTGATACTACTATAGCAGTCCTTCCAATTAAAAGGATTTATGCGGCTAATATTATCAACTTGCTCACCTGATGGGGCCCTTTGAAGCTCTTAACTTCTGCTATAGCTGTCCACTGGGGGTGACATTGATACCTCATTTTTATTTTGATGCATTCACATAAATGCCACCCAATTGCTTCGTATTTACATATTTAACACTTTTACTTTGCTTTTTTACATCTATACCACCAAATCTCTCACATCACGTCTAAATTACTCCCATTTTAACTTAAAAAAAAGTGAAATGCACCTTTTCTTGCATAGGGAAAGTAGTATGTATGTAAGCATTGAAGTTCAGTTGTTAGGTATGTAAATACATAAGAATATAGTGGTATTTATGTGAATCTTCCTACTATTCATGAGCACACGATCTTATTTAAAGGGATAACATTAAGTAGTACTTAGCACATGACCATCAAAGCTGGCTAAAAGTTTGAAATTTGGATATTTGCACCATTATGATAATGCAAACTCATTTACTCACCCGTTAGTTTTGTAATTTCCTCCAATTATGTTATAATGATGCCAATTGTATGGGTTGGGTGCTTTTCTTTCCCCAAATTTATGGGTTGGGTTACTCTGTCGTGAAGATGCAAAAAGAACTGAACTTTTATTATATTTTAAGATATTCAACTAGTATTTTCTATTCTAATTTCTCTCACATGGATTATTCGTAGCTCCCAGTTCCATCAATTGTTGTTTGCTATCACCCTTTCTCTTATCAATATATGCCCTCTTCTTGATACCGTTCTAGGGCTCTTAGAGATGTTTAGAAAGGGGATTTAGCGGAGAAGTAGTTGCGGAATAGCGAGGAAATGAAATTAGGGAGTTTGAGAGCATTTGGAAGGATGTAGGAATGACAAAATTCTGCTGTAGGACAGCAGGTGCGGCAAGTACGACTGTCAGGATTGAAAACAACTGTCCAACGACATATTGGTGAGGTATAGGCGGGTAGACAGCGAACATGAGATGAGAAAACTGTGATTTTCTGCTTTAACCGGCTATTCAGCCCCTCTATAGTCCCATAGTCGCAGGATTGATCTGCGATAGATAGGATCTGTAATTTTGCAGAATCCCGACTATAGCACTCCGCATTATTCTTCTCGGGTAGGAGTGTTTCACCTTATTCACTAGAAGCTTTTGGAATTGATTTATCACCCCCATAACAAAATCATTGTCTTGTTATGTCTGGGACTAGGGTTGTCAAGAAAGCTCGTTGTTCGTGAACAGTTCGTGTTCGGCTCGCCAGAAAGTTCGTGTTTGATTCGTTCGATAAGCAAACGAGACAAACGCGAACGATTTTTTTTCATTCGGTTTATAAACAAACCAAACACGAACAATCGTGTGTTCGATCATATTCGAATCGTTCTTTTTCGAAATATAAAATATTTTAAAATAATTATATATAAATAATTTATCATATTCTAAAAATAATTATATACAACAACAACAACAACAAAGCCTTAATCCCACTAAGTGGGGTCGGCTACATGAATCCTTTTTCTCCATTGCGTCCTATTTAGTGTCAAGTTTTCGTTTAATTCTAATAAATTAAGATCATTTTTTATGCAATAAGCCCAAGTTTTCCTAGGTCCGCTCTCTGCCTTTCTTAACATAAGATGTATTTAAAACATCTACTCTCCTAATCGGATCATCGTGTGGTCGACGTCTAATGTGACCAAACCATCTAAGGCGACTCTCTCTAATTTTATCCGTCACTGGTGCAACTCCAACCCTTTTACGGATATATTCATTTCGCATTTGTCTCTAAGTGTAAAGCCACTCATCCACCTAATCATTCTCATCTCGGCAACACTTAACTTAACATTATGCTTCTCTTTTAAAGGCCAACATTCAAGCACCATAGAGCATCGAAGGTCTCACCACCATCTTATAAAATTTTCCTTTCAGCCTAAGCGGTACTTTTCTATCACACAATAGGCCGTACGCATTCCTCCACTTCAACCAACCAACTCCGAATTCTACTATTAACATCCCCATCTATATCACCATCGCTTTGAACAATGGACCCGAGATATCTAAATCGTTCACACCTTTTAATAATTTGATCACCCAAAGTTACATTGCTGTCACTAGACCTACTATTACTAAAATTACATTCCATGTATTCAGTTTTAGTTCTACTCAAACGAAGACCTTTAGACTCCAATGTAGACCTCCATAATTCAAGTTTTTCCGGACTTTTTCTCTTGTCTTATCCACAATGAGGATATCATCGCAAAAAGCATACACCAAGGTACATCCTCTTGTAAATGCCCAAGAAGACCATCCATAAATAAAGCAAAAAGATATGGGCTTAAAGCCGATCCTGATGTAAACCAACGTAAATAAGTAAAATACTTGGTCAATCCTCCTTCGGCTCGAACACATGTAACAGCTCTAGCATACATATCTTTAATGACTTGAATATAAGTCATATCAACACCTTTCTTCTCAAGGACTCTCCAAAGAACATCTCTAGGAACCTTATCGTAAGCTTTTTCTAAATCAATAAAAATCAAATGTAGATCCCCCTTATTATCTCTGTACTTCTCCATCAAACCTCTCAATAAATATATAGCTTCCATGGTAGACTCACCTCGCATAAATCCAAATTGATTATGAGAAATCTTCGTAATACGTCTTAACCTATGTTCAATTACCCTCTCCCATAATTTTAAAGTATGACACATCAATTTAATTCCTCTATAATTTGCACACTCTCGTGCATCTCCTTTATTCTTAAAAATGGGGACCAAAATGCTCTTTCTCCACTCCTCGGCATCCTTTTAGTTTTTAAAATAATATTAAAAAGTTTAGTAAGCCAGAAACCCCCAAATCACCTAAACATTTCCACACTTCAATCGGATATCATCGAGTCCTACGTACTTTCCCCATCGGTTTTCTTTAAAGCCTCATCAACTTCTTTTTTACTAATGCGACGGTAAAAATGAAAAGTTTTATTATTATTACCGATATTAAGATCACTACTGGTCAATCGTATTTTCAAGCATCATCATTAAAAAGCTTTATCAAAATAACCAACCCACCTATGTTGAATATCTTTTTCTAAGAAAAGACTTTTCGATTTTCATCTTTAATACATTTTACTCGAGTTAAATCTTTACATTTCTTTTCTCTTTGTTTCGTTAGCTTTATACATATATTTTTCACCTTCCTTAAGTATCTAACATGTTATAAAGATCACTAAAAGCTGAATTTTTAGCGTCACAGATTATTCTTTACACTTCCTGCGGCCGTTTTATATTTTTCCTAGTTCTCTACGCTTTTACATTTAAACCAATTTTTATAAGACAACTTCTTATATTTTATCTTTTCGCACATTATTATTCCACCACCAACTATTTTTATTTATAAACTTTTTCTTTTGATTCTCCAAGACATCTTTACCAACTGTTTAATAAGTATTAGTTAATTTTTCTCACATAACATTCGCGTCTTCACGGACATCCCAACTATTTAAATCTTGAATTTTACTCATAAAAATAATTTTATTTGTGTCTTTGTAGCGCTCCTCATCTTATTCTACGACGTCGAATCCTAAGATTCTTTATTTTACAACTCTTCATCTTAAAATCTGAACTAATAATAGATGTCGTACTTAATCGCTCACTTGAATAACCTTACAATCCTTACAATCTCGACGATCTCTTCTTCTCATGCATAAAATAATCAATTTCGTGTTTTATTAGATCCATTCTTATAAGTAATAAGATACGCTCATCTCTTTTCGAATAAAGATAAGTAATAATCATATCATACGCTAAAGAAAATCTAAAATCGTCTCTACCTTCTTCATTAATCGCTCCATAACCGTAAATCACTATCGAATATTTCGAAATCTTCTACCACTCTACCGATACGTCCATTTAAATCTCCTCCAATAAAAATTTTTTCTTCAAGGCATTATCGAGTCGTATTGTCTTCTAGTATCATTCCGAATTTATCTTTGTAATCTATATCTAAACCAACTTCGAGGAAAGATAAAGACTTTTAATATTAAAAATCTTAAGTATCAATAATAATTTTAAGTCGTTATAATTCTATCTCCAACTCTATTAATTTCGACAACATTATCTTTCAAACTCTTATCTATAATTACACCTACACCATTTCTAAGACGACTCTTACTGTAATCACTATCGTTTAAAACCTAAGTTATCAATCTCCTTAAACTTTTTCTCCAACCCATTTAGTTCTCGAATACATAGGATATTTATCTTTCTATGGATCATAATATCAACCAATTCCATTAGCTTACTATCGAGAGTACTCTATATTCCGCGATCCTATCCTAATACTAAGTATCACGGACTAACTTCTTTACCCGCATCCGTCCATAATGTGGAACCTCGCTTACTCGACACTACACTCGGCGTCGGCAGTAGCGCCTCGCACACTTTCCACTCGTATTCGGCCATACAACACGCGTCGCTTCCGGTGACGCCCTAACACTTACACAACGATCAAAAGGATTCATGTCATGATTTTTTTTCGACAAGCTTTTACGCCATTGTCGACTACCTAACGCAACCCTCCACTTTTCACATCCGGGCTTGGGACCGGCAACGGCAGTGTTAAAAAAGTAAATAATTATATACTCTAAAAAATTATGATATTTTAAAAAAAGAATCCTATAAAGTTTATCTAAAAATTATTATCATTTTAACAATTCAAAAAATTCAAACAATACAAACAAATTTGAAATATTTCAAACAATTCAAACATTTCAAATAATGCGAACAATTCGAACAATTCTGAGAATGCTTGTGTTCATATTATAGTAGATCAATATGTGTTAATAATTAATTAAACCACATTCGAAATATTATAATTCAAATTAAGGGACTTCTGAGAATGCTTGTAAGTATTACTTGATATTTTCATCACTTTTGGCTAATTTAAAAATTGAATTATTTCCATGCCAAAAGACATGTGAGCCTATAATGAAGTTTATGGGATTGCTAATATAGTTGTTGGAGTTTGACTTGAGTGTTTACAAAGCCGGCGGAACTTGTGGGACTAGTGGAACATGTGAGGCTTATGGAACTTTACCATTTTAATGGAGGTTGCAACAATTAATATGAAAAGCTTTAAGAAATTAGATTTATTAATTTGGGATTTTGGATATGAGGGGACTTGGGTGGTGAGGGTTGGTTAACTAAGGTTAGGATGGAGTTGGAGAGCCTGGTTTTGCTATTTAGGAACTAGATAAAGTAATTAGGAGGATGTAGAGAAGGAATTTGGGATTGTTTTGAGGATGAAGAGGTAAATATAGAGCTGAGAGATTAGGAGTGGATCACTAAATTAACATTTATCCTCAATAATATTCCAAGACTAGAAGAGAGAATTTTGAAAGAGAAGAAAGGTATTTAGGTATGTATTAGCTAAGATGATGTCATAAACTATGCTTGAGAGGATATATCTTACTGTTTTAAAGTTAGTAGTAGTGCTATTTTTTATGTATTATACATGCAAATATGAAAGTTTATTTATTAGATATGTAAATATGTTAATGTAAATTGCTCTATAATCTGGCGAACTCATGGTTTTCTTGCAGGATACAATCCAAACTGTATATTATGGCTGGGCCATGCAACTGGTGGACGCAGAAGAGCTTGGAGAAGGAGCATACTATCCTGTGTGGAGGCTACGAGAAATGCAACAATTGGGCGTTCAAGCCCTCATCTAGGAGTAATATCATTTAAATATTTCCCATATAGCAAGTGATTATCATTTTTTTTTATTTCTTTTGTTATTATTATTATTATTTTATTGGGATGATTTTGGTGCATCCCTCCAGTAAATTTGATAAGTTTTTTAGCATACTTTTTCAATATTAATTTTCTTGTTTTTCTTCGTTGTTTTCTATGGATGCTCTTGACTTGTTTAATGCAATAAATCTTAATAAAATTACGTTTCGGATCTGTTTGGGGTAGCTGCAGCTTATTAAAAAGTAGTTGTGAGGCTACTGAAAACTAATCTGATTTTCAAAAAGGTGTGGTGATATATAGATTTCAACAGTCACCGCATCTAACCAAGACCGGTTGAAAAATATAGATTTCAACAGTAACATTTTGAAAAAACTGTCAAATGCAGTTTAACCAAACAGACAATTGTAATGCGGTGTTGCAACGCCACTATATCATCGCCCCCAAACAAACCCTTCATCTCCCTCCCCTATATAGCTCAGTTGCCATTATTAATTGCTTGTTTTTTTTTTTTTTTTTTTTTTTGTGTTCTTTTATGTATGAAATTTATAATTTGGTTGCTATGACATGTTTTGATTGTAACCAATTGATATTTTTATAGTGCTATCCTTCTCGTTATGTCTTCAAACATATGACTCATTCATGATCATTTGATTAATTAATCAAATATGATATGATAATTTTATTAATTATCGATTGATAAATGAACATAAATTTAAGATGCTTGGTATTCAGTTCATTTGATCGTAAGCTTACTTTTAAAGAATATAAATAATTGTGGTGAGAAGCTTGAATACATTTTAATTATATCTTTAATAATAAAATATTATTATATATATATATATATATATATTTGCTATAATTAATTTATTTTATTCATCAACACTAGTGATTTGTTAATGACTTAAATTCCGCTTCTATTATCCTTTGCATTATTAGAAGTTTATTATATCACATATGTGAAATATAACATGAAGTATGGCTCATATATAAAGGCCTATATGAGGTCATTTTTTATCTTTATATTTTATTTTTGAAAATAAAAAAAAATAAAAACTAAATTCAAAGATAATGTTTATTTATTCATTTTTTATTTTTTATTTTATTTTTAAAGCATTGTTGTTAAAATATTAAAAACAAATAAATTGTGTTTTTGTTGTTCTAAAAACATGTTCTTTGGAGTTTTATTGTGTGAGGCTCGAGCGCTATCGTTCTTCGGCGGCCCAGCTTGCCTCCCCACCTCTGGTCGACAACCGCTATTATTGCATGGCACCACCAGTGCCATCCAGTCACAGTCGTTGATGTTGCCCGTCAATAATATTTTGTGTCGAGTGAAATAATGAAGACGGTAGTAAGTTGTAGAGCTTAATACTTGAGCGTATGTGGATTCAATCGTTTTATAAATAGTATAATTTTTTTTAGAAAAAAATTAAAATATTCATCCTAATATATTTTATATTTATCCCAACAATTACTCAAATATATTTAGGATCGGGAATATTCTCATAATAGAATAACACATGAATAACACATGAATAACACACAATAACACCTGGATAACGCATCATGTGGCATGATATCATTGGACTCTGCACATTACTCTACGTGCGGAGTCCTTATGTAATATTTTTTCTATTTATAAAGTGGGTATTTATAAAGTGGGTATTTACATTTCAAATCCTCACCTCCGCCACTTTCATCAGTCAAATATATTTAAGAGTAAAAAAATATATATGTTGTATTTTAACTTGAACTAACGTGATAGTAATATTTATTTAGCTTTTATGTTATCTGTTCTGTCTTTAGCCTTTTAATGCGAATAAAAAAATAAAAAATTCTCAACATAAAATAGTATTTGTTCCCTTATCCTTCAGATCACGTAGATCACTTAAAATAACATTTCCTTTTAGAAAAGTTTACATAAATACCCCTTAATTTCTATGTATTTACATATCTAACACCTAAACTTCATTTTTTAAAAAAATAAAATAGCAATAATATTTGGGTGTTCTAAACATAAAAAAAAATAAAATTTTATTGTGAGATATAAATATATAAGAATTCGATGCCATATACATAAATGGCCCACCCTTTTTTTTAATTAAGCCACTCCTATAAATTAAATTAATGACACATTTCCTTAAAAAATATTTATTTTATTTTTACATAATAAATACACTTATTACTCTACCAACCCTTAATAAAAAAGAAAAATTTATTACATTAGGACTTCTGACATGGAGATACTTCTGGAGTCCAATAAAAACACATAACGTAAAAATAAAAAATAAAAAATAAAAAAAACTTTTTTCTTGTGATCTGGCTAGTAATACTGTGGAATATTCATCCAGTGTTATTTTGTGTTGTTCATGTGTTATTGTGATGGTATTGATGTATTATTATGTTCTGTTTCTGTGTTATAATAACACAATAACATATCAATATTATCACAATAACATCTGAATAATGTAAAATAATATAGAGGGAATATTTTCCTATGTAATCAACCATTTTTTTTTCTATCACTTCAGAAGGCACGAATTAATTAGACTCCAAACATATCTCTACATCCGTAATCCGGACATAATACTCAGCAATAACAAAAGACACAAAGTAATTATAATTAAAAAAAAAAAAAACAGATTCAAATTTACAACTCTTGCCCTCAACGCCCACCATAAAGCATCCCATCGACACTATCCCTTCTACTCTCCTTCTTCCCCATAACAGCAATGGCCCCAGTCCACATGCTCTTTTTCCCTGCTGAAAGCAAAGGCCACTTCTTCCCAATGGTCGAAATGGCCAAGCTTTTCGCCACCCGCGGCGCCGCCGTCACCCTCCTCATCACCCCCGTTAACGCCCTCCTCATCTCCCCCACCATCTCCGCCGCCGCCGATTCCTCCATCCGCCTCCACCTCCACCTCCTCTCCGACATCCCCCAACACCCCGAAACGCAGAACTCCGACTTCTTCACCTCACTTCTAAACACGGAATCCATTCTCCGCCGCCCCTTCGACGAGATCCTCCAAGAACTCCGCCCCGATTGCATCGTATCGGATATGTTGATGCCGTGGACTTACGACGTCGCGGCGGCCCGCGGCGTTCCGAGACTCGTCTTCGATGGTTTTAGTTTCTTCTCTCGGTGCCTTGAGGACGCCTTCCTGAAACAGAACCCCTTACAGAACCTGTCGCCGGAGAACGATTCAATCGTTCTCCACGGCCTCCCCCACCGCATCAAGTTCCACAGATCTCAGTTTCCTGATCCGGACGAATGGGCCGAACCCACTCCATTAAACGAGGTGTGGAATCGGGCGGCGGAGGTCGATCCGAAGAGCTACGGTATAGTTGTCAACAGTTTCTATGAGCTTGAACCCGAGTACGTCGACCATTACAGGAATACGGTGGGGATTAGGGCTTGGGGCGTCGGCCCTGTGGCGATCTGTGATCAGGACTCGGTTAACGGTGATCACGAATGCTTGAAGTGGCTCGACGGGAAGAATCTCAACTCAGTCGTCTTCATTTGTTTTGGCAGTATGAGCAATTTCTCTTCCACCCAGCTAAGAGAGATTGCTCTCGGTCTCGAGGGTTCCGGCCATCCCTTTATTTGGGCTGTGAGGAACAATGCGGAGGATTGGGTTCCTGAGGGATTTGAAGAGAAGATAGAAAGAAGAGGGCTTCTGATCAGGGGATGGGTTCCGCAGTTACAGATACTGAATCATGCATCGGTGGGAGGGTTTGTGACGCACTGTGGATGGAATTCATGCCTTGAAGCAATTGGTGCTGGTTTGTCGATGGCTACATGGCCATTGTTTGCAGAGCAGTTCTATAACGAGAAGATGGTGGTGGATTTGCTTGGAATCGGAGTTGAAGTGGGGGCGAAGGAGTACGGGTTGCCAGGGGAGGTGAAGAAGGAGGTGGTGCCGGCGGCGATGGTGGAGGCGGCGGTGCGGAAACTGATGGAGGAAGCGGAGGAGACCGACGGGAGGAGAAGGAGAGCTAAGGAGTTGGCGTTGAAGGCGAGGAGGGCGGTGGAGAAGGGGGGTTCGTCGTATAATGACGTCGGAAATTTGATTCAGGAGCTGACCGAGAGGAAGGGAAAATGACATTCTTAATAGTGCTCGAATTTGTAATACGCTGATTTTATAACTAAAATGAAGTTTTAATTTGGTAAATTTTGCTCATTCTGCCTAAAGAAATTCTAGTATTACAAAGTTTATCTATTTATTTTTTTACTGATATTCAATAAAGTTAAATATAACATTTCCTTAAATTATATTTGTTTAGGTGCATATATGTAAATATTGGAGTTTAGGTGTTAGATATGTAAATTCATAAGAATTCTCTCGTATGTATTTTTTTAAAATTTTTTTAACATTCAAGATGAATCTTACATAATTTATACTTATATGGTGCTAGAAACTTCAAAGCGGTGATATGGTAATTTAATGTCGTAACACTGCACAAAAATTTAACGCATATAAATAAAAGGTGATTGCAGAGGATATCAAAATTTTTTACTTGAAAAAATCCTAAAAAGGGAAAAAATCGAGGAGTCTCACTTAGTTATAATAATCCATTGTATAATCAAAAGTACTCGGATGCACTTTTTACTTGGATTAGGGGAGTTTTAGTTACAAGTTTTAGTTACAAAATGATCTTGAAATCATAACTGTTTTGAAATAACCTAATAAATATAATTGTTAAGCATAATTGTGATTGTAATTGTAGTCTAACAATAATAGTCGTAGTGATGCTATATCAGCCGAATTTGGTAATGGAAATCGTTGTTGACTGTAGAAGTTTTATTTCATGGCTATCATAGTTGGAACAGAGCAACTAAAGCCATAATATACTATAACAGTTGTAGTTGGCTATAGAAGTCATAATTAAGTAAGAATATAATAATCGTAGTATAGATATCAAAGTCGTAGTTGGAGGTGGTCGACAACATCTGGTGGTCAATGGTGACTTTTGGTGCTCAACGACAAACTTTCGTGGTTGGTTGTGATCTCAGGTGGCCAATGGTAACTACCAGGACTTCATGAGTTATTTTAATAGTCTACTCTATTATCTATTTTCCCCTTTTAAGTGAAAAATGTGGATCTAGTTATAGCTTACATTTTTGTAACTTTTTGAATGAGTCATCAGTTTATCTATCGTCGTATAATTTTCTTTTGTGAGTAAATTTCTATTTTAGATAATGTGAATGATAAGGAGAAGAGACGAACGGAAAAACAGGACATAACACAAAAGATGAATGAACAAGAGAAGGAACTTGGAGAACTTCTGTGCGGCAAACTGCACTATGATAGGTCAAGCCTATACGCCTGAATAAGATCATGTTGAAATAATTTGTGTCAAATATCTGTGAAAGAATGCTTACGAAAGATACCTAGAACCAGATATTAAGGCATGTTTTGTCTGTTTTGGGGTTAAGAGTGCTCCCAAGGGGGCGTGTCCCACTTGGTTAATTATATCTTCGGGGTTGCCCAATAATACTCTTGATTCATGCAGTTTTTGCTTATATTTAGATTGACAACTAACACCGACCTATCAAATGATAGTTATTTCGCAGGAGAATACTTGGATGCTTACAAAGCTCTTGCCAAAAGACAAGGTAGAGAATGAGTCTCTCATGCTCCCATGTGGGACATGGATAACAGACTCATCAACGCGCGAGGCAATATGATAGGTCAAAGCACTTCCAAGCCATAAGAGCATATAAAAAATTGTTGTATCCCAAATGAGTGGCAGCTAATCGACAATCAGGCAGACAAGATGATATCAATGACAGCAAGAGGAGCGACAAAGCACGAAGTGGGTAGTCAAATGAAGGGAGGAGTAAACTCTAAACAGGTTGAGGTGACTTGGTTTGGGCACCATGAACCTTTCATCCCAAGACACTAAGGCCCTAAATTTACATGGTCAAGAAGGTAGTCTACCCAATGCGTCCAGAGATCTCTGGTTACCAATCCGTAAATTGCGTCGCTTTGTGGGAACCTTGGTAGCCCTAAGGTTTAAGCAACAAAACTCTATCCTATGACTATCAGGTGGAGCTCTATAATGTGAGACTTATACTCACCGAAGTGAAAAGAATGTTGTTGGAAATAAAGAAAAATGAAGGTTCAGCTGCAAAGCTGGAAACAAACCAAACAAAGGACTTACACCCTAAGCGCGCTAGACAACCACCTAAGTAGAAATCTATGTTGAACTAATCGGGTTGGAGAGGTACACGTGCTTCTCCTCAGGACATGCAATATGATATATTTTTTTATTCAAGTCCTAATGTGGAGGTTCTATTAATATGACTTGAAATATGGTGATGCATGCAACCCTTTTTAAATCAGGCTAAAAGGTCATACAGGAAAGTAAGAACAAGTTTTAAAAAGCCCTATTAGTATGACTAGTATCAACCTCCCAATTTGCCTAGTGTGGACGGCCAAACCAACTGTGACACCAGATACAAGGTATGCACGTAGCTGTCCAATCAAGCGAGGTATGGTCAAGCTGACCATTATCGTTTGTCTAGTTGAATCATCCAGTAGCGAATGATTATTTGAGCCAACTATGTCGGGTGGCCAGTCATATCTGGCTTGTGCGAGCAGCCAGACCCACGAGCATAGAAACATACAATGCAATGTGCAAGATGCAATACATACTGATCATGAAATACAATATTATATGATTAAATTGATCGTAATCAATAGTGAGTGAAACTTAACTAACACTCTCACATGGGCAGCTAGGGTTTTAGCTTTTGGGTATGCAACATGGCCACCTCCGGCTTTGGAGAGGAACATGTGGAGCTTCATCCTCTAATTGCTCGTAGGAAAAGTCCTTCACCATTTGTAGAACGGGCTAGCTATAATGCTTTCTTTGTCTATAACCCTTCCAAGACCTTGTAGAAAGAGCTAGCTACAACGCTTAAGATTTGAAATGTCAAAGTTGTGGGAAATTGGGATTTTGGCCCACTAGAATTTTGATATAGAGTTTATAACTGAAGGTCACTCAGATCCACAAAAGATTTTGTCACGACCATAAATTTGGCATTCTCTACAAACAACTTAGGGTTGACTAAAAAAGAAAATGCAAAGGTTTTTAAGAAATCTCACCGTTGCGGTAATTGATCGACGTCCCAAGCTTGTGTCCTGAATGAATCTCTCCTAACAGGACGAGAGAAGCCCAACCAAGTCCTTCCCCAAAATAATGAAAGCTCTCCTCCCTAGGAAAATCATCGAAAAAGTTTATCGAAGTTGTGCTTCTCTAATGTAGAATGACACTCTCATTGCTGGAGGGACCACAAAACATTATTGGACTATTCCTTCCCCCAATCTAGGATTAAGCTTTCCTAGCCAAATCTGGCAGTGAGTTCGCCAGAAAGTTCGCTAGGGAAAGATGGAAGAAGAGGATGTAGGAGAATTTGGAAGCAAGCCTACATCTTGGCCTTCTCCTTGAAGAAGAAGATGAAGTATGCTTCACCTCTTGACTTCCTCGCTCTAAGCTCAAGGAAAACCCTAAACTTCTCAAGGAATAAGATGGAGTTCTCCTTTGCAATAAGATGACCGGTTCCTTAATTTCTAAATGTTGATAATTGAGTTTTTGGATTTGCTAAGGGGAGATAAGCCAGTTGCCCTTACTTTGAACGAGTATTTAAACGAGCTAAAAATTGAAACTGTATCTAAAATTTCATATGAAATATTGATAAATAATTTTACAAATCTCATCACACATCTAATTTATTGATTTTAAACTCTATGAAAATGATAATTCATGAATCATGATCATATGAGATGTAATCTGTCATATTTTAACATGATTGTATTAATACTATCGAGTTTGCACCCAACTGCCACATCCAGCTGTTGTAATCTCCCATATTTTAACACTACATGCACTCATCATTTTCCTATCTTTTTTGGATAATTTTCTTACTGTATTTCATATTGAGTTGCTGCGTCATCCTTATTCTCAATAATATATAACTTACAATAATTGCACAACACTTTCTCAATACTATTTTTAATTTGAGTAAATTTTATGAGCAGAGTGTAAAATGAAGACATATGAGATACTAGAGTTTCAGACATCCATGCAGAGCACGATCTCCTTGTTACCTTCAATGTTTGCAAGCTCAAACAAGTAAGAGTTTCATATGTTTCAAGAGAGACTGTAAAACACCAAACTATGAGAGGCTAGAGAGAAGGAAAGATTTGTGGGGGCTTTAAAATTAAATTTAAGGGGCATTTCATTCATACCACACAAATCTTACAAACTTTCACATATAACACCTAAACTTTAATTAAATAAATAAATAAATAATTAATTAATAAAAATATATTATTGATATAATAATATATTACTATTAAATATAAAATTAAATAAATTTTAGTTACTCAAATTTTATTTAAATAATATATCATATATAAAGTGTGCTTTCAATTTTAATATCAAATGTTTAACGAGTTATTTTTTGAACAACAAACGAGTTTTTCGTGAACATAAATTAATAATTTTGACTATATGCATGCTTAATCCATTAAAGTTCTGAGCTTTTAAAAATTGTTCAAGCTTATTTATTTACTTATTTGGACGAACTTGAATGAGTCCTCATCTAGCCAAGTTCGAGGTGTTGATCGAGTACATTGGTTCACTTGCAACCATGACGACCTATATTAATTGCGGGAGATAATGTCACTCGTACATAAAATAATACATTTGAAATTTACTCATATTCGAAGAATTTAATCAAAAATTTAAATATATTAAAAATGAATTAAAAAAACCTTGAAATTTTACTTCTTATTTTTTTTTTATTCTAATAACATCCCTTGCAAAAAAATGCAATGTAATTTTTAGCTGGACCAAATAGCTAATGTGAAAATATGAAATACATAATTAGTAAGCCGAAAATGCGGTGCTGAAAGTCATATTTCCCTGTAAAAGATTCAACAAAATTTCTATGAGAGCAGACGGAAAATCAGAGAAGAACGGCGCGAGTTGTCAAGCTCCAGCTTTCGTCGGGCGACCGCAGCTTGCCAAACCGATCGTTGATGCGCGGTGCTAATCTTGAGTAACTTGCAAATCTCAGGTTGCGACTCGCGAGTGAGCGAATGTCGTGGCACATCATGACCATGCGGCTCTGCTGACTCCTCCTCGTCTTCTGCTGATCGAGCACTGTTGAGCCCTAATTCTCGTTTTGTTTCCTTCCAATCTCAGACCTCCTCCATCAATGTCGTGGTTAAAATCAGCAGTCAATAAGGCCGTCGAAGTCAGCGGCAAACACAACCTCACCCGCACTGTCCGAAACTATGCCGATACTGTCGTCCATCAAGCCGGCCAGGCCGTTGCCGGCGGTGCTAAAATTCTTCAGGATCGTATGGTAATGCCGAATCTTCAAATTTTTATTGCTTATGAATCAAAAGAATACTGTGATTGATGGAAACCCTAGGCAAGTTTATATCTATTTCCTCGTGAATTATTTTTATTTGTTATCCACACACGCTGCTCCATAAATTTAGTTTCCCTTCTGTTTATTTGAAGTTCCTTTAATTCCTTGTTCTCTGAGGTGATCAAAATTTCCATCTTTATGAAGTTCGGAGAACTTGTCAAGCCATTGATGTAATAATTTGAATGTTCGTTGCACTAGCCGAAGTGTCTTAAGATCCACAACACAAAATTCTCATGTATTTACATATCTCACACCTAACTTTCATAGATACACACATAGTACACTAATCTTTTATATCACATAAAAAATAGCATCGATATCACTTTTTAAAGAGAAAATATTGCATGCGGAGTCTAGACTCAGTTTTGCGTTCGGATTCCAATAATACGACATCATTTGTAAAGTGTTGGATCCCGTTTCGCGAATAAAAAATATATTATTTTTCACGCGACCCGGCTTAAAGACCGCCCGTTCATCGAAAGAAAAAGCGCGCTGTCAATTCCTTTTTATTTTTTACGGGCTTCATCTACGATTTTGATAGCCACAACTTTTTTTTGTTTGAAGTTAAGTCCAAGTGTTTTAGGTTTCACCATCGGATTTGTTTTAGCGCAGTAGACGTTTTAGCGTCATGGACACCGATGCCGACACTTTGACACCTGCACTCAGGACTCCGCCTACCTTTTTTATAAACAAGCTTGACATGGTCATATGTTTGATATGTTTCTAGCTAATTTTAGGTTGTAAAATCTTTTAAACTAGTTGTTCTTCAACATGCAATGTTTAGATTTTACGTTAGCTGTAATAGATTTAAGGAAGGAGAAAACAACAAAGAGAAAGAAAAGAAACCAAGAAAATAAATAGGGAAAATAAATCGTCTTTATTTATTTTCTAGTGTTTAACATTTTGGTCGTGTGAACCATCTGTATTCGAGAAGTGTAAATCTTCATTTGTGTTTTCTATTCAATGTAAATCTTCGTTTGTCTCAATTTTCTCCGAATGCATTTATTCAATCGTAAAACTTCATTTGTCTCATTTGTTAAATGTAATATTAAGTATTCTATTACAATCATATGTATTATTGACTTTATAATTGTAGAGCAATTGATTTTATCTTTGAGAGGTTTACCTGTTCAATGTGTTTGGAAAAACAAAAAATATTCTTGTTTTACCTTTGGAGAACAATCAATATAAATATTATTTGAAAGTATAATGTCATCATATCAACATTGTAATACAACTACAATATTAACACATTGCAACCTCAATTTAACCTAAAAACCCAAAGCTCCAAAATAACACCGAAATATCAATGTTACACCACAACAATATTACAAAAAATAGATCACAAAACTAGCTCACTACCAAAGTACTTGACATCATAAGTGAGGTTTGAGGTGGAGTGTGAGGAGTAGATGGTTCAGCAGATTGCACAGGGGGTGACTATCGGGCAGAGATGTTAAAGTCAGCGGTGAGAGGGTTGGAAAATGGACTTGATAGATCACCGATCAATGGAGAAATAAGTATTTAGTCGTCAGTAGTTAAATATACAAAAGAATCAAAGACTCACAAAAAATAAAATTAAATTATCATGTTTTGTATGCAAATGTAATATCACCCAATTGTTTTGGAACAAAGAGTTGACATCTCTATTATCTGTTCGAATGTAAGTCTAGAGAAAAAAATATCAACCATTCTTGTATCCAAGGCCTCATTTTAGACCACATGAGCATTCAACACCTTGCTTCAAGCTAGGTTGGAGTAAGGATGGATATATGCTCATAAAATCGAAGCTGCAAAAAAGTAAAATTCATTAGCTCAAATGCCTTAAAAGAATAAAAGATTTTCGATATGTCAGATATACTAACCGTTAACAAGAAATTAAAACCATTCATGCATCATAGAGCCTAATTCAGCCTTATTTTCTAAACAACAACATCAACGTGCTCAACTAGAAAATTAGAAATGACTCCTAATCAATTGGAGGAAGAGAAACTTTTTGCATTGTCGCAAAAACTGTACAAGCCACTCGAGACATTGTATTTGCTCGATTGAAAAGATAAGTTCGCCAACAAAAAAATTATGTACAACTCTACAAAGGGAGTTAGATATTGTCTCGAAACAATTGACAACAAGTCATTCTTTATTTTTATGGAATTTACAATGCATATCAGATATTTATACTAGTGCACAGCTTCTCCAAAATTTGACATGTCAATGAGTAGGGTTACCTCATCCGAATTAAAGCTTAAGCATTTGTCACATATTCTGAAAACTTTATTTTCAGGGTCCCACCATTTCAAAATTCATTATGTTAGTTAATTTTTTTGTTAATAAGATGACATGTCAAAAAACTGAATAAGATGTAAATATTTTTGAACAATTTTTGTTTATTCATTAATTTGCTCAAATACTACATTCCATATAGTTTATTAGCAGAAGACCTGTATCTGTATGTCAATATTATTGGATTTAGGACACTGCAAGAGTATTGCATAATAATAAATTAAACATTAGTGGATGTGATCGAACATAATAGAAGCTTTTCTTCAAAAAAATAAATTAAAAAACACCATCAAAATATCACTAGAATACTATCATAATAACATTATAATAACATCATAATACCGCTAAAATACCACCAAAATACTACAAAAAATACCATAAAACAATATCCCCAGAATACCATAACAATACGACCCGAATATCACCAGAAAACCACTAGAATACTACTAGAATTGTGTTGTGGTATTTTGGTGATGATATTTTATGGAATTTTTGGTAGTTTATGGTAGTATTTTGATGGTATTATGTTGATATTCTGATGGTATTGAAGTTGTAATGTGATGTCAAGTGTTTTGGTAATATGTTGGTATTAATCTATTTTTTTAAATATTGTTTGGGTGTAACACTGATATTTTGATGGTTTTGGGTCCTAGGTGGAATTGAGGTTGTAATGTATTAATATTATAGTAGTATCATGGTGTTAATTTGATGACGTTATGCTGTCTCATGATGGTATAGAGGGATACTTGCAAATATTATTTACATTGATTGTTCTTCAATGAAAAAACAACGATATTTTCTATTTTTTTAAACACATTGAACATGTAAACCTCCCAAAGATAGAATCTATTGCTCGACAATTATTAAGTCAGTGATACATATGTTTGTAATGGGATACCTAGAAATATTACATTGAGCAAATGTGAACAAATAAAGTTTTATATTCAATAATGTGTTTGGAGACAAATGAGACAAACAAAGTTTTATACTTAACTAATGACACAAATGAAGAATTACACTTCTTGGTTACATTCGGTTCACATGACCAAAAAGTTAGACACTTGAAAAATAATAAAGTACTTTTTTTTCCTTGTTTATCCACTTGGTTTCTTCTCTTTTGTTTTGTTGTTTTTTTTCTTTCCTTGAATCCATTATAGCTAACGTATAACCTAAACATTGTATATTGAATAACATTAGTTTAGAAGATTTCATAACCCAAAACTTGCTAAAAATATATCGAACATATGACCTTGTTAAGCTTATTTTTTAAAAGGTAGGCAGAGTCCTCAGTGCTAGTGTCGAATTGACGGTGTTGGTGTTGAAGATGCTAAAATCTCTATCGCGGTTCCAATTCCGATGGTGAAGACGCTAAAATCTCCGCCGCGCTAAATTAGTTCCGGTGGCGAAAACCTAACTGTGGCTATTAAAATCATAGATGAAAACCCTAGCTTGTAAAAAATTAAAATGAATCGACAACACTTTTTTTTTTCGATGTAACCGGCGGTCTTCAGACTGTGCAGCGTGAAAAATAGTTTTTTTTTCATATTTTTTAATTCACGAAAATGTTATCCACTATTTTACAAATGTCCCTGTATTATTTGAGTCCAAACGCCAAAGTGCGACTGGCTCCGGATGCAATATTTTCTTCTTTTTAAAAGTGAAATACTTATATACACCTTTTCATTCATAGGCTTAAAGCACCCTAGTGTATGTATTTAAATATGAATGTTTCAGTGTGAGCTATGTAAATACATTAGAATTTTGTACTACGTATGTAAATTTCACTATTGGAATATCTAGCGATTTAGGAAAACTTGCTCAACAACATAACTATCATGTTTGATTCTATTATTGCAACTATTTTTATATAGAAATGCTTGGTGATCTTTTAACCCTCTTCTCTTTGAATTGTTGGTCATCTGCAAATTCAAATTATAGTGGAAATTCATTAGTTCCTAAACTACTGTGATCGAGCTGTTAAATTTGTACGATCTTTCTCGCATTCGATTTGGACTCGATATTTTGATCAAATGATCTTTGGGATGATTTTAGCTTATTCATCAACCATCTGCTAGTTTTTCAGCTATGCTCCCCCCTCCCAAAAAAAATAAAAAGACAGTCATTCTCAAATTGAAAAAAAAAGAGATCGTTTGCCCTCCCACACAACTTTCTTTTTTTCGCATTCTCCGCCTCATTGTTCTGTACTATGAGGACTCGTGCTTTTTGATCTTTGCAACAGGGTTCTGGGGTAAACTTCTCGTCACACCAAAAACATAACCCTTTGGCTTGCCTCTCCCAAATCTCGGTCGCAGTAAGATGCTTGAGTGTTGCTCTCGGTCGTGGCCTATTATTTGTGTTCCGTGCAACCTCCATATATATTTTCATTTTTTGAGGTTTTAGTATCATCGTGGTTGTAGCAGTTCGGCACAACGTTCCATTTATGTCGCTTATGCTGACCTTTTTTATCTGATTCTTATCATCTACCATCTGAACAAGCTCCATTGTCTCCTCCAATCCCCATGGTCTCAATAGTTGGAGTGATGGCCATATGTTGGGATACAGACCCTTCATGAAAATTTCCTCCAATTCTTCTTCAGAAATCCCTCTAAGTCGTCTCGGCCGTAGCTCAAATATTTCCTTGTATTCAATGATAGCCCCCACTTGAGTCAAGACATTGAATTGTTTGTGTAGGTCTCCTTCCCGAATTGTTCGGAAACGTTCCAACAAACAATCATTGAATTTCTCTAAAAGACGGATCAGGTACTAAAACAAGACTAGAACTTTCCCTTACAAACATAACTCTGCCGCCATGAGTTTTTTCTTTCAATCTAACCTATTCACTGCGAAGTATCGCTCCGTCCAATATACTCACTGACTCGACCCGCAATTACGCAGTAAATTAACTTCCAAAAGATGGCCAAAAACTTGACCCGATTTATAAATAATGCAATGCAGCAGAAGTCTTAAATGATATAAAAATTAGAAAATATTTTACACACTAAGCAGTACTACGCAAGATACGTATCGTTTCAGCAATATGTAGCTTTTAAATACCCCAAGATCGATCCCACGATGAAGTCAAGTAAGTATGCCTTTAATCAAATTCTAATCGCTACTAATAAATTCTAGTTTGAATGCCGATTAAAATCGTGTTTTATCTAAAAACTACTCCTAAATGCAAGTGTTAAATGTAATAAGAATTATAACTAAGCTGCAAATAATAATTTTAAAGATAACCCTTTTGATTGAATCGGCTTTGATAATTTCGAGATATTAAAAACTACTATTCTTACGTAACGAAATGTATAACGTATAGTGATCGAGACGCATTTAATATCAGATGCGCTAACAGATAGCAATCCTATTCTTTACCCTTCTGCCTGCGATAAAGAACATCGACTAATCCTACGCTTCGACATCGAATCCGCTGCTAGTTCGTGAGGATACCTAGCACCACTCCGAGTTCCCACGTTCCCTCGCCCGAGGGCTAACATCTACACTTCAAGACCCAAACGATGGAACCGAATCAAGCGATTTTACCGTCACTCTAAAATCTCTAATTCCGCGCCCGATTAATATTATTTCCCTATTTATTCGCATTCAACTTCTACGAACTTCACCATTCATGAATTTAAATGTAGTTCAGTACTTTAGTAGAAAGATAAATCTCTCTGATCGTATGTTTTCACAACAAATTTTAACATTACAATGTGCTTTAATTGCAACGTAAATGAAGCTGCATGTAAAAACCATCACATTTATATCTAAATTAACTTCTAACACGCATCACAAAATCCTAAGCATTTAATTCTACTCATTAGAAAGAAAAGAAATCGAAAACAAATCGCATAATCATCTCATGTCACTATTTCCAAAGCAAGAAAGAAGAGTAGTAGAGATACGTCACAAAGACGAAGAAAACGCAAAAGAAACTTCATTTAAACAAATCGTATCCACTACATAAATGTTTACAAAATCATAAAGATAACGAAGAACAATACTTAGCTTTTTCCCTTTCGAAAGAAAGAGTAAGATCTCTCCCACAAAGTTTCCCGTCGATCCATGCAACGCTCGTACAATCCCTTACAAATTCTCTCAAAAATCTCCTCTCTAATCTCTCCAAAAGCGTAGAAATCTACATTCCTACTCTTAATCTAAGTAATCCTAAACATTCCTCTAAGTTTTTCTCCAATTTTTTCTCTCTAATCTTCTCTTAATCTCTCTTTTTCTAACATATATTCGCCATTTTTAAAGAGCTGGACGAATTCCCAAGAGTTTCCTTACGCACCCCTTCGAAAAGTCGTCCAAATACGTCGAATATTGGCCCAAAACCGCCAAAAGTCGGTTCGTGGTCGTCCGGCCGATTGTCGGCGAGTTCGAGCTCGCTCGTCGGCGAGCTTTTCGGCCACTTTTCGTGGTCTCGGAAAATCTCGCCGTCGGCGAGACGGCTCCGAGCAGCTCCACCGTTTTGCTCCGTTTCGACCCCGTTTTAGCTTCCGTTTCGCCTCGTTTCGGCCATGCGTTGCGTTCGTAAGAGACAAACTCTACAAAATAAACATAAAAACAACCTTTCTTTAAAGTCGTAATCTCATTCAAAAATACGCAAAAGATAAAAGAGACAAGATCGAAAGCACTTATCGAAAGCGTGTCGTGCGTAATTTCATTTCGCTCGTTTTCGTTCTAAATCGACCGTTTTTTTTCTTTTCGCTCCAATCTCCATTTCGTACCTAAAACAAAAAAACATACAAAATACCTTCCTTTAAAGTCGTAATATCATCAAAAAATAAATAGAAATGATATAAAGAAAACATATATATTTTAGGCGCGTCAAATACCCCCAAACTTAATCGTTACTCGTCCTCGCAACACTTTTACTACATAAAAATATAACTCAAGCGCAATGTAATTTTCACTCGTAAAGACAAATTTTTCATTTAAAAGAATATAATAGTTAGATTTTTAGAAAAATTTAAGAATCTCGAGTTAACACTACAAGATATGTAATATTTAAGAATCGTTTCTGTGTTTCAAGTATTCTATTTATTTAAAGATAAACCATAATTGTTACATTAAGCACGCTCGAAAGACTATGCGAAAAAGCGAGTTCATGCAAACTTTTTCAAAATGTAGCCAATACTTTAAATATAAATTCGAAACGAAATCAAGTTCTCGATTTAGAGCTGACTCAAGTTAGTTCAATTTTTTATTGAGTATCTCCTCAAGTTTCTCCTCATAAATATTTTTCTTTCTCTTTTTTTTTCTTTTTCTTTCTGGATCACTTTCAATCCCTTTTTTTCACTCTCTTTTTTTTCTTTATTTATTTTTTTTTATATGAGGATATCAGTATCCTGAGAATCTGTAATGATTTTCAACTTCACTCTCCTCTTTCTAAAGCTCAAACTTAAATCATATCCTTACTTTATAATTATGTATTTAGCTTTATTATTCATCATAAAGTCACAATCTCTTCTTAACACATAATACTTTAAGTATCTTAATATTTCAAAATACAGCTTTTCTTTACTTTAAATAGCTTAACTATAATCAAATTCTTTCCTACCAAATATCTTACCCTTATAAAATTAACTTTTATTACTAAAAAAATTTCATCCAATTCTTCCATAATATTCAATTAAAATAAAAAGTTTTAGTTATCTCAAGCGAGTACAATCGCGTAAGCTTATGTTAATAATTTTTTTTAAAAAATATAACAATCGAGTAACAAATAAGAGTTAATATTTTTCTTCCCCCCAAACTTAAATCAGTAAAATATTTTGTAATTAATTTCATAAAATATACATATAATGAAAAGTAAAGATCGAATATACTTACTACTACAACATTCTATCAAATTCATATTCACGCATAATCAAGATAAAATGATCATAGGAGAAAGTAAATATAACTTAAAATATACTCGTAATAAAATTACACTAAAAGGAAGTATTTTCATATTAAAATTTTATTTTTGTTCCTACCCCCAAACTTAATTTTTAACACGTATAACGATTCAATATGAAAATATAATAGGTAAGAAAAGAATTTGTAAATTCTATCTATCACAAATGTCTATTAAAATCATTTGCAAGTATTCATTACGACAAAACAATACGCAAGAGAAAGTAAATTTAAACTAATCATGCCGTAATGAAATTAACTAAACCAAAGTCTAACCAAAGATAACATGGATCGCAGTGGAATATAAAATGTTCTTCAAGACCTAAATAAAGTTAGTAACACAAATATAAACACACATATAATAAATATAAACACAAATGATAAATGAGGATATTTCATCCTTTAACTCATCCAATCTCACTATGTTACCTTCAATTTCTAACTGAATCACTACACTAAGAAATTAGGTACTTTCAAATGATATTATAGATTATAATCTCAAAGATAAGATTATCCCCGATAAATTAGTTTCCTGACACCAATCTCAAGTATCATCTAATTCTTATAATTAAGCACCTATAACAGCTTATAAAGATAGTAGTAAGATCATTCATATGGTATTCATCAACAGTGTTCGCGACTCCTACCTAATGAAAATAAAGTCGTAGAAAGGAAGTAACAAATTAAGATGAAACTATAATAGTAAGCTAACGAATCACCTCTCTCAAGACACACAAAGATCAAACTACTAACAATCTAAACATCTACCAATCATCAATCAAACTCATCAATACATTATAAAGCAAACATCATACAACACTAACAATCATGACTCTCAAAACATACTAAATCAAAACACACGTATAACTACGGTCGCCTCCCATAAAACGCTGGCTTAACGTCATTAACTCGACAAACGATTCCACCTGGATCAAAATTCCATTTATGTAATCCTCGATCAATCGCCCAATCTTTTTCAGATCCAGGAATTCCTATAAAATCCTCAAATTTTAATTTTTCATTCAGCTCTTCCTTTTCAGATGAATTTCCTTTTCAGATGGATTTATATTGTTTTTGCTCATATTTTCTTCTAGATCCAATTTTCTTCTATTTATTTTCTCAGTCCGCATATTAATATCATCCTTAAAATTTATTAGAAATGGATCTTTATAAGATACTTCAATATCTTCCAAATTTTGGATCAAATTCTCTTTAAATAATTCTGATTCAAGATCAAATTCTTCTATGTCACTCTTATGATTCAAGTTATCTTCCAATTCTTCCCCTTTATAATTATTAAATGACTGGAGAATCTATCTTAGCTGAGAAAATAGTTTTTTTAATTCCTTGAATTTCTTCCAATTGTCTTCCAATATCCTTATCCTCTTTTCTCAACTCAAAGCTTCTTTTCAAATTTATCATCAAATTCTCTTCCAAGTCTTAGCTCAATAATTTTATCTGTTCATCATTCAATTCGAGTCTTTTCATGATTAAGTCGAATCTAAAGATATTAAGACTGGCTATGTAGATGAATTCCTTAAATAGATAGGCTTTAAAATTGTATTGCAGTACATCCATCTTAAGCTTCACGAGATTTTTCAAGAGATGTAACTAAAAGTTTAGTATTTTTGGTAGCGTCCATCATTTCACACCTCTCCTGAACATACATACAGTCTTCTTTACATAACATTTTTGACTCATCATGAAAGTCTATTTCAATCTCATTTATTAACTTACTCTCAAAAATTTCTTGAAAATGTTCTTTACTTAGATAATCAATTTTATCCATCCAAAAACAATCATCATCTTTTCTCTCAGCTTAAAATTTCATCTTTAATACATCAAAAGTAACTCTCAGTCACTAATATTCATAATAACTCTCCTTTTCACGCATCTATCATAAATATTCAAGAATAAAGGAAAGCGTCTCCCTAAAATAATCGAATTTCTTTATTTTCCTCCATATCTAATACAATAAAGTCCAAAAGAAAGATAAATTTATCCACTTTAACAAAGACATCTTCTATAACTCCTTTTGATAAACGATAGATCGATCGACCAATGTATGCTATAAGAAGTATGAGAAATATCGATTAAACCTAACATTCTAAATATAGATAGAGCATCACATTAATCGCTCACTCCTAAATCACATAAAGCCTTTTCCACATAATTTTTCTCCAATCGTACAAGAAATCAGTAAAGCCTACAAGGATCTTTAAGTTTCCGATGAAAGTTTTCAAGTATGATATCGCACTCCTCACTTAAGCAGCAATCTGTCTCGTAATCCCCAAATTTCCTTTTCTTGTTTAATATATCCTTTATAAACTTCGCATAACTCGACATTTGTTCCAAAGTCTTCAAATGAAATGAATAATTATCGTTAAATTCTTAAGATTTCTTACGAACTTTCAAAATTTTTTATCCAACTCATGCCGTCTAAGTTTTTGATGAAATTGAGGTCATGGTTTTTCCAAACCGATTTTAATGGAGATATTAATTTTTCTAGCATCCTTAAACACGTTCTTCGTGTCTTTTAATTTTCGTTGTTTCTCTCACAATATCTTTCTCTTTTCTAACCACATCCTCTATATCTCTTCCACTTTTTAATCGACAGACTTTCTATTTGTTCATTAGTGTTCTTTGGTGTCGATCTCATTGTTGCTGTGAAGTGTTCCTCAGTGTCTATCATGCAAGAGATTAGCAATTGTCCCAGCTGATTCTCTATGTTTCTAATCGCAAGCATTTTGACTTCGTAACCTGTTTCCCATTTGCAATACCACTTCTTCCACGTACATCTTCTTACCCTCAAATCGTTGATCATTGTTGTAGTCTCATGGATATGAAAGTCTATAGCTTATGTTCCCGTAATTATTCCAACTTCCATTGAATTTACATAATTATTTTCCCATTGTTGGTTTCCATCGTCATTAGTAGGATTCCAGCTAAATTTAGGATGGTTCTCCCAACCCTGGTCGTAAAAGTTGTAGAGTACGGTCTGTTTATGGTATTTAAAGCCTCATATGATAATTTGAATCAATTATAGTGCTCTAACGAACTTTCCTCACTTACAAGAGTAAATCGAGGTTGGTTCATTCCAAATCGGTCCAACTTCCTCGATATCGCAAAGAATCCGAGATGCAAGAATCGTAATTATATCCGTATCACGAACACTAACTACATTTTTATGATTTACCCTCGTAGAGGCTATCAAATTCATTTGTAGCCATTTCTTCAATTAACGCATACGTTTCATCAAATGATTTTAAATTAATGATCCACTACTGCAACATCAATTATGACTCAAGCGATCTTACTAACCCATTATAAAAAGTTTGAACGATTAACCAATCTGAGCAGCAAGATGCAGACACTTTCTGTGAGTTCCTTAAATCTTTCCCGTGCTTCGTATATCGATTCCCCTTCATACTAACAAAATGAGATAATATCGTTTCTAAGTTTAAGTAATTCTCAGTGCGAAAATACTTACAGTAAATTTCGACTTAACTCCTCCCAATTTTTAATAGAGCTGAGTGCTAACGAATATAACCATATTTTAAATCTTATCCCTTAATGAGAAAGTAAAAAGTTCTTACCTAACAACATCGTCCGACATACCGTTATAATGAAACGTAAAGACAAAGCTTCGTAAA
Organism: Papilionanthe hookeriana x Papilionanthe teres; assembly: GCA_022702705.1. NCBI lineage: Eukaryota > Viridiplantae > Streptophyta > Magnoliopsida > Asparagales > Orchidaceae > Papilionanthe > Papilionanthe hookeriana x Papilionanthe teres. The sequence goes on from CM040432.1 coordinate 116,230,099, forward strand.
ATTCGATAAGTTAGAATAGTGTTCCTCCAAAGCGAGTTCCTCTAAACTGATTGTTTCGCACTCGCTGGATAATCTCGAATTTATTTCAAATGAGTCGACTTTCTACGATGCGTATCGTATACTTAAACGAATTTCATTTGTCGTAGTGATTTACGCAATCCCTCAATAATTTATGACGATTTTCCAATTTATTATCTCGAAAGCTTTTCCATTTCCACTTCTAGCTTTTTCGAGTTCTTTCGAATTTTTATTTTTTTATTTTCTTCAAACTCGGGATAATAAGCGCACAAGTCCTACGTATCCTTTGTTTCGCATACGTAACACAACAAATAATATATTAACAATTAAACAAATAAACGAAGAAATATATTCAACACAACAAAATATTTTTACGAACACCATATTTTTCACACAAACACTTTTTTCACAACAACGTTTCATACAACAAAAAAAATTTTTCACACAAAAATAAGCTTTTACTACACTACAGCTTTTCCAAATCTAAGCCTCAATCGCTTCAACTAAAATTTTCCTAAAGCTCTTACCGATGTTTCCCGACAACGACAGCAAAAACTCGACCCGACCCGCAATTACGCAAAGAATTAACTTCCAAAAGATGACCAAAAACTCAATCCGATTTATAAATAATGGCTAGTACAGAAAGTCTTAAACGATATAAAAATTAAAAATATTTTACACACTAAGTAGTACTTACGCAAGATACGTATCGTTTCAAGTAATATGTAGCTTTCTTTAAAAACCCCAAGATCGATCCCACGAGAAGTCAAGTAAGAGTGCCTTTAATCAAATTCTACCACTACTAATAAGTCTTAGTTCGAATCGTCGATTAAAATTGTGTTTTATCTAAAAATTACTCCTAAATGCAAGTGTTAAATGTAATAAGTAATCATAACTAAGTCGCAAATAATAGTTTTAAAGCTAACCCTTTTGACGAATTGGTTTGAGAATTTCGAGATATTAAAAACTACTATTCTTACGTAATCGAAATGTATAACGTATAGTGATTGAGACGCATTTAATATCAGATGTGCTAACAGAGAGCAATCCTATTCTTTACCCTTTCGGTCTGCGCATAAAGAACATCGACTAATCCTATGCTGACATCGAATCATGCGCTGCAGTCGGAGGATACCGGCCGCCACTTCGAGCTCCCACGTTCCCTCGCCCGAGGCTAACATCTACACTTCAAGACTCCAAACGATATGACCGACTCAAGGATTTTAGCTCGTCACTCTAAAATCTCTAATTCGCGCCCGATTAATATTATTTCCCTATTTATTTCGCATTCAACTTCTATGAACTTCACCATTCATTGAATTTAAATGTGCTTCAGTACTTATCAGTAGAAGATAAATTTCTCTGATCGTATGTTTTCACAACAAATTTTAACATTACAATGTACCTTAATCGCAACGTAAACGAAGTTACAAGAAAAACCATCACATTTATATCTAAATTAACTTCTAACACGCATCACAAAATCCTAAGCATTTAATTCTACTTATTAGAAAAAAGAAATCGAAAACAAATTCGCATAATCATCTCACGTCACTATTTCCAAAGAAGAAAGAAAGAAGTAGAGATACGTCACAAAAGACGAAGAAAACGCAGAGGAAACTTCATTTAAACAAAGCAGATTCACTACATAAACGTTTACAAAATCATAAGATAACGAAGAACAATACTTAGCTTTTTCCCTTTGAAAGAAAGAGAAGATCTCTCCCACAAAGCCTCCCGTCGATCCATGCAACGCTCGTACAATCCCTTACAAATTCTCTCAAAAATCTCCTCTCCAATCTCTCGTAAAAGCGTAGAATCTACATCCCTACTCTTAATCTAAGAATCCTAAACATTCCTCTTAGCTTTTCTCCAATTTTTTCTCTCTAATCTTCTCTTAATCTCTCTTTTTCTAACCTATATTCGCCATTTTTAAAGAAGTTTGGACGAATTCCCAAGCAGTTTCCTTACGCACCCCTTCGAAAAGCTTCCAAATACGTCGAATATTGGCCCAAAACCGCCAAAAGTCTGGCTTATGGTCGTCCGGCCATTGTCGGCAGAGTTCGAGCTCGCTGTCGGCGAGCTTTTCGACAACTTTTCGGTGGTCTCGGGAAAATCTCGCCGTCGGCGAGATCGATCTCGCTGTCGGCGAGATGGCTCTGAGCAGCTCCACCATTTCGCTCCGTTTGACCCCGTTTTAGCTCCGTTTCGCCCCGTTTCGGCCACGTTGCGTTCGTAAGAGATAAACTTCTACAAAATAAACATAAAAACAACCTTTCTTTAAAGCTGTAATCTCATTCAAAAATACGCAAAAAATATACAGACAAGATCGAAACACTTATCGAAAGCGTGTCAGTGCGTAATTTCATTTCGCTCGTTTTTGCTCTAAATCGCACCGTTGTTCTTTTTGCTCCAATCGCCATTTCGTACCTAAAACCAAAAAACATACAAAATACCTTCCTTTAAAGTGTAATATCATCAAAAAATAAGTAAAATGATATAGCAAAAAACATATATATTTTAGGCGTGTCACTCACCTATGTGCATCTTCCCCCTAGAAGATCAGCATCTCCAACTTCCTAACTCTAACATCTCTATGCCAATTTATTCTTCCTCTGTTGTTTCCCCCGATGTATTGAGTGTAAAACTCTCTCATTCGATCAGGGCCATTTCTCCTCCCTACTTCTCTCCTTTCTTCATCGTGCTCCTCCATGTTTCGACCAAACTGCCTTCATTAGAAATCTCTAATCCACCCCTAATCAGAGCCCTGAGAGGAGGTTCATGATGGTGGATGTTTTCCTCATGTTCCTCACGTTCAATCTCTTTTCCTTGCAATCTTGCCACAAATTCTCCAGTCAACCTTTGGTTAGAGTTTGCAAATTAAGTCGTCTGCGGGGTCATGGATTGAATCTCAATGAGTCTCTTTAGCTTCTCTTGAATTTATCTCATGCTCTTAAATCGGTCATCTAATCGGTTCTCTATAGAAGAGAATCTGTCCTCTATGGTGGTGAATCTTTCTTCCATCTCAAGTCAGATTTGAATCATCTTTTCCTCTAACTTATCCAAATCATCTAGTTTCTTGATTGCCATTATTTCCTGTTACTAGGTCACGCTCGATTTTGAATCTGTTCGCTAACTTCTATGATTACAATTTAGGCACGCCCAATCCCATCGCAACCTTTCTCACTAGTTATGATCTGATTAGGTCTATTTTATGAGGTTCAATGAGACAAAGATGAATGTAAGCCGTAATCCCTTCTATTTAATTGTCACTGCCTGATAAGTTCTCGTTGTCGCCTTCCCTGCAAGTTCTAATTGCGACTGTATCGCAGGCAGCCTTCCTTGCATGCTCTGATCACCCACTGTATCGCAACAAGCTCTGATCACTCACTGTATCGCAACAAGCTTTGATCACTCACTCTATCGCATCAAGCTCTAATCGACTGTATCTCAGGGTTCAGTCATGATAGTGCGGGCCAATGAAGGCATCGAACCCATCGTTTGTTTCTTCTGCAAGTCGTGAACCCGTCATTTCCTTCCCAACAAGCAATGATCGCGACTGTACGTTACTTCATAGTCTCTGCCTTCGTAGCTATAGCTCTGATCGTGTCCGTATTCCAAACGATGTGACTACCGCAGACGACGTGATTGTATTGCGCGGATGTAAGTCACGATCTTGTCGGTCCCAGAGATGGAGACCATGATCTCTTTGTTGGCTTCTCATGTGCTATCCGATTTCTGCATGCTGCAATCCTTCACGTCTTCTCTATATCACGGGAATCAGTCACGAAGCGCGGTGCAGTCCCAAAATTGTGGCTTTGATATCAATTTGATACGATTTGACGTAGAAATTGGCATGAATTTTTTCAGAAATTAGGGCAAACCTAATTTTATTGCAATAATTCAAACAACTCAATAAGAATAAAAAAATTAATGTCTACAATTCGAGCCGTAGGTGATCTCTCTCAATTCCTACAATTCACGAGGTAAGAAATCTCTCCCAAACTGTAGACCTAGGACTTACAACTCAATCTAGTGCATTAAATCTAACCCTAGACATAACAAACTTATTTATACTCAACAACAACATTAATAAAAGTCTAATTAACCATAGGCGCACCAAAGATAAATTTACCCTTAGGTTAGGCACCGACGTCACAAAATCTTCAAGCATTTTTTAGGAAGATTTACGTACATATCACTCATTTTTTACGTATTTACATTTATAACACTTAAATCTTAATTTTACATATATGCCACCTTACCTATGCATGAAAGGTGCATTTCAATTTTTAAAAGTTCAAATAGTGGTAATCTTTATATGATATGAAAGATTTGGGTGGTATAAAAAATCAACGTTTTAGTGTTAGGTATGTAAATACATGAGAATTGGCTGCTGTGTAATTGTTGCATATGTTCGGTTTAGATGTGTTTGCTTTGCAATAAAGATGCCATTGCAGCAAACTTTGTGTCATTGGTCTTCAATTACTATTGTTTGACATTAAATGTATGGGCATTTACATACACACCACGCAATTCTTATTTCTTTTCATATCTTACCTTTAAACATTCTTATTTACATACATAACATTATAATCTTTATTGCCTCATAAAAAATACCACTACTGCTAACTTTTTAAAATTGAAATACTCATTTCATGCATAGGTTCATGACACCAAAATGTTATAAATGTAATTATTAAACTTTAGGTGTTTGATATGTAAATACAAAGGAATTGTGTTGTATGTATATAAGTTTCCCTAAATGTAATGGTAATATGAAGCATTGTAAGCTAGCTAAATAACCGCTGCATCTAAATTTTATGAAGGAATCTGGGAAAAATTGAATAATTATATTTTCTGACTGTATGCATGTATAAAGTAAGACTAACAAAGTTGTTGCATATAATTCTTCTTGCAGTCTGCCTCCTAACCCATTACCACCACTTTCCCTCCTCTTAATCACATCCTATAATATTTTCAGGGTATTAAAAATTACAGAAGTTTTAAGCAAACAGAAAAACGATTGGAAGAAGCAGCTGTTTCTTGTAGGGGCCAAGAGCGTGTTCAACTTTTGCGAAGGTGGTTGCTTGCTTTGAAAGAGACTGAACATATTCCTGGAGGATCAGCAGATATAAAGAGTTTAGAAGAGCCCCGATCTCCAGAAGAAACCAAGAAGCTTTCTTCAGTAAGTACATATAGATCCTTAGAATATTGCATCATCTGATCCTTTCTTTCACGATTCATTAAAAGAAGTTGTCATACACTAACTTTGCTGTAGTATGCGATTCACCATTTATTTTGTTTCATATTGTTTGGATCACAAAATATCTTGAATGAGATACTCAACTCTTGAGATCAATGGAAAAACAAACTTTTATTGAATATACCTCCTCTTGTTTGGAGGAAATGATTTTATTTTTCTCTAAGGCCAGGGAAAAAAATTCAGTTCAGATTTCTTGTGTAGATGACTTGGAAGATTTTAAATTATAAGCAAGGCTATTTTTCTGTCAAATTATAATGGAGGTAGTCATTCATCTTATTGTTTCTTGTGCACTCAAAAACAAAAGAAGATAAACATAGAAGCAAAAGTCATAGGGTTATGCTGTTTAGTAATATCGTAAAAAACAATATCTTTGGCTGAGTCATTTGTATAACAAAAAATATGCAAAAAGCACCTTTAAATTTTTAACATCTAATTCCAATTTTTAAAGTCTAGTTCGATATATGCATATTTTAGCTTATTCAATATATTTGGAGAGTTGATTTGTTATTCTTGGCAGTGATTGTAGATTCTCTGCTGTTTGAATTTTGAGCTACTTTTAAATACTCAACATTAGATATGAAATTTCTATGCATGATTGATGCCTAATAATTTCTTCTTGAATCATGATGCAAGATCCATATTAGTTAGCTAAACGTTTAAACTTATCTTTACATTTGCCATGTGAGAAAATGCAGATTTAGTGTTCAATACACGCTAGCATGAATTTTATGTTGATATTGATTCAAATATAACAAGATCAAGCAACATTGACTTCTTTAGACATTACGATATTTATTCAAATTCTCCAAATGTTTGGGATTAGGCTAATGATGTTGATAAATGAAGATGACATCTTTAACTCTCGGCAGCAAAAACTAATTTCCATCCAAGAAAATTTTAAGTACATTTTGTAGGTTCAAATGAAGGGCATATAGTGAAGATGTGACTTGAACATTTAAATTGAAGTTGCCGATCATCATGTTCGTCATTAGCCAAATCCCAACTGTTGTAGTCGACATTTTGAATCCTCATTTTGTAACATGAAATGTTTGTTAATCTAATGAAATAGAATGGGTAAGTCTATTAGCTAATTAAAGAAGAGGCTTTCAAGAAACAGAGCATATAATATTCCCATATATATATATATTTTCAATTGATTAGTAGAATATCAGGAGTTTTGATTTTGCTTGTATCAACTGCTATATACAACTCCAATAATAGACATTAGAATCTATTTAAATACCTTATTTACTGAATATAAATCATAATAGCAACGAGAAGAGAATGGGCGGTTCTTCATCACGAACAACAACTGGGTTGAGCAACATATATGACATGTCATGGTAAGAAGTTGCTTTCATCTATTGATTAATCGATATGATGAACAAAGTTATGGAAGAGTTGCGAATCAGGATGTAAATGACTTAGATTGGGCTCGAGTCATGCCTTACTTGAGCTCGACTCGCTTCTCAAAATTCAAGCTCAAGCTTGAGCTTGAGCTTGAGCTGAGCTCAAAGGGCAAGCTTGAGCTTGGCTCTTAGCCATAGTAGCAGGCTTGTGAGCTCGAGCTAAAGTGGAAATTCCTATGCGGGCTCATTGGAGAAGGCCTCTACGCGATGAATAATAAATGCCATGAGAGCTGGCTAAAGAAGGTATATGGGTGTGACTAGTGGTTGCTAGTTGAGTCGGCCCATGAGACAACAAATTGAGACTCTAAAAGCTCTAACTCGAGCTCATTTAATAAACATGCTTGAGTTTGAGCTTGATAAACTTGACTGGCGAGCTTCCGTGGTGAAATAATGGCTGCAAGTAGGGCACATTTTTTGCTATGGTGAAAAAGGACATGAACATGAACATTAACTTGTGCTTTATCTGTCATAATTTTACAAAATATCATTCTTTTTCCACATTCAAATTTGTTGTTTGGTTAGCAAGACTTGTGTGTAAGATGTTTATGCATTACTTGAATTGTCCACTATGATGCTTATTCATGTGTTTAATTTACAATTATCAACCATTCATGAAACGTACCTTTTATGAATGGTTGATAATCCTTCCTCAAGCTCATTTATCCAAAAATGTAAGCTCATTGAAAAGTTTGTTGATAATCCTTCCTCAAGCTCATTTAACCTAAATTTATGATTGATCGAAGCTTATTCAATCAAATCTTGTTCTAAGCCAAACTAGATAGTGAAAACTCCATTTGACTTTAATACAAGTTTAAGTTGGTTTGTTGTCATCCATTTGAGTTCAGCTTTGAGTCATTTGTACTTTTTTATTATTTAGCTTTATCAATGGATCAACTTATTAGCTAAATTATATCATTAACTTCATACGTGAGTGCCTGCATGTCGATGCACATGCAATCATGGATTAATGGGTATGTGCTTACATTTTTTATTGCATTTTGATATATTTGATAGATCCAGGCATTTCAATCTTGACGCATTAGACATAGCTATTCATTGGTTTATTCCTTTTGATTTGATCTCAAACCGAGCAATAATTGATGGTTTTCTATTGATTCTAGAAAAGTAATGGATGGAGTGTGATGATGTTTCTATAATAGTCTTATAAAGAAAATCTACCTGTACGGGTGATTGATCCATCGTTCGATAGATAGATTAATCAAATCGATCATTCAATGTATGAATGCTCTAGATTTTTAGTGTGTCGCCAATAGATTCAATTTTGATGCATTGAATAAAGGCTGTCAGTGCAAAAGTTTTGATGATGAAAACTTTTATGGAGATTATTTAATCAGCCATTAATTATTATTTAAGCAACTATCCAAATCTTGCAACAATTAATAGTGAAAGTTTCTTGAAATTGTCTAACTGTAGGCTGTAGCAGTTGTGTGATCTTCAGCTTCAAGTTTCTGCCATTGCTTAAGGAGGCTGTATAAAATGGATTAACTTTATTACCTAGCTTATCGAAGGAATAACTTATTGATTTTTGTCCTTCTTAAACAGAGAACTATCATTAATTAAGAGGGAGTGGTGCACAATAAGCTGCCAAACTTTGAAATTGGACTAATGGTAGTGATGATGATGGATTTAACAAGTGCAGCATCCTGATATACTTTTTGAAATGCTTGATGGTCTCATAAGCAATTCTGACTTGTATTCATTTTAGTGTGCATTCATAAATTCTTTATTCAATTCAGAATGTGATTTTTGGAAGGTTAATCGGCTGTCGACTTCTATGTCAAAACAATGTAGTGCTTGGATATGAAATGCTTTTCTCAAATTATTATTTCAAATCTGCTCTTCTCATTTTCTCTATCCGAATGATCTTCCTTACAATTGTGTTATTGTAATGTGAAAATCCATTCTTATGTATTTATTTTGGTATCATATTACACTTGAAGTTTCATTTTATGATGTTTTGAAAATATGAACAGATGCTATTTTTTGATTCGGATATGGAAGGCGAGCCTGTGAAATTCCGGGATGTGTTTCTCCATAGCCAAGCAGTAGAAGGCATTACATTGTCTATGGTTAGTCAACAATGTAAATCTTTTTTTGTAAAGTTCCACATAATGTAATTGTTTTTATTTGTAAATATGATTTACATACTTTCTTGCTTTCTCATCTTTTATTATAAGATGAGTATGAACATTGATGTGAGACACTGACTCATATTAGGCATGATATTTTTAATAAGTTGAAATATCTAATTTAAATATTTTCTATTAAAAATACCACACAATAGAATGCAATATCACATGTATATGAAAAAATTATGAATTAATAAAAGAAAAACTTAATATTTGTTTAGTTAAAATTGCTTTTTTAATATCTCATCATTTTTATTTATATGTCAACTAGACATAGACATTAGCATCTATCATTATACATGACTTTAGTCTACCTACAAGAACAACAACAACAACAACAACAACAAAAACAAAAAAGCCTTAATCCCACTAAGTGGGGCCAGCTACATGAATCTTTTTTCTCTATTGCGTCCTATTTAGTGTCAAATTCTCATTTAATTCTAATAAATTAAGATCATTTTTTATGCAATAAGCCCAAGTCTTCCTAGGTTACCTCTGCCTTTCTTAACATAAGTTGAATATAAAACATCTACTCTCCTAATCGGATCATCAGGCGCTCGACTTTTAATGTGACTAAACCATCTAAGGCGACTCTCTAATTTTATCCTTCACAGGTGCAACACCAACCCTATTACAGATATATTCATTTCGCATTTTGTCTCTAAGTGCAAAGCCACTCATCCACCTAATCATTCTCATCTTGGCAACACTTAACTTAACATTATGCTTCTCTTTTAAAGGCCAACAATCAACACCATAAAGCATTGCTGGTCTCACCTCCTTATAAAATTTTCCTTTCTGTCTAAGTGGTACTTTTATATCACACAATAGGTCGGATGCATTTCTCCACTTCAACCAACCAACCTGAATTCTACTATTAACATCCCCATCTATATCACCATCGCTTTGAACAATGGATCCGAGATATCTAAATCGTTCACACCTTTTAATAATTTGATCACCTAAAGTTATACTTCTGTCACTAGAGCTACTATTACTAAAATTACATTCCATGTATTCAGTTTTAGTTCTACTCAAACAAACGAAGACCTTTAGACTCCAATGTAGACCTCCATAATTCAAGTTTTTCCTGGGCTTTTTGTCTCGTCTTATCCACGAGGAGGATATCATCAGCAAAAACATACACCAAGGTACATCCTCTTGCAGATGTCTAGTAAGACCATCCATAAATAAAGCAAAAAGACATGGGCTTAAAGCCGATCCTTGATGTAAACCAACATAAATAATAAAATATACGGTCAATCCTCCTTCTGTTCGAACACATGTAACAGCTCTAGGATACATATCTTTAATGCCTTAAATATAAGTCATATCAACACCTTTCTTCTCAAGGACTCTCTAAAGAACATTTATAGGAACCTTATTCTAAGCTTTTTCTAAATCAATAAAAATCAAATGTAGATCCTCCTTATTATCTCTATACTTCTCCATCAAACCTCTCAATAAACGTATAGCTTCCATAATATACTTGCCCGACATAAATCCAAATTGATTATGAGAAATCTTGGTAATACGTCTTAACCTATGTTCTATTACCCTCTCCCATAATTTTAAAGTATGACACATCAATTTAATTCCTCTATAATTTGCACACTCTCATGCATCCCCTTTATTCTTAAAAATGGGGACCAAAATACTCTTCCTCCACTTCTTAGGCATCTTTTTAGTTTTTAAAATAATATTAAAAATTTTAATAAGCCAAGAAACCCCAAAAAATCACCTAAACATTTCCATACTTAATTGGGATATCATCAGGTCCTACAGACTTTCCACCCTTAGTTTTCTTTAAAGCCTTCTCAACTTCTTTTCTAATGAAATGTTTTATTATCATTAACGATATTAAGGCCACTAAGGTCGATCATATTTTCAGAATCTTCATTAAAAAGTTTATCAAAATAACTCACTCACCTATGTTGAATATCTTTTTTAAGAAAAAACACTTTTTGATTTTCATATTTAATACACTTTACTTGAGTTAAATCTTTAATTTTATTTTCTCTTTGTTTGGCTAGTTTATACATATATTTTTCCCCCTCATTAGTATCTAACATGTTATAAAGATCACTAAGAGCAGAATTTTTAGTGTCACAGATTATTTTTTTAGACTCTCTACGGGCCGTTTTATATTTTTCTCAGTTCTTTACGCTTTTACATTTAAACCAATTTTTATAACATAAATTCTTATATTTTATATTTTCTACAACCAACTATTTTTACTTATAAAAACTTTTTCTTTTGAATCTTCAAGTACATCTTTTGTCACTTGTTTAATTGTATTTGCTACTTTTTTTCACATAACATTTGCTTATTTATGAACATCTCAAATGTTTAAATCTTGAATTTTACTCATAAAAATAATTTTATTTGTGTCTTTTATGTACTATCATCTAATTCTACGATGTTAAATCCCAGTATTCTTTATTTTACAACTCTTCATCTTAAAATCTAGAACTAATAATCGATGTTGGGTACTCAATTCCTCACTTGGAACGACCTTACAATCATTGTAATCTCGATGATCTATTCTTCTCATAAGAAAATAATCAATTTGTGTTTTATTAGATTCATTCTTATAAGTAATGAGATGCTCATATCTTTTCTTGAATAAAATATTAATAATAATCAGCTCATACGCTAAAGCAAATTCTAAAATGACTGTACTTTCTTCATTAATCGCTCCATAATCATAGCCACCATGAATATTTCTGAAATCTTCTGTCATTCTACCAACATGTTCATTTAAATCTTCTCAAATAAAAATTTTTTCTTCAAGAGGTATCACGTGTATTAAGTCTTCTAAATCATTCCAAAATTTATTTTTAGAATCTATATCTAATCTTGCTTGAGGAGCATAAGCACTTATAATATTAAAAATCTTAGTATCAATAGTAATCTTAAGTGCTATAATTTTATCTTCAAATCTATTAATTTTTATAACATTATCTTTCAAACTCTCATTTTTAATTATATCTACACAATTTCTAGTACGACTCTTACCAGAATACCATAATTTAAAACCTAAATTATCAATCTCCTTAGCTTTTTCTCCAACTCATTTAGTTTCTTGAATGCATAAGATATTTATCTTTTTATGAATCATAATATCAACCAATTCCATTAATTTACTACATATATTCCAATATCATATCCTAATACTATTATCATGGACTAACTTCTTTACCCGTATTCATCTGTAATGTGGGAACCCTTGCTTATTGACACTACACCCGGGCACCGGTTTAGCGGCCCTTGCACACTTTCCACTGTATTCAGGACATACAGTGCGTCGCTTTTAGGGGACGCCCTAGCACTTGCACAATGATCAAAAGGATTCATGTCATGTTTTTTTTTCCGATAAGTTTTACGCTCTCAATCGACTGCCTAACGCAACCCTCAAAAAACTTAAACAAAGGAAAAAACTAAAAATTGGAGTATATAGTCATCAAAATAAGCACATAAAATATGAATGCATTTTTGTATTATTAATTAGGCTTAGCACACTCGTTATCGTAATCACGGTCCACATTAATATCAAATTTCATCTTCAATAGAACATTTACCATTATTGAGGAGGGAAAAAAACATTTTGAAAAGCTTGTCCCTTAGGGGAAACAAAGTTCATCGTCAACAACACGTCCAAGAAATGTTGGGGCATGCCCTAATTGTGTCATGGCATGTCTCGAGTCCCAAAAATATCGTGTTAGAACTCGAACTCTCATTTTGAGAAGAAAATTATCAGACATATTGTCAACATTAATGAGGTAACACCTGCACAAAAAGGCTTTTTTGAAGTTTTGTTTGTCATTGATGATGTTTATGTGAATTTATGGTTCTAATGGTTTATCTTGCATTTGATGTTGACTATGCTATTTTTTAAAATATTTGATTGAATATTAAAAGTCATTAACATAGGAAGGAAATTGCGATACAATTTTTAACAAACACAGTTTAAAGCCTGCATACTCAGCATTAGACTTTAGGCCACAAGGATATGTGATGAATAAATATAAATATTTAGAAAAGAAGAAACAATCATGTCTTTTTACCCATGATGAAGTGGAAGCGCCTAGAACCTAGTGAGAAAAGCCATTCAGCTTTGGTATTATTTATTTTATTTGCACATCATTTGTGAAGAAATAAGTTAAAAAGTAGAAAAATATGGAAGTTATTTCACTGAGTTGCCCAAGTTTAAAAATTGATTGATCGGCAGGAATTGAGTCCACTAATGCATTCAGTAGAACTCACTGCTTAGGACTACTTATTTGGGATGAATTTGATTGTAAGATTTTGCTTAGCACTGCTAAATACTCTCGGGGTGCTAAAACGCTTGTGCACCTCTACTTGTATGAGTGAATTCTTTTTGCTAATCATCAAAGGAAATTGTGTTTTTTTGTGAAGTCGTTACATCTTGATTATTATTTGTCTGTTGTGATGGGGTTTCTTGCTAATTATAGAGGTAAACCTCAGCATAATATTTTCCTTTCATGCAGATTCTAGAAGCACCGATTGAAGAGGAAGTTTCTTTACTTTTGGAAATTTTTGGGTAAGGCTGTTCCTTTTTTCCCTTCTTATGTAATAGCTTATTCATCTTTAATAAATGATTCATACCTCATTTGAGCTTCTATAATATGATAGCAACATCTTTTTCGATTTGGAGTTCCAAATATTGAAGTGTTTCTTCCCTATGTGTCTGTCTTCTAATTTTTATAAATCACACCTGTTTTGTGTGATGACGTGACAAAATCCTTGTCCAATAATCAAGTATTTAACTATTTAAAAATCTAAAGTATCTTAGTAGTTTTTGCTGATTATACCATTTGGTTGGTACTGTCATTACTTGCAAGTTTTGCGCATATTTAGTGCTTTTACGTAACTGATGACAAATTAATACCATCATAATATCATGTAGTTTTTGTTGTCGACTGTTTGAGGCATAATGCTCACAGATCTAGTTGTCATCTCTCTTCTCTGCATTTAATAAAATTTACAAATCGATTATTGCATTCCGTCTGGTTTCTAGTTTCTAGTTCCTGTATTATATTTTACTTTCTACTCCTTGATATTTAGTTGTTTTTTCTTGTTCTTTAATGGGGTTATTCTATTTGATTCTTGATTAAGCTCGTGATACTGACAGAACTTTATCATAGTTTATTTCAAACTTTAGCTCCCTTTGCTTCCAAAATGACCAAGATTATACAATGAAGCTAAATAAATTTGAAAGATCTCAAAAAAGGTATTACATATTCCTCTCTTGGTTTACAAAGATAATTTTGCTATGATTTTGATTTTGGTTTTAATATGAACCTTTAGCCATAGCACAGGCCTGCATGCATACCTATTTGTTCTATATAAACTTTAGACTGGCATTTTTTTTATTATCGTTTCTAAGAAGATGCTATGTGACCCTTCAGAAAATATTTTACATATGATTGGTTTTTCAGTATAAGATTTGGATTTTTTTTTTTTTTGAAAATGCTGCAATTTAGTTTTAATGGTTTTTCTATATTTGATTGTTTTTCACTTCAAATGATTTTTCTAAGTTTTTTCGTTAATTTTTTGCAGACTCTGTTTTACAGGAGGGAAGGAAGTTCATAATGCAATGATTAGTAGCATACAAGATTTGGCGAAAGCATTCTCTTCATACGAAGATGAAGTACTGGTATATCTGTTTAAGTTCTTATTTTTACTCAAAAGTAAGTATAGGGTATTGCTAAAAAATATAAGATAGGAAATAATGTATAAAAATATTGATTAATAATTGATGTTTTTATTTATGTTTTATTCTCCAAATTTATGAAAATTTTCTTTCATGTATTTTTTCCCTTTTTTGCCTTCCTAATCTGACATGATATTAGAGTTAATCCTAAACCCAGTTGCTCTTTTAATCCCTTATTTCATTTCCATCACTCAACCTTTGGCTTGATCACAAGTCCACCTTGCACCACTGCCTGCGCACCCTTCCATTCTCACTTGCTCTCATAGCCATCTCCCCACTAGCTCACTTGTGCCCATGATCTTGCTCCCTATGCCACACAGGCATGCCTATGCCAGTGATTGTGCTAGTATCACTTACGATCTTGCTACCAACACTTGCATTGTCTTGTTGGCTCGTGCTTAACATAGTCGGCTTTTGTTGTGATGGTGCCTTGCTTTTGCTTGCAGGCTACATTGGCTACACACTTACCATGCCTCACATGCGGCAACCTTCATTGCATATGACTATCCTAGTGCTCAATGTTATTGCTCACCTCATACTTAGGCCCTTATTTTGTTTTCTCCATAAGTATACAGGCTCCTTTCATCCCTTCTCTGTGATCTTGGCTCATTTTACATTCCCTGCGTTTCTCTTCTCATGGCATCATGGCCTCTCCACCTTCTTTTAATGAATCAAAACTCAAATCCACCATTTACATCATAAATGTATATTTTTGGAATGCTTCTTCTAGTCAGATTAAAACTCATGGGTGGAAGATGTTCATGTCATGCTTATTAGCTTTTCTTGGTCATGCCCATTACTCTGAACCACAAGCGACCTGCTGTGCACATTTGAATTATTTATTAAACTTGTTATCCAACTCTCTACCAGTGAATGAGTGAACGTCAACCTTAAAAATTCATGTTCAACACGCCTATCTATTTTTAGTTGCTCTAGGTACATCAGAGTAGGCAAATTATGCTTTCTAGACATTATGGCTTGAAGTTCTTGATGTTGGTTGATTGAGTCTATTAGTCTAAATGGGCTGACCGACCTATTAGATCTTAATTGTGCCTACCTCCTTTACTAAATGTAAGCCTTTAATATGAGCGCAAGCAACCCCCTTTATCAAGAGTTCTCTTTTGCGAGTGAGAGATAATTAACTTTGAAGATTTACACCATTAAAAGTATCAATTCTAGATATAAATAAATTCTTATATAGTATTAGGAAAAATCTTGTTAAATTGGGCCTAATTTACTACGAGGAAAATCACTCCATTGTTTATTTGGCAATAAGCTTTCCTCCTTTGAGTTGTCCTCTCTCTTAACTTGTCATTGATGTTGATAGTTCTCTTCCACCTGTGTGTGTGTGTGTGTGTGTGTGTGTGTGTGTGTGTGTGTGTGTGTGTGTGTGTGTGTGTGTATTCAACACAAGCTATGCATTCGATGTTTAATATGTTTCAAAATTGATAAAGGTTTAATATCCATTCGTTATCTCACTCAAACTCGCAATTGCTCTTTAACTCTCTCTCTCTCATTACTTGTTTCAATATATGAACACAAAGAAAATGATTGGCGAACGTGTTAAGACAAGTAAAATTTACTAATGAATCTTTGAGGTCTCATTGAACTTTTCATCCACCATGATTTCATGTTACTGACATTGTCATTTTTGTCATCCTTTGCCACAATGATTTTGATTTTATTTTTACCCATTCTTTTTTGGATGTCAACTTTAGTGTCTAAGGGCTTTTATTTGAGTACATCTAAAATTGAATACATGGAATGTAATTTTAGTAATAGTAGATCTTGTGGCAGGTTTGTAACAATTGGTGATTAGGTCATTAAAAGGAGTGAATGTTATAGATATCTCGTGTCTATTATTCAAAGTGACGGTGATATAGATGGGGATTTCATTAGTAGAATTCAAGTTGGATGGTTGAAATGGAGAAATGCATCGGGCCTATTGTGTGATAGTAGATTACCACTTAGAATTAAAGGAAAATTATATAAGATGGTGGTGAGATCTTCAATGCTTTTTGATGCCGAATGCTGGCCTTTAAAAGAGAACAATAGTGTTGTTGAGATCAGAATGATATGGTAGATGAGTGGCTTTACACTTAGAGATAAAATACAAAACGAATATACAAGTGAAAGGATGAGAGTAACTCCATTGACTGACAAGATTAGAGATAGTCGCCTTAGATGGTTTGCTGACATTAAACATATACCATTTGATGATCCAATTAGGAGAGTAGATTTTCTAGATTTGACTAATGTTAAGAAAGGTAGAGGTAAACCTAAAAAGACTTGGGCATGTTGCATAAAAAAAATGATTATAATTTATTAGAATTAAATGAAAATATGACACTCAGTAGGACACAATGGAGAAAAATGATTCATGTAGCCGACCCCACTTAGTGGGATAAATAATTATTATTCCTACCTCTTCTTTTATTTTCAAGTTTGAATGTAAGGCTTGTTAACTCGATAAACCATCAGTGGGTGTCCACATCAAGTTCTAATATTGTCCTTTTTGAGTTAATTCATTTAAATATTTAGGTTCCATGTCCTATTCTTATTCTTGCAGACCTTAAAAATTTTGTTATTTATGTTGTTATCGTGTTGCAGGAGTGTATTTATTCAGCTACTGGTTCAAAGTTTTGTTTGTTTAACAAACCACAATTAATTTGTTATCTTTGAAACTCGTCAGATTGATAATCATCTAGAATTTATGCGGCCTCTTTTCATAGATCTCGTGTTTATAAGAATTTTTATCAGATTTAATGCCTTATCAATCTGTATTGGATGAGGTTAATAACGCAAACATCTTCGTTTGCTCCATGTTGCCCAAGCACTGATGTTTTATACAAAATCTTTTGTCAATTTTGGATTGATTTGATTTTGATTGCATGCTTCCTTATTAATTAAATTTTGTCTACTATCATGTCACTACCTTTTCCATGTTGTTTCACAGTCATTACCTTTTTCCTTTCACTCTTTGGCTTTCTACTCTGCCTACTACTTGCATACTAATGATAAACTCTCTCCTCGGGTCATTCATATCATCTTTCTTGGATAATCTCATTTTTAGATAACCTATCATTTTTTTGAACCGTTCACCTAACATGCTATGGTCCAGCATACGGCACCTTTCATAAGTCCTACTTATTTGAAACTCCTTTTAGCTTTTTCCTTATTTTTCCATCCTATTCCTCTTATGGCCATTTTCTAGCTGCCTACAACGACACCTCCAACCACATTGTTAAAATCAATAGATCAATCCATTATGGAGAGTTGTTTTGTTTACATATATATATGTCTGGAGCCCTTTAAAAAAGATAATGCTACTCTACTAATTACCCTGTTCAATCTTATCTTTTTTTTTATTTTTGTTAATACTGCCGTTGCCGGTCCCAAGTCCGGATGTGAAAAGTGGAGGGTTGCGTTAGGTAGTCGACAACCAGCATAGAACTTGTCGAAAAAATTATGACATGAATCATTTTGATTATTGTGTAAGTGCTAGGGCGTCCCCTGGAAGCGACGCACTGTATGACCTGAATACAGTGGAAACTATGCAAGGACCGCTACACCGGCGCCCGGGTGTAGTGTCAAGTAAGCAAGAGTTCCCACATTATGGACGGATGCGGGTAAAAAAGTTAGTCCATGATACTAGTATTAGGATATGATCTTGGAATATAGGTACTCTCAATGGTAAATTAATGGAATTGGTTGATATTATATGATTCATAGAAAGATAAATATCTTATGTATTCAAGAAACTAAATGGGTTGGAGAAAAAGCTAAGGAGATTGATAACTTAGGTTTTAAACTATGATATTCTGGCAAGAGTCGTACTAGAAATAGTGTAGATGTAATTATAGATAAGAGTTTGAAAGATAATGTTGTTAAAATTAATAGAGTTAGAGATAGAATTATAACACTTAAGATTATTATTGATACTAAGATTTTTAATATTATAAGTGCTTATGCTCCTCAAGTTGGTTTAGATATATGCTTTAAATATAAATTCTGGAACGATTTAGAGACTTAATACACTCGATACTCTCGAAGAAAAAATTTTTATTGGAGGAGATTTAAATTGACATATCGTTAGAGTGGTAGAAGATTTCAGAAATATTCATGGTGGCTACGGTTATGGAGCGATTAATGAAGAAGGTAGAGTCATTTTAGATTTTGCTTTAGCTTATGATCTGATTATTACTAATACTTTATTCAAGTAAAGAGATCTTATTACTTATAAAAATGTATCTAATAAAACATAAATTGATTATTTTCTTATGAGAAGAAGAGATCGTCGAGATTGTAAGGATTGTAAGGTCATTCCAAGTGAAAAATTAAGTACCCAACATCGATTATTAGTTCTAGATTTTAAGATGAAGAGTTGTAAAATAAAGAATACTAGGATTCAACATCGTAGAATTAGATGGGGGTACCTAAAAGACAAATAAAATTATTTTTATGAGTAAAATTTAAGATTTAAACATTTGGGATGTCCATGAAGACAAATGCTATGTGGGAAAAATTAACTAGCACTATTAAATAAGTGGCTAAAGATGTATTTGGAGAATTAAAAGAAAAAATTTTTATAAATAAAAATAGTTGGTGGTGGAATAATAATGTGCAAGAAAAGATAAAATAAAGAAGTTATGCTATAAAAATTGGTGTAAATGTAAAAGCGTAAAAAACTGAGAAAATTATAAAACGATCCGCAGAAAGTTTAAAAGAATAATATGTGACGCTAAAAAGTCTGCTTTTAGTGAACTTTATAACATGTTAGATACTAAGGAGGGTGAAAAATATATGTATAAACTAGTCAAACAAAGAGAAAAGAAAAGTAAAGATTTAACTCAAGTAAAGTGTATTAAAGATGAAAATCAAAAAGTGCTTTTCTTAGAAAACGATATTCTACATAGGTGGGTGAGTTATTTTGATAAAATTTTTAATGAAGATGTCGAAAATACGATCGACCTTAGTAATCTTAATTTCGTTAATAATAATAAAACTTTTCATTTTTACCGTCGCATTAGTAGAAAAGAACTTGAGGAGGCTTTAAAGAAAACCAATGGTAGAACGTCTGTAGGACCTAATGATATCCCAATTGAAGTGTGAAAATGTTTAGGTGATTTGGGGATTTCTTGGCTTACTAAACTTTTTAATATTATTTTAAAAACTAAAAAGATGTCGGAGGAGTGGAGGAAGAGTATTTTGGTCCCCATTTTTAAGAATAAAGGAGATGCACAAGAGTGTGCAAATTATAGAGGAATTAAATTGATGTGTCATACTTTAAAATTATGGAAGAGGGTAATTGAACATAGGTTAAGATGTATTACCAAGGTTTCTCATAATCAATTTGGATTTATGTCAGGCAGGTTTACTATGGAAGCTATACATTTATTGAGAGGTTTGATGGAGAAGTACAAAGATAATAAAGAGTATCTACATTTGATTTTTATTCATTTAGAAAAAGCTTACGATAAGGTTCCTAGAGATGTTTTTCGGAGTGTCCTCGAGAAGAAAGTGTGTTGATATGACTTATATTCAAGTCATTAAAGATATGTATACTAGAGTTGTTACATGTGTTCGAACCGAAGGAGGATGACCAAATATTTTACTCGTTTCGTTGGTTTACATCGGGGATCGGCTTTAAGCCCATATCTTTTTGCTTTATTTATGGATGGTCTTACTCGGGCATTTACAAGAGGATGTACCTTGGTGTATGCTTTTTGTCGATGATATCCTCTTCGTGGATAAGACGAGAGAAAAAACCCAGAAAAAACTTGAATTATGGAGTTCTACATTGGAGTTTAAAGGTCTTCGTTTGAGTAGAACTAAAACTGAATACATGGAATGTAATTTTAGTAATAGTAGCTTTAGTGACAGAAGTATAACTTTGGGTGATCAAATTATTAAAAGGTGTGAACGATTTAGATATCTCGGGTCCATTGTTCAAAGCGATGGTGATATAGATGGGGATGTTAATAGTAGAATTCAGGTTGGTTGGTTAAAGTGGAGGAAAGCGTCCGGCGTATTGTGTGATAGAAAAGTACCGCTTAAACTGAAAGGAAAATTTTATAAGATGGTGGTGAGACCTGCAATGTTCTATGGTACTGAATGTTGGCCTTTAAAAGAGAAGCATAATGCTAAGTTAAGTGTTGCCGAGATGAGAATGATTAGGTGGATGAGTGACTTTACACTTAGGGACAAAATGCGAAATGAATATATCCGTAATAGGGTTGGTGTTGCACCAATGACGGATAAAATTAGAGAGAGTCGCGTTAGATGGTTTGGTCACATTAAACGTCGACTACCTGATGATTCGATTAGGAGAGTAGATGTTTTAGATACAACTTATGTTAAGAAAGACAGAGGTAGACCTAGGAAAACTTGGGCTTTTTGCATAAAAAATGATCTTAATTTATTAGAATTAAATGAAAATTTGACACTAAATAGGACGCAATGGAGAAAAAAGATTCATGTAGCCGACCCCACTTAGTGGGATTAAGGCTTTGTTGTTGTTGTTGTTGTTCTTGTTGTAATCTTATCTGTTTTTTCACCACCTGTCCTCTAGTTTCTAACTTTTTGTCATATCCTTGTTCTCCTCCATTCTTAGGGCATAATAGGAGAAATTGTTGGATATCTGATGGATACATGCTATGCATATTGGAATGATCGTCTTAATCATCATATATGGGATCCAACTACCCTTCCTCTTGAGATTAATCTAATCCTATTTAGATGGGTTTATTCCATTAAATTTTATCTTGATAGTTCCATTGATTTATAAGAGGCACTCCTAATTACTAAAATTTTTATTCAGGTCTATTGGATAAACTATTTTTGATAATTTCACGTCCTGGTTTCTTTTATTTGCTGTTGTACGAGAAGGTTGACATTTTCTATAAATGGATAAGTAATATCTTTCTATTTGAAAATTTTATTGAGCTTGTGTATGTGGAGCAACCACCGAGATATGTTGCCTGAGGGGATATTAGAATCTGCCAACTTATTATGTCTGTATATCAAATTATGAAAAATCTTAAAGTATGTTTTGATAAATTTTGTAAAATTATTATTGAGGCCGATCTTCATAATCGCACAACATATCATTTTATGTTCAATAGACATAATTTGTATTGTTTATCTTTGTAATTTTTATTGATAACTTCCTTCTTACTAAGATGATTGGAATGGAGTTACCGAAGTAAAGCGCTAACTGCAAAATATTTTATGGGGATTTACATGCATACCACAAAATTCTTCACAGATTATGTATCTAATACCCAAAGTTTTTTTTTTTAACATGCCTAACATCCAGAACTACGAGACGCATCAAATATAACACTCGACCGTAACTCCGTTTAATAAAAATACTAGTGAGTCGTCTTCCTCGTCGAGTTCTTTGACGGAGACGAACCTCGGTTCTCTCGCAGTCTTCAAAAAGCTCCCTCAATAACGAATCATCCACCGACATTTCTATCCTCTCCACAACAAATGAGAAGAAACTGCCTCCTTCCATCGATCTAACGCAAGCAAATAAACTTGTAACCCTTCTATTCTCTAATACCTTTCCCCTGTCAGCTCGGTTGCAGCACAAAGAACCTCCTTAGGAGCTTTGAGAACTTTGTTCAAGGCAATTATCTCACTAAGCTTGTTAGTGCAGAAGAAATCTAGAACCTTGTGATGGATAAAGCAGCAATTGAAGTTGTCGGGGAAGCTGGTCCGCATGGGCTTGACATAGACGCAGTGAGAAGGCTCTGAAGCTGAATTTGAGTTGGAGAGATGAGCTCTGCTGCGGGAAATGGAGGTGTGTGTGGATGAATTTGGGTTGGAGAAGAAATGGAAATGGTATGCAGCGGTGACGAAGGAAGAACTTTGGTAAAGAGTGACCCAAAGAAAAAAAGGTTAAGATTTTCATGCCTATTTTATATTGATTTTGATGATATTTCACTTAAAAAAATATATTTTTGGTGTTTTTCTGAAGGTATGAAGATTTAAGGACAAATGAGCGAAAATATGCAAAAATGAGTGAATTTGGAGCAAAAAGGACCAAGTTATGCAAAATTGACCTAGGGCGCCGACGACGAGGTCGATGGCGCCGACGACGTGATTTTCCCGAGAGTTCGATTACGAGGAATGCAGTCGACGGAGAGACGGCCGCCGACGGCGGAGATTAAGGCCGCCGAGGACGCGCTCGAGGTCGCCAATGGCGGGATCGACGGTTCTTTCCAGAAATACGTCGAATGTGGACGATTTTCGAAGGGGTGCCTGTAAAACCCTTAGAGACTCTTCTACAACTTTGAAAAGAACCATTTTAGGCCAAAAAAACGGTCTCCTACGTTTTACTAGAGAGTCCAAAGTGTCAATTAGTGTTGTTATTTAGTGAGTAGTGAGTTCAAATAGAGATTTTGTGAGGAATTCTTCGAGGGATTGTAAGAGTGGAAGGGAAGTGAGAGATCTCTTCGCATTCGTTGTTTCGAAGAGAAAATTTCGTGTGCTAGTAAGAAAGGAAGAAATCCAGAGGAACTTCAAGGAGTTTACTTAGGGAGGAATTTGAGATAAGTTGTGTTTATTTACTATAGTTTGTAGAACTTTACTTTATTATATGAAATTCACGTTTTATTGCATCATCTTCATGAATTCTGAGTAGTTGTTCTGTTTTTCTCCTTGTTTTGATGTTTTAGTGAAATGATTATATGAATTAGTGTATCAAACCTATTATAAAGAAGTTATGATGATACTATACTTAAATTTACTTTATTATACGAATTGACCATTTATATTGTTAAAATCTGTGAAGAATTCTTAAGATCTGATCGTGGGCTAGAGATTCTTAACTAGTATGTATCACATTTCTCTTTGAAAGGTAGACGGGTAAATCCTTGAAAAGTGAAGTGCAAATAAATAGGGAAATAATATTACTCGGGCGTAGAATTGGAGATTTTAGAGTGACAGACTAAAATCCTCAATTCGGTCATATTGTTTGGGTGCTGAGGTGTAGATTGTTAGCTCTCAGGTGAGGGAACGTGGAGCTCCGAGTGAGAGCCAGTATCCTCCCAACTTAACCGCGATTCGATGAACTCAAGATAAGATTTGTCAATGTTCTTTATGCCTGGACTAAAGTGGTAAAGAATAGGTATGCCTCCTATTCTAGCACAACACATATAAAACTAATTCTAATTATCACTTCACTTAAATATCTTAAAATGGAGAAAGATTCTTGCTATTATATATTTGAACTTAACTTTAGTAGTATTAATAATCTGTTAGTAGAACTAGTTTAAATATAAAAACTTTATTAACGATTGCGTGTTAGTGACAGATAGGCAAATTCGATTTAGTTGTAATTTTAACTTGGTTTATATAATCCTAGTCCGTAGGCTTTAATATATTTCCCGGTTGGATCGATAACCAGGACTTCACTAGAGTCTTGTACTACTTAAGCGATACGTATACTTGCGTTTAAATGTTACTCAGCGATTAAAAGATTATAATATTTTATTGTTACTATAATTAAAATTACGCTTTAAGATAAGTTTTTGGCGCTGTTGCTAAGAATTTATATTTTTTAGTAGTTGTGTCGAATTCTTATATTTATAAGTATATTTAAAATCGCGGGATCAAAGAAGAATGTGCAACATCCTCTTATGTTCGCGGCGGAGGTCCATCTCCGTCGAGGAGCTCGATGAGGAAGACGACGACTGATGTTTTTATTTATTAAAATTAGAGCTGGGTGGTATATTTGATTCATTTCTTAATTTTGGGTGGTAGGCTCATGAAAGCAAATTTTTGTGTAAGATAACATAAATTATAAAGAATTTTGTGGTATATATGTAAATCTCCCAATATTTTATGAGTAAAAATTTGTAAGTTTCCCAAAACTTTTTAGTAATAGAAATGGTCTTAAACACAAGAGTGTTTTTGTACTAAAAGATGTATGTCATTGACCTTCTTGAAAAAACTAATTTATATAAATAAAAAAGAAATGTTAGAAGATTTCTATGGTTAATCATTGGTTAGAAATTTGATTGATTATATTGTCACCATATTATACATCTCCTTTGTTTTGGGACTCATGGGCTAATACATTCAAAATATATGCCCTTTGGGCATCAAAAGTTTGGCCTTTATTCAAGTAAATAAACTAGATCCCCTGAGATAGTTCTGAATAAAGCAAAAAATTATCAGTCAAAGCCTGCGTAGCCAAAAAAAAAAAAAGAGCCTTGTTACAAGGGCGAGGAACAAAAATAAACGAAACCTGTTGAAAATCTAAAAGAAAAGCAATGTCCAGACTATCAAGTGGGTGTCGATTCTAGTTCTGCTGCTCCTTTCTAGTCCGGAGGAACTCAATCACATTCTTGTTTTGCCTTCGATAATAATGCCTTGGACCTCCAACATCCAAGGCTCAACCCAGTATTTGAAAGCAAGGATTGCCTCAAGCTCCACATGTGCACTGTCTCAATTCTCCCGATGTCTTCTTGGTGCCATTTGAGTCCTTAGGTAGAATGTATGAGTCATGTTGGTCTCTAAAATATTTTGTTTTTCAATTGCTCAGTATATGATTTTAAATTGTGACTTGTACTAGTATTTATATTGCTAGTGTTCCCTTCGCATGAAAATCAAAGCGTAGTGAGTTTGATTATTAATTTTTTTTAGATGTGCTATCTAAGAAGATTGATACCTCTCACATTTCCAATTTAGAATAATTGATGGATATGTTTTACATGACTCTAGTTCTAGTTTTGTTTCCAAGCTATGTAATATATATGAAATGGCGTCGGCGTCGGCGGGCTCTGCTAGGGTTTCGCCCGATGGCGAAACCCTGTTCTAATTTCTTCGTTCTCTTAATCCGTTGGCTTCGTCGTGCTCGACGACTAACGGTTTTGCGCATCCGACTTCTTCCTTGGGTCGCAGTATTTTCCGGTTTCGTGCATCCGACTTCTCCTGCTTTGTTTTGTCTTCCGTCGGCTTCTTCGTGGTCTCCTCGGTTCGCACGGTCTTTCTTTGGATTGTTGCGTGACGCTGCAAGAACTTCAGGCAGATCGCCAACAGCAAGCCGCACTCTTTTGGCTGCCGCCGACTCCACTGCCAAGGAGTCGTCAAGCTGCGCCAGCTTTTCTGCTCATGTGACTTGTGTGAAACACACTAATGGCTTCAGGGCTTTCCTACGCCGCTGCCCTCGCCGGTGATAACCCCGCCAAACCCTCTGATGCTATAGTGGTTCACAAACGCAGCTCCCATTTCCACCTCGCAGATAGCCCGATATTCCGTAAATGTACCATGATTCTATTGTAGGACATGGAGATTGCAATCTCATCAAAAAATTAGGGAAAAGGTTGGCAAACCAGCACTATTTTTCTTTGATGTTGAAATTTCATCTCTTGCAGAAAAATACAAATTTACACTAGTTATCAATTTCCGATTAGGTCACCTTAAGTGGAAATTATGAGAAAGGTTTTGAAGATTTCAAACTAGTTAGTGATTGACAGGTGGGTCTCCTTAATGGAAGACATGTCATGATACAGTTGAGCACAGAAGAAGACTACACAAGGATTTTCTCAAAAAAATTCGTAACAATTGAGAGCAAACCTATAAAATTGCTCAAATGGACCCCTAATTTTGATCTCAGTCAAGAAATCCTCATTGTACTGTCAGCGTTATTTTGGGTGTGGAGTGCCCGTAGGAAGCTGTCGGTCGCCGGAATCGAAATCCCGTCGCTCGCTTCGGAAGGACGTTTTAATTTACATATATATATAATTTTTTTGAAAAATATGAAATCAAACTGACCTCATATTTTTCATAGTTTAAATGAAGAGCATTACACCTCAAGACCTGCATTTATCCCGAAAGATAAACACAAGAGTTGAGGGTGAGGCTTAATTAAATAAACTAAGAAATATATAACGTACGTTTGGTCTGCGAGACCATTTTATTTGCCGACAAGTTCCCCTATTTAATATGAAGAATTAAATATGATTTATTTTAAATTTGGGTTCGAAAAGATTCCTATAGGACAAACCTTATGGTTAATTACATCTTTAATGACTGAAATTACTTAAGAAAATTCTCGATAAAAATCATGAAATATTATCTTCAAGGAGGTCAAAAGGATAGGACTTTTCAATGAAATCAGACGAAGAGATGAGAAAGGGGATTGACTCAAATTTGAAACATTTATTGTGAATCCAAAGAAGGAAGAACTAGGGGATGTTGGAGATCCGGAGGTGAATCTCGGTGACTTCCCAAGCTATCCTATGGTTTGAATTCGATTTAAGGGAGATATTATTTAAATGTTTCATCTGGTCAATTTTATTTAATTAGGGCTTCCATTTGTGTGAAACGATCACAAAAATAACCTAGAAGATGTGAGGATTTAGGTCGTGATGAACGACAACCTCAGAGTCCTAAAACGAGTTGGGGCTTATATTGTACAACAGAGCTGTACAAAGGCCCAAAATGAAGTTGAGGATTTATGTCGCACTAGGCGAACGACCTCGAAATCCTATGAATTGTTGTTTAATCACTAAGGAATGGTTTAGCTTATGAAGATATGTTTTGCTGTTGAAGATGACCGTGCTACCCACCACGCTAACTTCAAGCTCCTTGCCGTGACGAGTTCAAGTTTTCTAAGGTGGCAAGTTATGATGTCAAATCAGGTGACTCTATGGTTGTAGTTCTCTTAAATATCTTATAAAAGCATGTTTAAAGGTTGTACAATGTATAGCAGGGTATATGGTACAGAAAAGCAGTAATAGTATGATACAACGTGCTAAAAAGAACAGTAGCAGGTACGAAAAGTAACACGCTGTAAATATAAACAAACCTGTATACCTGGGAGATTCGTTCTTTTCTTAAATTTGGCAGGCTGGAATGCATCACACAAATGAAAGCCAAACAGAAAAAGAAATATCGTCAAAAAAACTCGAGAAAAGACGACAAATAACTCACGGTAGAAAAAAAACTCGGAAAAATGAATAAAATCATCAAAACCTCGGGAAAGTCCCGGAAAAATGACCACGAGCGCTTCACCAAAAATCATACAAAAATCCGAAAAACAACGATGCACTCGGCTCGGCAGCTAAACTCGAAGCAGTAGTTATTCTCGAGGGTCGTCGAAGGCTACTCGGTCACCCGAGTGTATAGAGCCCGCTACTCAACGAAAAGGGTGTCCTACTAAACCTAACTCATGAGGGTGTTCCTTAACCCGGTACTGGTAATCAACAAGTGGACAGTCAAGTTTATAATATAGTTTTAAAATTTATATTTTTATTATGTATGTGGATTTCAGATATAAAAAGAGAGTTTGTATCGATGTTTTGATTTTAGTGAAAATATATTTTTATTGTAAATATAGTATTCGTTCTTATCAATTTTTGAAAATTAAGGTTGTCCACGAGTCGATCACTTCGTCGGGTGTAGGATCACTAACAACCTAAGAAGGTACGGGTGCCCCGCTTGCCTTATAGTGGTGAATGATACCGTCATCCTATGGTTCATCGGGGCCCTGGAGTGGGTCCTGATGTCGTAGGATGGGATGTCATTCTACTCTACCACCGGTGTGCCTTTATCATCAGCACCCTATGCCCCAAAACAAAACGAAAACCAAAGCCGAGAAAAACGACGAAAGAAAATAAGTCAAAGAGCAAAAGGGGAAGGAAATGAGACTAACCTACCTTCAAATCCGATTTAAAAGAGGCGGGGCCCAAACGGTAGGAGGGTTAGTCTAAAGCACCCCTAGATAAGGCTTGAAAAGTTTCCAAACCTCACACAATAAATCAAATAGAAGTGAGCCAAGAAAGACCCCTACTACTATTTCCAAACCCCCAAATATGACAATCTCTCAGCTCCCAACTTGATATCACAACTCAACATGTCACATAAGTGTAAAATCCTCCAATAAATCCAAGTAGAAGCTCACGACCAAGACAGGACAGGGCCAAAGAGGCTCACGGCCAAGGCAACAGGGGCCAAGGAAGTTCACGGCCAAGGCAAAAAACAGGAAAACCGCTTCAACATAGAACTTTCAACACATAAGAAAGTGATTGGACAAGCTTTCACAAACCACCCAAATCAATTCTAATTCCACCAAATGAGGCGTAGCAAAGATGCCTCAAATATAATTCTCAATCACCCGACTCCAAAAGCATGCAAAAGGGAAATCCAAACCAAGATAAGGTATAAAATTATTCGTCATAAAGCTATAAATGCAGCCTAACACAAAACCATAGAATTGAATTACCATAGGGCTGAAACCGAGCCAACATAAGGCATAAACCCGAGCCACCATAAGGTTGGAACCGAGCCAACACCAAACTAAAGCCGGCCCAACACAAAGCCATGACAGGGAAACCACCACAAGAGTACCACCGAGCCAGAACAGGCCCAAACCCGAGCCACAGTAGGGCTGGAATCAAGCCAACACCAAGCTAAAGCAAGCCCAACACAAGGCCAAAACAGGAAGCATCACAAGAGTAGAACTGAGCCCGTACAGGACCAAAACCCGAGCCACCATATGGCTAAAATCAAGCCCAGCAAAAAGCTAAAGAAAGGGACACAGCAGGGCTAAAAACCGAGTCTAGCAAGGATTGAAACCAAGCCTAGCACCGAGCTAAAGCAAGCTTTTCAAAAACTTAATAAATGAAATTTATATATTTAAAACATAGCCTTAGCTCGAAACTGAGAATCGAGCCATTAATAAAAGCTAGACTTGAACCACAATAACACCCTTATGCTTTCCATATGTTAAATCATAAAGCTACCACATGCTTCTAACAAGAACAAGTGTGGAACCTTTCCAAATTAAAGTAGACTTCTTCCTAGCATGCGTTTTTGGTAAGGAAAAGCTACAAGGAGCAAAAACCGAGTCCCACATGCACATTAAAAGAAAAAGCCAAACGAATTCTTCCATGATTCATGCCAAGCAAAAGTGAATAGAAAACCTTGCAATACACTTCCCAACATACTTGAAGAAGGAACTATCATTGTCCCAAAAGCCACACTTTAATCACTCCAACTTGCCTTTTGAACAAAAGAAAAGAGTTGAGCTAACATTATTTCAAGGCCATGCTTCAACTTCTTTAACCATAGAAAATAGAAATAAACCACATTTTATCATCTTAAGCAAGTAGAGAAAAGAGGAGCCAATGCCATGCTATATTTCCACTACTTTAAGCAAATAACCAAACCTATGCTTTAGAACATGCTCACATTTTCATTTTACACTTGCTTCAAGTAATAAAATGCCCCCAAATCTTAATACAACAATCATACTAGCATGCCACTTGAGAGAGGGAGCAAAAAATCACTACTTAAGCAAATGAATAACACATTCCATGGCACACAAGTGCTCAGTCGAAACAACAAGCAGAGAGAACCAAGCCAACTGCAGAAAACCGCAGCCGCTACAGGCAAAACTGAGAAGAACAGAGGTAGGAGAAAGGTTACCAGCTGGTGTAGAACAAATAAAAGCAGAAAATCCAAGCCTCAAACCAGCAACACCTCTCCCTCTCCAGAAAATTCGGCCAACCTCTGGGACGCCCCAAATAGGGCTTATTTATAGAATGGAAGGGGGAGAGAGTGCTGAGAACACCTACAGGAGATAAGCTCAAGTGGGGAGAACCTCGGCGACGAGCGACAAAAAGGTCGCGGATAGCCGCAGGTGGCCGCAGGCTTGCACGGGGAAGGCAGAGGGAAGTCGTCGCTGCCAGGGATAAGAAATGGGGGTAAGTTCGTGCGGCTCGAGAAGAAGGCCACAGAGATACGATCGAGCATGGGGGGAGACAGAAATGGTCGGGGTGACTCGTTCGAGCGCGGGAGAGGGAGGAAACAAATCCCTAATCGTGCGCACGGGAGAGGCCGAGCGCCAATCGAACAGGAAAGGGGGCATAGGGCTTAGGATTTAACGGAAAGGGGAGAAATATGTGTGAATATATGTAATAATAATATTATTATAAGTATTATTATTATTACAAGAATAATAAAAATCATTTCACAAATTTCGTCCCCGACAGGCTGTCGTCGCAAATTAAACGACATTTTAAGTAAAATCGACGTTCCGGACGCATCGACGCAATCAATTTCGTCATCCGGGGTCGTTCGGACAACCTCGTCGACGATCGCGTCAAAAGTGCGTCAAATCTGGCCTTTTCTGAAATTCTGACTTTGATATCGATCGTCCCGGCATTCTGACTCCAGCTCCAGTCAACTGCGAAGAAATTGAAGGCGTCGAGGCCGCGAACTGAGAATTTGTGCGTCCAGGTGTGTAAGACATGCACGAGGCTGTTCTAATGTCCAGGGATCCTATAGGGACTCAATTTGAATTCTTTACGTCAACTTCGACCGGCTACAGACTAGCGGTACAGAATTTCGTCGGGGAATCTAGGATCGTCGGGGAAGCTCATGAGGCTAGAATCCTAAGTCTAGGAGGAGAACTAAACCTCGACAAAAACGAGGTCAACATGTACCTATCTGGTTCTCATCACCTGAACTCAAGTTTCAATTCTTTGACCAACCTACCTTATATGCAATTGTGACTATCCTGAGAAACATATGCAGGTAGACACACCTCCAGCTCATTTCTTAACTTCTACTCCAAGGATTTTGATTGAAAGAAATATTACACTACCAGATGTAGATGAAGTCTGGCTTGGCTCTGCTCACAATATTTATTGGCAAAAAATCTTTAGGGAACAAAAACATCACTACTGCAAGCACTGCTAGATGTTTGGACACCCTCAGGAGAAATGCTTCATATTGCACCTACAGTTGAGAACCAATAATCAAAAGCAGGAACTAACCACTGCTCTGGACACAGTGGCCCACCTGAGGAGGGACTCACCACAAGACAGAATTGGTATCTGATGCAATTGCCCCTTCCCCTGACCATACTACAAGAGATAATGTTCAGATTACAAATTAGAATAACCCTGCAGCTCCTCTTTAGGAACCATCAGGTGCAGAGGTGACAGGACACACTGAACCTATCGCTTTTGCAACGGCTGGTTTTCATTCTACTGTGGTTCTACTATCTAATCAGACCGAGGATCGCATGAGTCAGTCTTCTGATGAAGAATAATAGGTTTACACTTTTCGGCGGAAGAGGAAGGCTGCAGACACACTCCAGCTTGGAAACTTAATGGATGAAATTTCGGTTACTCTTAGCAATGACACGACACTTCAAAGTTTGTTATCTGGCTCCGCTCCTAAAACTAGAGGAAGAGGCAAGACAAAACTGTCTCGTCCCTAGCTACTTGTTTTCTGCATGTTTTAAAATTTTTTTGAGTTTATCTGTATCCTATTTTCAATTACCATCTCACATCCATATCCCTGCTAAATTGTCTTGCCTCACATTTCAATTACCATCTCACATCCATATCCCTGCTAAATCCTATTCCAAAATACCTACTAGGAGCCCTAAAACAGCATCACTTAGGCTGTAGGTCAAGATAGTTTATGATGTGATACCTTCACTTACTAATTGAGTTTCCTTTTTTTTTTGTTCGAGTTCCTACCTTTATTCCTTTGGAACAAGTTTTCTTCTATTCTTCATCTCTTTGTTTTCTTTATCACCCTAGTTCTCTCTTACACTAGAATCTTCTCTTTTCTGTAGTTAAATATTAGAAGATCCCCTAATGCTTACTTTTGTTATCATGGCCATCAAAAGTGACCATACATCCATTTTCACATTTTCATTTAGTACATTCAATTTGGCTAGTAGATTGACACTCAGATGCGTAATGTATAATGATTATAATTGCAATTTGTAAAGATTACCTTTTTTTGTCTCATGAAGTTTCTAATTGCATATAACTTCAGTGTTGCTTTTCATTTTTAGTCATCTATACCTTAATTTACAAGTTATGATTAATTATTATTGTTTTGGTTATTTTATTTCAGATTGATTCAAGAAAAGTGGGATGGGTTTAACTCTGATCAAGATGCATAATTAGGCTTCGAATCTTGGTTAGATACTGAGATTTGTAGAGTTATGGAGAATATTGCAGTGATTTGATTAACATTTTTTTTAATAAATTTTTGATAACTAAGAGGATACTAGATGATTGGAGAAGAAGCATTTTAGTATCCTTTTTTAAGAGCAAAGGCATTACTGAAGAGTAAATTTTGTACGAATTGTAGAATAATTAAAGTATAAGTCTTTTAATGAAGCTGTGAGAGAGTTAAGGAACATATGCTTTAAAAAATCAAATCATCTATGGAGGATACTAGATGATTGGAGAAGAAGAATTTTAGTATATTTTTTTAAGAGCAAAGACATTACTTGAGAGTAAATTTTGTACGAATTGTAGAATAGTTAAATTATAAGTCTTTTAATGAAGCTGTGAGACAGTTACGGAACATATGCTTTAAAAATTCAAATCATCTATGTTGAATCAATTTGAGTTCATACTAGGAAGATTTACCATAACGTTGATTTTTGAGTGAAAGTATAGAAAGCAAAGAAAATATATTTTATATGATTTTTTATTGATCAAGGAAAGATATTCATATGTTCTTTTTATTAATCATGAGAATGCTTACGATCAAATACAATAATAATTGAGTTGGGGTGCCTTAATTTGATTAGGTGTGTGTTTAGGATATATTGATGTTATTGAAGTATATAATGGTGCAATAATTAGCTTTTGAAGTACTTGTCGAGTCACCATTAAATTTTTGTTTATCATAGATTTACATCTTAGGTCAACATTGATTAT
This sequence comes from Papilionanthe hookeriana x Papilionanthe teres, assembly GCA_022702705.1. Taxonomy (NCBI): domain Eukaryota; kingdom Viridiplantae; phylum Streptophyta; class Magnoliopsida; order Asparagales; family Orchidaceae; genus Papilionanthe; species Papilionanthe hookeriana x Papilionanthe teres. Next base: position 116,263,392 of record CM040432.1, read on the forward strand.
ATATCTTTTATATACATCATAATGATTTTTATAAATGATATTTAGAGTGAGTAATGATTTTTATAAATGATATTTAGAGTGAGTTGTTTTACCTGTTATTTGCAGATGATATCATTCTTGTTTGCCATATTTTTGCCTTTAATTTAAAACAAACAGACCCCTAGAACTCTACTTGTATAAATATTGTAATGAAAAGGGCTCACATCCTAGTTATTAATTAGGAAGCACATCATAATTTATTGCTAAAACCGTACATATAAATTCAAATCATATAATATAATAATGTAATATCTCTGAAAAAATCTGCATCTATGATATAAATATAAATCATTTATATGACATAATAATAAACTATTTTAAAAAATGATTATATGTAATGGGTATTATTCATATTTATTCTAATCATCATACAAATTATTAATGATTATATAGGGCAAGAGGAGCTGCTTTTTTTTATTTTTTTTTATCTTTTTAAATATGTATATTTAAAATTTTGTGAATTAATCACTTACAATGAATTTCATGAATTCTTCATGTAAGTAATTCTTTTTTCGCGCAACAGAATTTGTTCGACTTTGTAATGTATTTTCTTTTTTCCTCAACGTAACTAGTTAAACTTAATATGCTAGAGTGCATTTCTGCGAAAGAGTAAAGCTGACTCTACTTTGACCATTGACACAAGGATTCCTTACTTTTTTCTGTGATTCTCTTATATTTGGAATCAGTTTCACTATTAGCTCCCTCTTTTGATGTCGTAGATTGTATCACACAATTATCTCAGCTTGTTGCTTGGCTGAACAAGACAGCATTAGAAAATTAAGAATAAATAGTTAGTGTTTATTTAACTAATTTTATTTTCTTATCTGATTTGACTAGTTTTTTTCTTGTATTTTTTAGCCTCTTTTGGCATTTGTCAATTATCATTTGCTTACTTCATGGGAACGCCCTCCAATTAACATTGTTCCTTTTTTTTTTCTTTTTTGACCAGCACAATGTTACAAATACTCAATGGCGTAATTATGTTCTCATGTGTTGTGGATGTATTTCTCAGGTAAAGAGGGAGGAACTACTTCAATTTGCTCAAGGTGCCGTTTCAGGACTCAAGTTAAATGCTGATATTGCAAGGTTGGTGAGTAACTTTATTGTGTTTGATTTTACAGCATTCCATGTGTTATTATGGGTTTGATCATCTGTTTAACCACGGGAGCTATATTTATTTCTATATTTATTATATAAAATTAAAAAACACAGTGGTGTTGTAAGGTTTGTGAGCAACTTTGTTATTTTTTATTTTATTGTTAGTAGATTTTTCATTTGTTTTAAAACGCAGTAAATGCTGTTCAGTTTGTATTTTCTGAAATACAAAGACATGTGATTGCTATGCCTATATGAAGCTTCAAGCAAAAATTTTTTCGTGTTGTAAATTTTTCGGAATTTTGCTTAATTATACCTTTGTACATCGAAGCAAAGAAAAAAAAAGATCCTTAAGTCATTATATTTGTACAATGAATTGAGGATATACCTTTGTACATAAAGATGCTATTTTCTAAGTTTTTTCAGAATTTTTTTTTCTTTGCTGAAATTTCACTATGAATTGAGGAAAAAGGATGGGCTAGTTCGTATGGATGATTAAGGTAAGAGGTGCGAGTATGTTTGGATAATTGACATGTTTTGAATTATTAAGATCCATAATTAAGGAAAGAAATTGCCTTTTAAAATATTTAAAATTTGGATAACATATGTGATAGTTCCATTCCATGATTGCTTTGTCTATTCATGTTAGAAGATTAAACTACGAGGAAAACATCTAAATTATTTGAACTATTTGTATGAAGCCATCTAGTCCCAGCTATTTAATATGTTTAATTTAGTCCATTAACTCTTCAAATATTATTCAAATAATTCATAAGTTGGCTTATTTTTTATCATATTTGAGAAGTCATGTGATTATTTTGGATTAAATTTGAAGAGTCAGTGTATTAAATTGGATGCATTTGATAGTCTGGATTTAATCTCTCCATAAATAGTCCAAGGACCATTTAGATATTTTCTATACACGTCTTTTTCCATGATTTGCATTCAAATTCTTTTTTTTTAAGATTTTCTTCAAGGCCTGAAATTCATATTTTGATAGTAAATTATCAAATTTAAAAATTTTTATAATTTTGTTGATGTAAAGAATGTCACAATCGAATTTTAGAATTTAAAGCATAAATTCAAGAACACTATACTCTGGCAGTATGAAAGATCCAATGCTAGTAACGACAGAAATGGATCCATATTAACTCGAATAGTGAGGTTTTTACAATATGTTTTTTACTTACAAAAATTGTTGCATCAGTAGTCATGTTATCAAAAGCATCTTAGTTGACAATCCATCATCTTGCTTTTCTAGATGTAGCTTGGAGAGTGTTCAGAGGTTTTTTTTTTTTTTTTTTTTTTTTTTTTTGTTGCAACCATCGCTTAGCTCAAACATCTCCATTGGTCATAATGTTTTGTTGAGACATTGTTGGTTGTTGAAGTATTTTTTTGAAACTCTTTGCTGAATGGATTTGGATTATATAACATTGGAATCTCAATGGAGATGACATTTTCATGAACTTCACGATTCTGTGCTATTCTTCATTTTATGGTATGTATGATGTTTTGCATCTCCGAACAATTGCTATAAGTATGTCCATTCTTGTGAAAATAATCACAGTGAATTCTGTTCATCTCTTCTCTAGAATTCACGGTGAATTAACCCTGTAGGTGAATTGGATTCCATGGACTCCAAGGGCGCAATTGTCAGTCCTGAGAAGTATTTGGAACCCCTAACATTATCTTCTATTTTGTTCTCTTTGAACCTTATTCAAGGCTCCACAAATGTTACACCCTTTTTTCTTACTCGCCCGCAGTCAATGTATGAGATGTAACAGAAGTAGCCATTTTAGTCCGAGATATTTCCCACCAATACTTATTCTGATGTTCTAATCATTATCGAGCAAGTAGAAAATTAGTCTGCTTATATCGTATTAAATATATGTTATACTTCAAAATTCTCTAATAGATGCATCATAATGTTTAATACAGAAGTATGAATAATTTTAATCATCAAAATGGGCTACAAAACTTCTAACAAACTTCTTATATAATTAATATGTTCTGAGAAATTAATTTATATCATACACATATTTCATTATATCATACATGTAAAATTATATCTGAACTCTAGGATGGAGGACAAGAGTGGGTTACCTGTTTATGTCCCAAACATCTCCTTTTTCTGAAATAACAATTAACATAACATCTGTTGAACTATTGACTCGATAGGATAAACAATTCTAATAGAAAGTTTAAGCGTATAAGAAAATAACATAATTTAGAATGTTGATCATTTGACCTAATACGCATATAGATAGTCATCAATATAACTAGCTTAGTGCTGTAAAATTAAATTAAATTATATTTGGATAATTGCAGGAGTATATGACATAATCACAAGCTAAACATAAATGTTTGCATGGAAATCAAATATATCATTCAAGTGTCAGATCATTTAAGACAGCGTGTTAGTTTATTGCTATATGATGGCTGTTGTTTACATTTATTTTCTTTCCCATTCTTAGTTTTCAGTCTTAGAAATGTCATATGATGCCTGTATATATTTCGTCATCTTGTCCATTGGCCATCATACTCACTTACATGATTTGAGTTTAATCTATAATGACAATTATTTATAGCGCCTTAATGCAAGATTGGACTATATTGTAGCAACTATCTATCATCAAAAGACAGCACTTCTTTTCAATAGGCTCATTTTATCAGAATTTTGCCACTTGATTTGCAGGTCATTATCATATACCAACATGAAGTTTTATAGAACATCATTCACAAGATATTTTTTTTACCGTTGATATCAACGTATTGTCAAACAACCTGTATTAACTTTCATTTAGTAGTATAGCATCGCATGTAGCAATCGACATGTGGGTATTTAATTTTGCATTCTATTTGATTAAATAAAATTTAAACTTGAATTATCTAGAAATATCATGAATTTATTTTCAATTGGTGATCATCTGAAATGTTGTAGCCTTAAACTTAATAGGTGATCATTTTCATAAACTTAATTATACACATTTTGTTAGCATGCTGGATATGATGAATCATCTAGTTGTATACACATCGCAGATCAAGGAGGTTTTAATAATTAATAAAAGCTTTGTCTAGAGATAAATTGCTTCCTATATCAGAGATTTTGAGTATATCACCACAAGTATAGGATTCTCCTCTAGATGAATTTCTTTACTATCTCCCAAAAACCTAGATATTTTTCAAACAACCTGATAAAATACCAAATTCTTTAATTGTAGTAATTTCCTATCTCGCAATATAATTCTATATTTGATGTCTAATCTTATTATCTCTAAAAGATTTCCTCTCATTCTACTTGTCAAGCTTAACAACTTGAATCCAAACTCAATTTACGGAAGAAAACACAAAAAATTGGATTTCATTATTCTCTTCTTTCCTTCTTTACTTTCTCCCATTCTTTTCGTTCTTTTCCTGTTTCGGTCCATAGGTAAAGTAACGGGATTGGGAAATCAGGAAAATGCTTAGATTAGTACTAATATAAGTAATAAATATATAAAGAAAGCTAATATCATTTTAAATCTACAGGCCATCAAAGCCGCTCATGTCGTCTCAGCCATTGCATGTTTGGTGTAAAAAAGAATTTTCAAAATACTTTGGTGTGCGATAATAAATAAACGAATATTACTATTAAATATTAGAGGAAATTTAAATTAATTTACAAAGGACTATATATATATATTAGATTCAAATGAACGTACCGAATTCAAACTTTTATAAAAATACTTTTGGTCCTTTTTGGATGTATGAAGATTGAGGTATATATTTTAAACAAAAAATTTATGTACCTTTTTATTATTTGGGCATTACAATTAATATGGGGTAGATGCTTCATGCTTAATATTCTATCACAAACATATTCTAGATTTTTTTTGAGGTCGAGTAAAAATTTGTATACATTTTCCCATTCGATTATACTCTTTTATTGCTTCCTGGTCGTCTCAATTCTATATCATCAAAAATATGACAAGTTATTTCTAATAATTAGTTAAAGAGTTGAAATTTACAGGCAATTGATCTTCTTTGAGGCCATGAATAAAAGCTTGATTTATAATATGGTCGACTCATTGCAAACATTGGAGCATGTCTGTTTTTCTATATCCCAAATTTCCTTAGCTCTTTTGTTTTATAAGAAAGTTCTAATTTTCATTTGCGACAAAATTTATGAGCCATGACGTCACCATACTATTTTTTAATTTTTATATGCATAAATTGGGATCTTTTTCAATTTAAAGCATGAACCGTTTTTGGAAGATGATCTTTCTTGTGTTTCCCAATGGTCTCACTGGCTGAGACCATTGGTTGAATTGCCCATTAAGCTTGTGGTCGATAGTCGAAAGGATATTGGTCTCTAATGATGTGTTTTCATAGATTAGGATCAATTAACTAGGATTAGATGTCACCTCAAAGTTATTGCTTCCTCTTGATGTGATGAAGCTGGAAAGAGCTGGAGAAAATGGGAGGAAGAATGCAAGGGAAAACTATGGGAATTGCTCTGTTTCCACATAAAAATAGATGGAAGATTGTAATAATTTAATTCAAGTGTTCTACGTAGAAGTTAGGTGTGAACCATGATTTTTGCATGGAGAAAAATTAAAAATACCTAAAAATAAACAATTAGAAATGAGAAACAATATCACGTGATTTGGATATTTGAATTCAATTGTTATTATATTTAATACATAAAGAAGGATGGAACAATAATACCATAGACTAGTGAGGTGGATGATACAATCTTAGAACTTCTCTGAACAGGTGCAAACAAATGAACAAAAGGATCCTCTAACATTCCAGGATTCGTGAATTTCAATAACAACCAATGGTTCAATTACTGTGAGATTGATAGATACTTCTCTTTGAGTGATTTTGAGAAACCCTATCCAACTTATTATTCTTCTCTTAATTATTTTAATTTGATAGGGAAGTTGTTTTTATTCCTCTTCTTAATTGAATTGGTTATATTGAGATAGAGCGTGATATTTTTTTTCCTTTATTTTACAATAGTTTGTTACTCAAATAGTAAATGTTCTACTTTTCTTAATAGCACTTCTAGTTATTATTTGTTTAGCTTCTCTTATGCTTTGGGTGGATCATATAAATTTGAGAACTAGTAAATGCAGGATTTTTTAGTGGGATAAAATTTTTCCAATGTTTGACCAGTGTCAAAGATATTTTATCAGATTCATGTTTATCTGAGCAATATTTTGTATACATCGGTTTGTTATTTGAGCTTTAGGTTGCTTTTTTTCATGAATAAAGTCAAACTAATGAAATAACTAAATAACACTCATGTTATTTCCAAATGGTTTATTTCCCTGTTGATGTTTGGTATAAAAGCGATGCTCTTGCGATCTTTTATTTTAGGGTTCATATTATTTTTATTATATAGTTTTCCGGTTATAATGTTTAACACTGTCATTGCCGGTCCCAAGCCCGGATGTGAAAGGTGGAGGGTTGCGTTAGGTAGTCTACAGCCAACGTAAAACTTGTCGGAAAAAAAGACATGACATGAATCCTTTTGATCATTGTGTAAGTTTTCCGGTCATAAACTAATATGGAGGAGCTGGAAAAAACTTGAAATTACATGGCAAATATAATTTGTCTAATTTTGCGGCTGATCTTCCTTATCCTATTCCTCTATCTGTACTATATAAAAAATGAGGAAGAATGTGATCTTATTTCAATGGTCATGCTATTCATATACATTGTTTTCAGGTTAGACGCTGAAGCAGCCAAACTTAGGCAAAGCATTGATGGGATTAAATCTTTACAAATTCCTTCTAGTGAAAGTAATGACAAAACAACTGAAAAGAGGACGCTTTTAACAATGGAGGTATGGCTAATTTTTTAGTTTTAGTTCTGTATTTTTCTCATGCAAAAAAGTTATTTTTATACAATACTTTAAGTTAGAGTATTTCTCCAATTATTATCATAGAAATTTTATTTTATTTCTGTTTTAGATATTTTACATACAATTTCCTTTCATTTTCATTTTAATTATGTAAATGCTTTGTATAGGAATGGTGGAATAGAAATTTATGATTTTCAAGCATTTTTTTTGTCATAAGTTGAGTAAACCTGTCACTAAAATGAAGCAAAAGGGCACAATTATAAAGAAATAGGAGTAATGAAAGAGAATGAATTATAAGAGATACAGCTTTTGAGAAAGACCTAAGAGGACTAGAAGGCAATTGGTTCTCTTCTAGATTATGTTGATTTTAGATAACTTATTTTATTTTGCTTTGTTAATCCCAAAATAGGCAAAATTGATTGAGTTAAGCATGATGATTTTCTCTCTCCTTTTTATTTTGTTAGAAAGTTACCTAGCATTTTTTTATTTCAAGCATTAAATGTGGATGAAAAGAAGAAGATATTCTAGAGCTCTCCGCAAGTCATCTTTGATATTAGTATTCCTTCGAGTAGAAAATTCACATTCTAAGTTCTTAAAAGCTGAAGACATACAATAAAGATTATAACGCCTCCAAATATCTGAAATAGTGCTGCAAGAAAGAAGAGATGATTTTCTCTCTCTTTTTTTCCTTTTTATAAAATTATCAATCATTTTTTATTCCAAATATTAAATGTGGATGAAAAGAAGAAGATATTCTAGAGCTCTCTGCAAGTCATCTTTGATATTAACATTTCTTCAAATAGAAAATTCATATTCTAAGTTCTTAAAAGTTGAAGACATACAATAAAGATTATAATGCCTCCAAATATCTGAAATAATGCTGCAAGGAAAGAAGATGTGGAAATCATCTTTATTGTTGCTTTTGCGCATGCCACTATTAGCTGGCATAAATTTGGGAAGGAGAAACGTCCACTTATTTGTCCTTGGTTTTTCTGGATGGGAGCTTAAAAAATGGAAATGGAGAGATTGGGAAGAACCTGAGCAACATCAGGTTCAACATTTAGGTGAAGAGCTAAAGGCCTTTTCTTGATTAAGACGATTGGGGTGTCAGCTCATTTTGCAAGACAACACTTGTAGATTTCCTTCCTGGCATAATTTAAGATACTATAATTAAAAGAGAACCTTTAATTGAAGAAATTTATTTTGGATATGAATTTGAATTGGAAACTGATAGGAAGGTGTCGCACCTTCTATATCAGACTTACCTTACTGAAGTTATGATTGAATTTACTAAAGTTACAATCATGTTCAACCTATGGAGACCCAACAGCTGAAAAGCCATGGAGTACATATTTTTCATTTATTCAACAAAAACAGATGCCTGGAAGTCATCAGGATTACAGAAAGGAGAAGAAACACTCTATTCCTTTTCTAATGGATACCTTAATTTCTCATGGTCAGCATTTTCCGTAAAACCCGATGTTGATAGATCAATAAAATAGATTTAAACTTGTAAATTTATATGGATGACATGGATATCATTCAATTTAGTAAGCTTAGCTTCTAGTAACAAGTCTTTTGAAAGTGGATGTTTGTCCACACAAATCAGCTTCCCAAATTGATATTTAACGAAGCCAAAAGCATTCCATTTCCAGTGCAAAATGGGAATCCATGAATTCCAACCCAAACATGTACATAATCTCTAGCAGGAGCTCCAATGTTCTCATTCTAGTGCTTAACCATAATAGAAAAAACGTCATGTTTAATACATCCACTGTTGGATCACCAATCTTCTTATAACCCAAACATATGACCCCATTTTAGCAATCTCTAGTGAAATGACCCCACTTCAAAAACTTAAACACTTTTTTGTGGTCTTATCTCAGGATCTTGAGAAAGTTTAGGTTTAGTAATAGAATGAAAAGGACGTATTTTGATGTGTGAAGAATTTTTTACCACATCAACAAAAAATCTATCAAGGACTTATATAGGGAGGACTGTACAACTCTCAGCCCCCGCCTATCTTCCTTTCATGATGTTCCTAATAAGTTCTACACTTTGTAACTAGAAAAGTCTCTCCGTTTTTTTTGGTCATGTATTAGGGATTTGAAATTTGTGAAATCACCACAAAATATTTTTTAGATTTATTTTAGGTATATGCTAATTGGATTTAATTGGTTGCCTTATCACATGCATTCACTTGTCCTATTTATGTTTGAAAATATAAATATAACATTTTTGGAGGGTTCTCTTTATTTATCATCTTCATTATGTTGCAGGATTTTTTGATTCATCTGCTTGGCCTTATATTTTTGCAATTATTTTTACCTTTTTTAGTTGATAAACTTGTTAATGCATTTGACTAATTGAATACCTCAGCACATGCCTACCCCTATCTTCTTGAAAATATAAACTGCACTTATCGGGTTTTTATGGATCATTTTTTAAACAAAGAAATGTTTTGCTTCTGTAATTATTATATTGATAATGATTTTTACACATCTAGTAGAAGACCTGCTATGGCTTCAAATTGTTTTTGTTGTTTTGAATCTTCCTGCATGTGTATTCAAATCTTCTGATCTTTATGCTTTGTATAGAAGAAAATGAGTATCTCTTTGTTGTTGCAATAAGCGTTCACTCAGTTGTGAATGTCTTTAGTGCTTTTTATTTTCATAGAACAGTAGTTATAACAGTATAGCATACTCTTTTTAGGAGATATGAAGATTTTTTTTCATTTAGCAGTGAGTATCTTGTTTGATTAACCATGCTCATCTTTTTGGACACAGTACATCCGTGGGCTGAAGAGTTAGCTTCAGCTTGTAGAAGTAAAGCCATTTAACATTGCAAGAAATTTTTTTTATATAAATATGCTTGAGAGTGACTTTATGAGGTTTGGGCGTGTTTGACTAATATATGTATATTCGTAGGCACATTTCTGTTCTTTGTGCGAGCATCTTAGCATGATCTGCTTTATTTATTTATTTATTTATTTTGGTGGCGTAGGAATAGGTCTGAGTGGATGAAAACATGAAAGTCATGCATTCGTTTTTAGGCCTTTTAATAACTGGGAATTTTGAGGCCTTTTAAATGACTTTTAATGCATGTTTCTAATTTATAAAAATATTAAGATCCTAAAACATTTCTTCTGCTTATTATTTTGATGGTAATGTGCTAATTTAGTTATCAATTATATTCAAAGTATAGTGTTATTCAAGTTTTTTCTTTTTCTTTTATTTTTTTATTTTTTTCTTTGTGGTAATTTTTAGGCTCTCAAAGGCACACTGGCAGAAGTTCGGCTATGTTTCGGAATTGAGGCCTTGCTTCTAAAAAAGAAAATCATAAACCCTGGAGAGTCACCTGAAATCCATTTTCAAAAGGTATGTTGCCAGAGATATCTTCCCCACACCTATAGAGTATAAAGTGAAATTTTGAACACGTGCAAGCGAACATATTTTCAAACTATGCGCTCATATGGTATTTTTTATATAAGAGGTGTCGAGTATATGTAGTGGTGATGTAACATCATATTTTCTTAATTACATATAATCTACAGATGATGTTGAAAAATCTGTTTGAATTTGAGTTCAAAGGGCATTTTCCATTTTTCTATTGAGTAATATTAGCATTTTTTTGAGTTCTTAGTATAAAGGAAGTTTTCTTATTTATTTATTTTTGTTTGATTTTTCAAGGATGTCTGTGCAGTGGAAATTTCAATGGGATAGACTATTTTATGTATTCATGCTAATTAATGCTATAAAGCTGCAGGATTTCCATTCCTTGTGGTGACATTGTTCAAAGCCTATTACCGAATCACATGCTGAAGCTAATTTTCACATCAGCTCTTTCACTTTAATTGATTTTAGGACTTTTCTTGTTAGATATTCTTGATCACTATTCTTCATCCTTCTGCCTTTAAGATGTTTGCTTAAAATGGACATGAACTTGGAAACTAGAAATGTACAAAAAATTAACAACGAATGGTTTGTCCTGTCTCACTTCATGAGATTATGCTGGAGAACCGCATCATTATGAATTTGCTTATTTTGTATGTACTCCAAAATTAGTGAGTTGATATAAATTTAGCACCGCTTATCTTTTTGATTGACTATGGTGGCACTCTAATCACTTGCAGTAGAAAGAATGGTATATGAGAATTTTTTTTCCGACTTCTATTTGAGTAGAAGCATTGAAATCTCCATTAGCTTTATTAATCCCAGGGACTAAAAAGTAGTCTTTTTGCACGTACAATATTTTAAATAACCTCTTTTGGAGATTTGTAAAATTTATAGCTAGCTTTTCTATTATGTTTTTTTGTTTCTAATGTGGTCTATACTTCATTGTCTTTGAAATAATGCTATAAACTTTTAAATTGAGCTGTAGGGACTCTTGGCCCTCGGCACATGGAATTGACCTTCAAATGCATAGGGCTACGAACTTATAAAACATTTAGGGTCCATATCATGGGAAATATAGTGCCTACCTCACACATAGCCTTGTGATGACTTTTTGTTTGTAATTAAAAAAATATAAATTGATTTGATTTCGCTATGTCTATTTTTTTAGAGAAATTTTTTTGACAAATGACTTATTTTTTACTTAAATATTATAGTCTAATGCTGCATACTTTGGATCGCTATGAAAACTTTTTTTTCTCTTAATCATTTCTCTTAACCAAGGTTCATGGTAAGAAACCAAGGGGAGGACCCTCTAAAATCTTTTTGTTCTTCTATTTCAACTCGTTTGCAACATCTACCCATCTTTCCGTTCATTATGAGTCTATGACTGCCAATTTTCATTCAGAGATTTGGCCTTCCACTGCTGCTCAAGAACTCCTTAGTAATTTTGCCTCGGTCACACCCCTCACTTACCCATAGGATTCAAAGAGTTTTTGAGGAAAAAAATTAGGGAATGATTTTCTTAACTTTGGAACAACTTAATCTTGGATCATGCACTTTTGTTTGTCAGCTTTGCAATATTCCTCTTCGAAATAATGACCACCAGATAAAAAATTTTATCTAGTAAATTTTTTTTTGTCAAAATTTGCTTTGCTTTTTTTTTTTAATTATTAATAAATGATTTTGCTTTCTAGCGATAAAATTTCCTTCTTATAATTGTATCCACTTAATTTGCAGGTTGATAAGCTCAAAGTTCTGGCTGAATCCTTGGCCAACTCTTCCTCAAAGGCAGAAAAGCGTATATTAGATAACAAGTTATATATTAAATTTTTATTGTGTCATCTTTTTTACCTCTATAGCATACTTATTTAGCTTTAATTTTTAATAAATAATTGTTTGTACTTTTTTAATAACTTATTCATTGTGAAAGTTCTTTTTTCCCCCATTTTCTAGCAATTTTATTGCCCCTACTAAGTTTATATGTTATGGCTTGAACCTTTTCTTTCATTGAATTTTTTATTCTTTGACCTCTTAATTAATGACTTTATATTTGCTAAGTCATATTATGTGTATTGTTCTCTTTACATGTTCTTGTATTGACTTTATGTGGAACCCAAAATAGCTAATATAAGGAAATATGGAAATTTTAGAAGATAATGAAGTAGAGTAAACCAATGTTTAGAAAATTGGATCGGACCGGCCAGTTTGACCGGTTCGGCTGTGAACTGGCCACAAGTTCAGTTCCGGTTGGCATAAAAAACCCTTCTCGCACGGAACCGTCCAAAACCTGATTGAACCAGCAGTTCAAATTCTAAACCGGCGAACCGACTCCGATTCTAAGGAACTGTTCAGTTTGTATTACAAAGAAATTCAATTTACATATATGCCACCCAATTTTATTTATTTGCATATCGAACACATAAACTCTATTCTTTTACATTTTTACCACCCAAACTATCCATATCACATAAAACATATCATTATTTTAATTTAAAAAAAAAATGAAATACACGTTTCATGCATAGATAAAATGATACGTGTTATAATTGAATTTTAAATGTTAGATATTTATATAGATGAGAATTGAGCGGCATGTAAATCTTATTTGTTGTCATTTTTAAATGCATTTATGATTTATTAGGTCATCCGATTGAACCTGTGGTGATTGATTTAGCTTAATGATCAAGGTCATCAACATCTTTGCCCATTCCCCTTTTCCAATCATAACTTTCGTTGAGACCTGATTTATGAAGTAGCTAAAGCTTACCTTGCAGAATTTATTCTGTTTTCTCTATTATGTGGCTATTATAATGGTGCTACTTAACAACTTTATTATCATAGAGTTTTACTTTCTTTGTCGTCCTTTGAAAAGTGGAAAATGATGAAGATTAATTTCTTTTTTGCCTGAGAAGATTCCAAATAGCTTCAGATTAAGACATTCAGCGAGAGAAAACTTAAAGAATGTGATGGACTTCTTTTTTCTTAGCAATATGGATTCACATTGAATTCATAGTTATAGATATTATCCAGGGGTTTTCCAAATGCAGCTTTGTTTAATCATTAGCAATCCAGATATGAAATAGTATTTTGGATCTATCAGTTTACTTACTCTGTTAACTTACTTGAACTAGTGAATTATATTATACTCACTGATATTGGTGCTAGTAAGGAAAGAGGGATATATGTGAGGCTAGAATGAGCGTTGAGATAGATGTATGGTAAAATTAGGAATGATAAATTGATGATTATATTTGAGTGATGGTGGGACTAGTACTGCTAGATTGAAGGCGGTTAAATATAATTAAGGTGGAAGGCTTAGGTAGGAGAAAGGTAACATGATTGGAAACCGTGCAAAAATATGTGAATAAAATTGAAATGTAATAACACACATGTCGAAACACAACAATAGTTAATGGAAAATTAAGTTTCATATGGTTACCCTAAAATATCGGGATAATGCTAATGACGATGATCTGAGGATAGGTATATTATAATGAGTTGTGTGTGGTTTAAGTTAGAAATGCTCTGTATGAAGAAGCAAAGAATGCTATCTTATTTTAGAAGCTTTTTTGCTCAAAAACAACCACTAAGCACCAACAATTTAGGAAATGTCGTTTGCTCCTGCGTTGGGAAAAAAATTAGCAAGATGTTCAGAGTGTGGAGTCCTTATTGAAGGTCAATGCTTATTAATATGAATAGCTGCCTTTTCTTATGATGATTAGTATTATTATCACCGAAGAATCATTGACAATAATAAGATTTATTGCAAATGGATTTGGAGCTGGAATGATGTTGAGGTTATTTACTTATCTAGAATTTGGCCTGTGCTATTAAAATCTATTTTATTGAAGATGATAGATTACTATATATTTTCCTCGAGAATAAATAACTTGAACCTAAAGCTAATCTTAATCATCTTATTTATCCCTGTCATCATGATTATCATTAACCTTGTTTCTGTCATTTCAGGCAGATTTTAGGATGTTTGTCCTTTATTCATTCTTTAGTACTATTTGTGGTGTTAATTTCACCTTGTGTAATTTTTTTTTTTATATAATTTTTAGCCATATTACTTGGTATAATGATTTTATATCCCGACTTGTTCATAACACTATTTGTTGGACTTATTACTGCAACTTGTGTCTTTATTGCATGTGCTAAAATCACATTTTAAACAAGCTCTAAAGATTATTTATAATTATTATTTCTCTTAGTTTGCAAATTTTGTAGCTATACTTAGCTCTAAAGATTATTTGAATCTTGTAGGTATCAAAAGGAAGAGGCGCTGAATTTCCGTGCGTCTAAAGCTAATGAAGTATGTGAAATTGAAAAGGTATACGGCTGATGGTATACTCTGGTTTCCTAGTTATTGTTGCATGTTTGCTTTTCATTTGAAATTTCTGAGTAAGTTTGTAGAATATGGCTCATTGTTGATTCTACTAAACATAATCATGACCTTTTTATTGATTATCTTCTTGGATCAAAATTTCTAGAAAACCTGCAATACCTTGCCTGTCATGTGTTGGGAAAACGGAAGAGTTGCTTAAGACAGGAAAGAGTGGATAAGATAAAAATTATGTAAGAGCATGCAATAGCAAAAGTTGGTAAATTCAAAGCAAGTATCAGTTGGCATAGTTTATTTTTGAAAGAAGTACTTTAGAAACTAAGAGAAATAAACTAGGAATCCTTATCAATGTAGATCATCATTGTCCCATGCTCAATATGTTATATTTTCGTGACTTCTAGAATCAACTGGTTTTAGGATTCTCCCTGTTAAAGTCAGTCATAGCAAGCTTGATACTTTTTCAGAGTTCCTCTAGCTGGCATCCGGTCTAGAAAAAAAATCATGTTAGAAGTTCTATTTGCAAAGGAGTTTACATTATTGGATTATGTTTGACGTTTCTACCATTCTTTCCATCCAATTATTCTCATAGTAGCAATCATGTAACTATTTAAAGATGTTGAAAGGTATAATGCTTTTTATAACAAATTTTGTTGAGCTGCAATATGTTCAGTCGACATTGTCGGAGCGGTCCTGAGAATATACTACCAAAGAAGGTTTGGTAACAGTGAAGGCTGAGAAATGATTTTCCATGCTTTCATTCATTTAGTTACGGAAAGCATCGTCAATGCTTCAATTCCATCCTTGTTTTCCCTAGTTGTCTGAAGTGGGAATTCTGTTATAGAAGAAAAAAATCTGTTACGGAATAATATTGTTTTAAAATCTAATCGATGAAGGGTTTAAAATGAAATTTCAGATTTCTATAGACTTCAGTGCCGTGTTATTATTGTAGCACAATTGTAAAACCGTAGAAAAATCCAATAGAGAATAAAAGTTCATTTTCAGAACTCTGATTTTTTATATCGGGATTAGCAGTAATTTTGAAGGAACTGTAGGTAGAAGATGTTCACATTATGCAGTGTCAATAGCATTAATGGCTTTTTAGTTGCATTCAATAAGAATGCATGCATTTTAACAATCCACCACCATATAAAAGCAAAGTAAAATTTGTGAAACTGTTTTCTTGTTTGGTTTGATGTTAAGTTGGAGTCTAATTCTTAGAAAGAAAGGGAAGATTTGCCACTTATGTACATTACAAGATTCTATGAAGATAAAATTAAATGTGAATATTAAGTAAAAGTAGTAGAAGCATAACATTAATCTTCCTGACAGGATGTTGTTGAGCTATCAAGATAACACCTTCCATTAGGGTTGTTAACAATTTGATTTTGAGCAACTCAAGGTCTTCTTGAAGCCATTCAAATTAATTTTGAGCCGGGTGAAGTTTATCATAGGTTAGCTTGTTTCAATCTCAATTTGAGCCAAATGCGGCTCATTAACCTTTATTTGAGTTCATTCATGCTAAAAATTATTTTGATCTTAATTAATATTTAGGGGATGTTTGCAACTTCTCGCATTTAAGTAGGATTTAGTAAATCTTTTATATTTGAATTTAGTAAATCATGGGTTGGTTAAATCCCAAAAATTATTTGGCATGATATATATTAATTTTTTTTAAATATTGTGAATTTGTTTGACTACTTATTTTAGGATTTAATTTTTTTTGTTTAATTAATTTAATTTTTTATTTTTATTAATTGATATAATTATTAATTAAAGTTTAATTAATAATTAATTATATTTTTTAGACTAAATAGTCGTTAATTAGTAATTTATTATTGATTGATTAATATAACATATTATTTTACTTAAGCATTGATTAAGAATTTATTAGTCTAATTAAAGATAAAAAATGGATTAAATTATTCACAATAATAATTTAACTAACTTAAATTTATTTGATTAATTTAAACCGTAAATGTTATAAGGTACCATCCTTAATATCATTCATTTAATTTAGAAAATAAATGTTGACATTTGGGTTTAATGGGAGTTCTTGAAATCTTTGATTTTGCAAGCATGTTTTGAAGGGCAACATGGACTATTCTAGTTACAATCCCACCATAGAAGTGATATCGGAGTTAACCCCAAATGTCCAACGAAAATGCAACTTTACTACTGAAATTAAATAGAGATTACAACCAAAGACACTCGAAATTAGAAGATAGCAAAAGACATGACACAAACTCAACTAGAGATTAGGTCAAGGGTAGTGGTGTTGCGATTTTAAGAGAAATAACAAGTATGGAGGGCTGGATAGTCGGAAGGCGACAATGGAAGGCAATGATTGGTTGTCAGATGGCTGGATGATGGGCAGCAGCGAGGATGGTAAGGTGGCTGCAACAAGGAGGTGATGGCAGGGTGTTGGAAGGGTCAGGGTGGCTCATGGAAGCAAGGAGGGCGGTTAGAAAAAGGCCCTGGAACGGATGGCAACAAGATGGGAGGTTGTTGTGGAAGGCAGCTACGGAAACACAATAAAGGAATTGTTTTCGGGCGGATGCAGCAAACACAGTGAGCGGTAGCAGAGGGAAGGTTGTGGAAAATAGGAAACAGAGATACATAACACCTCTTGACGAGTTATACCAGGAGCAAATTGTCGCCTTTGGATACAGTACTAAAAGGGAGAAATCGGGATGCTGACTGCAAACTAAACAAAACTGACTTCCAAACCCTAATACAACACATATATAAGGATGGTTTAAAAATGAATGAATGATAAATGGAAAGAAAGCATAAAAAGGAGAATATGACTATTTTGGCTCGTCTCATGCTACCGAAGCGGGAGTGATCTCGTGTCAAGGAGTGTTGAGAGAGAGAGAGAGTATAGTGATTTCATTTGTAGGGGATATTTCAAAACTAAGGTTTAGTTCTCGACACTTCTTGACTTTCCATAGTGATTCTAAAGGATAATGATACTGAAGTTAGCCCACAAAAGGGAAAGCAAATCGGGTTACAAGAAAATATCTTGAAACTAGGAAATATCAAGGACAACACGACTCAAACTAAGGATTAGGTCGAGAGAGGTGATGCTGCGGTTTACGGAGGAAAAGCTTGCTTGGAAGTGGTGGAATGGTCTTAAGGCAGCAAAGGCCGACCGTGGTTGATTGTCGGAAGCCAAGAAGGTGGGCAACCGCAGGGTATGGTGAGATGGTTGTAGTAGGGAAGTGATGGTAGGGCGTTCGAAGAATAGGGTAGGCTCACGACTGCAAGAAGAGGAGTTGTTGGGCTATGACAACATTGTTGAATGGTTGGATAGTGATATCACAGTAAGGGAAGGGATTGCAGGGGGGTGGCAGTGATGTCAGATGGAGCGATGGGTAAAACAATAAAAGGAAGGAGTGGTGGGCTAAGACAGTGAATGTGGAGGTATTGGACAACGAAAGCAGCAAAGCAGGTGACTGGCACAATGAGGGCAACGAAAGGGAAGGATTGTGGACTGCGGGACAACAAAGATGACAGATGTCTGGGGGCTACTGCAGAGAGGGGGATATTTGGAAATATTACGGAGGATTAGGGTAAGGATAAATATCTCTACAGGATAGAGCTATAGTCAGAGCACCACTCGAAACTTTGGAGACGATCACTAGCTTGAACAAGTTATAGCTGAAGTACCTTCTCGCCTTTGGATACAACCCTAGCAGGGGAACACCGGCAGCCAATGACTATCATGAATAAGAGCATACGCTGAAAGCTGTCTTTTAAATCCTAATACAATACATATGTAGGAAATGAATAAAAAGGAATGAAAGATAATATGAAAGAGCATAAAGAAAACAAGACTGTTTCGGCGGCTTGTTCTCTTCTCCCGCGATTTTGAATCCTTCAATACTGTAACAACTACTACAATACCACGATAATATAGTACTGGAAAGCTGTCGCGTCAGATAACATTAGCAATTTAAGTTATAAGGCTTTTGTATTATAATGTTTACATGAAGAGATATGTTTAGAAGAACAACAAAGAAAATTCTAATTGTGAACACAGAGGCGTGGATTTGTAAGGGGGTGTATTAAATCAATACATTGATTTTTTTTTTAAGGGGTGAGAGGCGGGTGAGGCAATTAACGGCTACAACTGGTAAGAGTCATGATAACACTTTGTATTTTTTGTGAAGATCTTCATTAAAGACATGTTAAAAGCTATTAAATTAAAATTAGAAATTTTAAAATAATCAAAGAACTAGAAATTTCACCAATAATTAAATCAACCTTAAAATGTGGATTTGCACCAACTTGCATATCTTCTTCTTTGAGGTGTTGTTTGAATTGCTGAAAATGAACTAAAATGTAAAAAATTTGTTGTGTACTATAATACAATATATTTGAAATACTTTTAAGTTATTTGGTTCACTGTAAAATAAACATTAGAATTTATATATATTAAAGAGAAGCCCTAGGGACTATTTCATTGAAATAAAAAAAAGTACAAAACAAGTAGTATGAGAGGGCCCAATAGATGGAGCTCTACTCATAAGAAACAAATGCAAGGCCTCGTCTAGTCCTTCCTTTTCCTCTGATTCTTGTAGCGTACCCATGAATCAAACTCTGAAGTGACTCTCCATTACCATGAGAGACCAAGGTATCATCCAAGATTTTTCCAAGTTTAATAGTACCCCCAGCTTGCTTCTTCCACCGGGAAGTATGTACTTGCCATTCTTCATCAGAAAACTGGTCAGTCTGATCCGTAGTGGGAAAGACAGTTGCAGCGATAGGTTCCAGTGTTATGTAGGACAGTCTTCCAATACTTCGGGATCTCCTACTCTTTGAGAGGGTAGTTCAACCAAACAATTGGTAGCAAAATACTGTTTGACGGTAATGCTTCCTCAGTTGTGTGACTTCAGTTAGGCAGTAATTTTGCCTCAGTAGAAGTAGGCACGTCTTCCGTCATCAGAATGTGAATGTTTATTTCTTCCCTATCTTCAGACATGTCATGGTGGGTACCCTGATCTCCCTCCACGGTAGTTGTTACCTGAGATGGTAATATGGCTGCTCCAGTAGAAGAAGGCTGAGAAATGACCTCATCCTGCCTACTAGTGGCAAACTGTTCTGAATCAGTAGTGGGTATCACAGGCGGTGAGGAAGAAGGTATAACTATCGCAGGAATATGCGGCCCAGTAGTATTTGCAATTGGAGGTTTGAGATTCAGATGCAAGTGGTAACACTGATGAGGAGAGTGTCCAAACATACGACATTGGGTGCAGTAAAGAGGTACCTGTTCAAGTTATGCTGGTTGCCAAAATCCCTGCTGTGTGTCAATCCATATCTCTCTTAGGAAAGATAGCGTAATGTCTCGTTCTATCAATATTCTAGCTTCAGAAGGTCGAGTCAGATGCTCTGTAGGCGTGTCAGTTTGGAGTGGTGTGCCATATATTTTTGCAAACGTAAAGAGAAGTTCTTGATCGTAAGTGAACCTGTAGATCTGGGAAGCGCAGGCAAACAGGGATAATGGGAGGTTCAGTACGATGATCAAAATCCACCGTCCATTTTAGCACATTTATCACCTGATTGTCTATTTCAAAAGATTCTTCTAGGAAACACTTGAGTGTAATCTCTATCATCTGTTAATTGGATGAGAACGTGTCGCCCATCCAGTCTACCAATCTTCCAACTTCCATTCAACTTCATTTGTTTAAATTCCCTTCGGATCAGTTCAAGTTTAGGATTACCGTAGAGGAACTTACCTACTAAGAACAGTCGACAGGGTGCAGCTAGGGTGGAGATCTCTGCCTCTGTGAGAAAGATTGCAGGTTTTTCGTATTTACGGGATGCCTTTTTGAGAAACGTGGTTTCAATGTTTTGCTCGAATGCATCGTGGTATCTCTGCGGGAACATGTTGGAACGTGAAGGGGCGCGGGCGAGGTTATCTCCGGCGAGGGCGTCGGCGTAAGAACGGCCCGAGGCCATACTGCAGCTGTGCAAATCCCACTGAAGGAACTGCACCAAGGTGCAAAGACCCCGCTGTGAGGGTGCGGGGCGAACCTGATTTGCAAGCAGAGATGCGTCGAGAGAAGCTGCAGTCGGCAGGTGCTCCAGACGGGAACGTCGTGGGAAGAGGACGCTGGAGAGGATGTGAGACGATGCCGGAGAAGAAGACGACACGATAAATGTCGCTAGGGTTTACCATGAGGCGAAACCCTAACAGAGCGGAGCGTGGGAGGAGATGACAATATATATATATATATATATATATATATATATATATATATATATATATAAGATTGAAATAGATTTAAAACATTGTATTTCATAATTTTTTGTCTGGCAGCTAAGTTGGTTGTGGGCGACCAACGGCTGGTAGGCGGCGACAGTCTGCTGTGGCGGAGGGCCGGCGGCTAAGGCGGGCTAGGGGGCGGCGCAAAGGGTGGTTAGTGAGTCTCAAGCTATGGCGGTGGCGACGACGGGCAATGGGTTGTTGGTTGCTGGCTGCGGCTGGGGGACGGCGAGGGTGGCGGACGACCTGTGGTTGTGGATGGCTAGTAGTGGGCGACAAACGGCTGTCGATGGTCAACAGATGACCGACGATGGGGGGCGGCAGCAGGTCGAGGCCGGGGATGGCGGCTTGCTTATAGCATTTTACATAAATAGTACAATTCAAATTCGGTAAGAAGTTGAGGAGGCTTTAAAAAAACCAATCTTTGAAAGTCTGTACGACTTGATGATATCCCAATCGAAGTGTGGAAATATTTAGGAGATTTGGGAGTTTATTGGCTTACTAAACTCTTTAATATTATTTTAAAAATTAAAAAAATGCCTGAGAAGTGGAGGAAGTGTATTTTGGTCTCCATTTTTAAGAATAAAGGTGATGCACTAGAGTGTGGAAATTATAGAGGAATTAAGTTGATGTGTCATACTTTTAAAATTATGGGAGAGGGTAATTGAATGTAGGTTAAGACGTATTACAAATATTTTTCATAATCAATTTGGATTTATGTCGGGCAGGTCTACTATGGCATTTATTGAGAGGTTGATGAAGAAGTTTAGAGATAATAAGGTGGATCTACATATGATTTTTATTGATTTATAAAAAAGCTTACAATAAGATTTTAAGAGATATCCTTTGGAGAGTTCTTGAGAAGAACGGTGTTGATATGACTTATATTCAAGTCATTAAAGATAAGTATACGAGAGTTGTTACTTGTGTTTGAACAGAAAGAGGAATGATGATGCCCCCTAGAATTTGCACATGATATATGTATAATTACTTCAATTTTAATATCCAGTGACGACACCAAATACTCGATCCGACCTGCAATTATGGAGATATTTAATTTCATGGCAAAAAACTTGACCCAATTTAATTATGGCGGCTAGTGTGCAAAACAAATATGTTGTAGAGTTTTAGAGTTTGATTTATAGTTCACACACTAGAGGTACCACGCAAGTGTGCGCATTGTTAGAAGTAGTATAAGTTTTCTTTTAAGACCCAAGTGTTGATCCCACATAGAAGTGATATAAGAATCCCTTAGGCTACTTCTAGTCTATTACAGTTAGATTTTAGTTTTGAATGACGATTAAGGGTGTTTTGTATCAAATACTCCTAAATACAAATTTAAGTCTAAAGATAAACCTAACTAGAGAAATTGGTTTGGAGATTTTGAGATGTTAAAAACTACCTTTCATATGCGATGTCCCAGATAATGTGTAGGAATGAAATGCTTGGAATTTAAGTAGTGATAAATATGATCAAACCTATTATTTACCCTCTCCCAAATGCATAAAGAACATTGACTAATTTAAAGTAAATTTCTGATTGATATGGTTATGTTGGTTAGGTTTTAGCCTGTCACCTCTAGATTATCCACGGTGCCCTGTCTATCGGACTAATCAGGCCTCAGGTTCTAAACTCTAGGCCAAATTGGTTAAGAATCTAGCACGTCATCCTAGAAACACCAATTCTACGTCAATCAAAACGTATCTCCCTATCTATTTACACTCACCTTAGACTTTGGTTCCCATTCATCTTAAGGTTAGTGTGGTATTCACTAGTTTGGTGAAATCATACTCTCCCGGGTTATTATATTTCACAACGAATTTTAACATTACAAATGATCAGTTTGTAAAGTAAAATAAGAGCCAGTAAAAATGCCCTAACAATTATAAAATAAGAGAATTTTTAAGCAAATCTAAATTTTTAAACATTCATTAAAGTCATTGCAAAAGAAAGTATGAAGATAATGACATAAGTAAAAAAAAAATGATAGAATTATGTGATAAATTATGTGCCAATAAGGAACATATGTCAATCTATCATCTTTCAAGCGTATAGGTACGCTTAGTTTTCTATTAGTTTTACACAACTTGTTGTCATATGAAGCTCCTAATAGAAATAGATCATGAATTATATTTTCTTAAAAGTTGCATTGCCACCTAAACTACTTCACCACAGCTAATCGGACAAAGTAAGTGCAGTCAAGTTGCGAGATCACCGCTATCCCTAATCTTAGCTTCACTTACAATAGATTTTAACATAGCGTATTGTCACTTAAGTTATGTAACGAAGCAAAGGAGATATTACTCATCACATGAAATAAAAAGTATTCTATCATAAAACAAATTTTCCTACTCATGCCACTATTTCATATCAAAATAAAATAGTAAAGAAACAACGCACGAAACATAGATAAAACACAGCAGAAAACTTCATGAAATCAAAACAAATCCACTATAAATTGTTTACAACAATTATAAAATAATGAAGAACACAATACTTAGTTTTTTCTCTCAAAAAGAAAGATGAATATCTCTATAACAAAATCTCCTGTCGATTCATGCGACGCTCATACAATCCCTTACCCAAATCTCTCAAAATTCCTCACCAATCTCTCCAAAATAGGTAGAAATATACATCTCCTCACACACACACTCGTCTGTTTGAAGAGGCACGCCAAACTCCTCTCAAAACTCACACCAAAACTCTCTAGACTCTCTCCTTTCAAATGGTGCCAAGCCTTTTTTTTAAAGAGACACCAAACACCTCTTTTTTATAAGAGACAAACCTCTTCACTCCAAGAGTCACACTTCTTCACATTCCAAATGTCTACATTTATTGCATGGCTAATTGGGGCGGGCATAGCTAGCCGAAACCTTCCAGAACAACCCATAACCGCCTGAAACAACCTGAAACCGCCTCTGGACAGTTTCTGTCACCTAGGCGTCGTTTTCTTGACGAAACTGGCGACTAGGCGCCACTTTCTAGCGCCTAAGCGGCCCTGCTAGCAACACATCATTTTGCCCCCCCCCCTCTGGTTTTGCCCTGTTTCAGCTCCAATCCGCTTCAAGTGTTATATTATAAGATAAACATAAAAAAAATATTTCTTTAGGGTGCAATTCATTCAAAAACATGTGATAAATGTAAAAGAGATTAAGCCTAGGAAGAGATCAAAATACGCCATATTAGAATTTTCTTTCTTGCTCGATTTGACTTTAAATTGCACAATTTTTACTTCATTTTCTCCAAAATTTTATTTCTTGTACCAGAAACCAAAATCATGCGAAATAACTTCTTTTAAAGTACAATATCATTAAAAATGAGCTTAAAATATATATGAAAAAGTAGCACTTTTTTAGGCATGTCAATTGACCAAATATTTTTTTATTTCTGTTGGTTTACATCGGGGATCGGCTTTAAGCCCATATCTTTTTGCTTTAGTTATGGATGGTTTTACCAGACACTTACAGGAGAAAATTTAGTTATGGATGTACCTTGGTGTATGCTTTTTGCTGACGATATCCTTCTCATAGATAAGACGAGAAAATTCTCAGGAAATACTTGAATTATGGAGGTCTACCTTGGAGTCTAAAGGCCTTTGTTTGAGTAGAACTAAAACTAAATACATGGAATGTAATTTTAGTAGTAGTAGCTCTAGCGACAGAAATGTAACTATGGGTGATCAAATTATTAAAAAGGCGTGAACGTTTTAGATATCTCGGGTCTATTGTTCAAAGTGATGGTGCTATTGATGTGGATGTTATTATTAGAATTCAAGTTGGTTGGTTAAGTGGATGAATGCTTTGGGCCTATTGTGTGATAGAAAAGTACCACTTAAACTGAAAGGAAAATTTTATAAGATAGTGGTGAGACCTGCAATGCTCTATGGCGCTGAATGTTGGCCTTTAAAAGAGAAGCATAAAACTAAGTTTAATTGTTGCCGAGATGAGAATGATTCAGTGGATGAGTGGCTTTACACTTAGATACAAAATGCGAGATGAATATATCCGCGATAGGGTTGGTGTAGCTCCAGTGATGGACAAAATTAGAGAGTCGTCTTAGATAGTTTGGTCACATTAAACGTCGACCATCCGATGATCCGATTAGAAGAGTAGATGTTTTAGATTCGACTTAAGTTAAGAAAGGCAAAGGTAGACCTAGGAAGACTTAGGCATATTGTATAAAAAATGATCTTAATTTATTATAGTTTAATGAAAATATGACACTAAATAGGACACAATAGAGAAAAAGGATTAATGTAGCCGACCCCACATGGATAAATGTTTTGTTGTTGTTGTGTAAGAAAAATTCAGTTAAATTGATTGAATTCTAAATTAAGTTAAAATGAACTATGATGTTAACTTCAAATTCATTTGTACTTTATTTTGTATTTGGAATTCTTCTTACCAAACATATAATTTTCTCATATCCTACGAAAGAATTACAGTACACCACAAATTCACTCAACCAAACAACCCCTTAATGTTTTATTGATTTTCTTATGAGCTATTGGTTAAACTAAAAAAAGCTTACATGTCTAGCAATTTCATGAGGATAACTAAGGCATCATTTTTAATATTTTGTTGCTATGGTGTGCTATTGGTTTAACTGAAGTCACCTTTTCTCATAAGTAGATGGGTGTGTAGCTTTGCAGATGTGTTTTCTTAGGTCATTATGCCATGCTGATGTGTATGAAGTATAATATCTTCAATAGTGCATTTTTTTTCTCTAATTTTTTTCACTAATTTTTTTCTGGGTGAAGGTGAGTACAACGACCAAAAGAAAGCAATGCCAAAACCTGAACAAAGGAGAAATATTACAAAACTTAAATGGTTCTAGAGAGACGATCTAATGGTTTAATTGCTAGTTGAAATGTGGAACTTCCTTCTTAATTTTCTTAATTCTGAACGCCATTTCGATTTAGATTCGTTGATCCAGATGTGGGCAATGAAGGTTTTAAACCATAGGATGTCCTTTTTCTTGTTGGCAAAGCATCTAGATTTTCTTTCAATCCAAATAATGGAAACGAAAAGAAAAAAGTAAACATCCCGGAGTTCTTGGAAGTTGTCCTTGACGAGTTAATCCTCCAAGTGAAAAAAGAAACAAGCTATTAAACAAGCTATTAAACGAGATATAATACCAAAAATATCATACATCCTCCAATATTGGAAATAATGTAGCAATTGAAGAAGAGATGAAAAATATTCTTTCAAATTATCATTGCAAATATCACAACTAGTTGATTGTTTGATCCTTTATTAAACAGAGAATTTGTTAGGAATTTTTCTCATATATAATCCTACAAAGTACCATAGGCTTTAGAGTAAACAATGGATTTTCAAATCCAAGGTTCATATTAATATTGAGCATCATCCTCCGTCAAGAATGAATTGAAATATATGACTAAATAACAACCATTAGTTGGCATATGCCAGATAAGGATATTGTGGTTGTAGTCACGAGGGATATGATTGATAGAAGAGTAAAGAAGGATATTGTGGTTATAGAAACGTTAAAATTATGATGTTAGTATTTTGAAAAGTAAAAGAGCTGAATATATTATCGAACTAGGTCTAGACAAATACCACCGTTGAGAAACTTGTATAAAGGTCTATTTTTTGTTTGCCTGTTTATCGAAATAGTATGGTGTCCACATTAATTTTCTACTCTCCTTGACCTTATTTGCCGTTTTATATCTGAAAAAAAGAAGTTTCATTATGTTTTAAGAAAATTTGTTGTTTACTTTGAGAATTGCGAAGTTGTCTGATGGGATTTTCTTCTACTTATTACAGGAATTGATTGCTGAGATTGCTGTATTGGAAAAGCAAAGAGATCAACTTGAGGCTGAACTGAAGAAGGTGCTCACTATCCTTCTAATCAAGTCCCAACCCACTAAAAGGAAAAAAAAAAAAAAAAAGGCTAAAGAAACGCAGCATGAAGAAAACTAAGTGGGAGGGGGTGGAGGAGGGATAGGGAGGGGTAGGGGAATCAATAAATCCATCCTACCTGCATAAACGGAGAGAGGCAAGATGCTTCCTCCATTACCATTTGTTTCTCCTAGAATCTATTTCAGTCATGGGTTCAATTATGGGGGAAGTTTGAACGCCTAGCCTTGAAAAGCTGTTGTACCTCCCTCGAAGAGTTTGGGCTGCTACTGCCTGGCCTATGTACTTGATCTTATGCAGTTATGACTTAAATTTTTGTTTCTTTTTGAAAAATATTAGATTAAATTTGTTTTAATGCTGCACTAGGATTGAAATCTTAATTGCAAAATGATTAAAGTAGACTATACTACATTCAACCATGAAAATACTATTCAAATTTGTGATTTAAATTGTGAATCTGATCTACAGTAGGCTAAACTGTTTCTGATTTCTTGTAGTTTTTTTCTTTGGGTAGTTGCAAAAGCCCAAAAAGTATGCTCTTTGATTCATGTCGCTCCGTTCTTCCATTGTTCTACTGTTACCCCAAGTCACTTTCTACTGTTTTGTTGCTCGAGTTCTATCTTCCAGTCTCTCGTTAACACTTATCTCTAGATTATTACAATCTTATAAAAGTGAGATTTAAGTTGGGCTTCGCCTGAGAATTATCACAATAATGTAAATCTTGATAATAGTACTAGACACTTAATGTGATCTTAACAAATTAATTAAATTTTAAAATCAAGTTTTCTTGCACACTGGGCTTTCTCACGTAAGTATTTCAATAATATAGGGCTCTAATGAGTCCAGATTGTCGATCCCACAGAGAACAAGATAATGAATCCCTTAGGCGAAGTTCTAGTCTACTAAGTTCAGGTCTTTGTTTAGAATGTAAATTAAAGTAGTTTTTCTAACAATTACTCCTAAATTACTGCACTAAGTCTAAAGCTAACCTAGCTATATCAATTGGTTTGGGGAATATCAAGATATAAAAGTTACTTTTCCCTTACGAGTGCATAAGTGAATTGTAGGATAGAATACTAAGAATTGATATTGTGGCTAATGACAAATAGGAGCATACATCTTGTTTACTCTCTTTCTAGTGTGTAAAGATGTTTGGTTAACCTAGTTTTAATTCATTAAACCCTAGATTGAACCCATCAAAGCCTATTTCTCTATCTATTTGTATCACCCTATGGACTACTTTTCCTTCACCCACTAGTTCGATGTGAATACTCTAAGTGTTCCTGCACCGCTCTTCTGTGTCCTAATAGATCTCAATGAATTTTAGCAATTCGTATGGCCATTACGAAAAGTAAATGCATATAAGAATACTCATCACATTGATATTGAAATTCAATTCTAAAAGCATTCTCCACATCCTACAAGTCCTAATTATCCATCACAAGAGAAAGGTAAAGAAAATCTACTTACAAAGTATGAATAACGCCATAGAAATTATCATTATTTAACAAAGCAAACTCATTAAATATGTGTTTACAATAAATACAAGACAAATGGTAACACGATACTTAGTTTTTCTCCTCTAAAAAGAGAGAAAAAGTTCCTCCAACAATGGATCCAAGTCTTCCCTGCAATGCTGAAATGATTCCCTTAAAGATTTCTCTCAAAACTCCACACCAATCTCTCAAGAAAGTGGAAAAATCTCATACCCTAATTTTTCCTACTACTCTGCCTTTCTCAACTTCCCGAGACTTCAACACACACCAGAGCCTCTTCTCAAACTACTTAGCAGCCCCATATAACTCCCAAGTACGTGCTGAATAAACTGCAAAAACTGACCCATACAGTTCGGGCGCCTAGGGACAAAGGACTGGCGCCAAGGTGCATGAGTGGAGCACCTAGGTGCCAAGCTCTCTGTCTTGGACGGCTATGTTCTTGCACCTGGGCGCCACAAGGGTGGTGCCAAGGTGCTTGGATGGAGTGCCTTGGTGCCTAGAGTCTAGCGCCCGCTAGGCTGCAGAACTCCATATGCTCATTTCAGCATTCTTTTTGCTCCATTTCAGCTCAGCTTCGCTCAATGTCCTACTTGCTATAACTGCAAGAAATACACAAGAATACATTTTTTTAAAGTGCAGTTTCATCCATAAACAAATGCAAAATATAAGGGAAATCAAGCATGTTTTAGGACACATCAATTATTGCAATACAGTGGCAAAATCATTTTTTTAAAGCATTTATTCTTATCCGAGAAAGCAAATGGTTCAGGCTTTTGTTTCCTACTGGTTGCTTTCAGTGTTCATGTTGCCTTTTTTTTCTCTTTAAAATTTTTTGGAATTTAGTTTTTAGTTTGAACTGTGGCAAGAAAAACTTAATTACACAAATTTGCATTCCCAATTTGGAGTTGATATTGATAAAACCTTGAGTTGTGATGCTGTTTTTAGAAAGTGTTTACTGAAAGTCTTAGAAATGGGTTGAAATGTTATTTCTTTTTATGACTCTTGCTTTGTCTTGCTTTTAGAATCTGCAAACAGTTTCCTAATCTGTTTTGTGGAAATCAGGTCATGATCTCCTTAAACGCTGCTAATTCACGACTTAATAAGACCAGAGAGGAAAGAGACCAGTTTGATGAAGCAAGCGATAAAATTGTATTGCACTTGAAAGCAAAGGTTATACATACTTTTAATCATGTTTCTTTGTCTTTATACAAGCAACGTTTAAAAATTGCACTCGAGACCCTTTGAAAGTTCTAAGATTTATTGGTCACTGTACTTGTTGAAACTTCAGGAAGACGAACTGTCAAAGTCTGCTATGGCGTGTAAAGTGGAAGCTGATATTGTCCGTACATGGATCAATTTCTTGGAAGATACTTGGATTCTTCAGTCATCATACACTGAAATGAAAGAGAAGCAAACCAAGTACGTCTATTCTACCGCATGGCACCATCACTGCCGGCTAGTTACCTTCATCTGCTTTTATGCTTGTATTGATTACGTTTTTGAACATATCTACTCTGTCGGGTGGCTTTCATTTGCCTTGTTTCCTTTGTAAGCTAAGTAGTAGCTAGGATAACTAGTGATACATTCATGTATAATTGTAAACTATCAATTAATCTTGATCATCGAAACCATGGCACTAATACTCATGTTTCTTTAATCTTTGTGTAAATAGAGCTCAACAAAACAATGATCTCTTATATCATTTATATTAGATCACATCAAGATATGTCATGGCCCTTCAATTAGATCCATAGAATCAAACACAAAACTTAAGACATCAACCAAGATCTATTGGTTGAGCTCCTATCACACCCAACTCCAATCTAAAATTCATCCAAGAACCTAATTACAATCATCTCAAAACTGAAGCACATTATTTAAAGATCCATTGCACGAAAGGATATAATGCATCTTTTTTTCTTTTAAATCTTTAGATCATTTGGAAGACAAAAATAACCTTCTACCAGAGTTATTTTTGTCCAGCTTTGATCATGGAGACAATGCCTCCTCTATATTCAATTTTCTTATTTGTCAAGATACACCATGATACTATTATTTTAAAATCTTTCTAAAAACTCGACTGTGCCTTTATTTTCTAAGCTATCAATCTCATTTAATGACTTGAGCATCGAAGTATCATTGTAGGAACAGTTCTGGGCAGAATCACCTTTGCTTTGGCTATGATTGTGTAGGAAGCGAAATATTATTTTGAACATGATTTCTTTTTCGCATGGTTTTGCGATTTCGCATGATTTCTTTTTCGCATGATTTCTGGGGAGAGTGACTTGGAGTGGATCTCCCATGGTTTTGCGATTTCAAGGTCTATGGGACTCCCGCAATCACGGGAATGAGGATCAGCAAGGATGCCACTCAGTAGCGATTTCTGCATGATTTCTTTTTCCTTTTTCTTTTTCTTTTCCTTCTCTTTGTTGTTTTTTCCTTTTTCGTTATTTATAATCAGGGTTCTTGCTATTAGGGACCTATTTATGTGGTTTTTACTATTTTGAGGATTTTTTTATTTTGTTTATATATTTTAGAGATGTTTTCATTGTTTTTCTGCTTTAGGAGTGTTGTATCATCTTTTTTTGCAGGTGGTTGTCGGCCGCAGAATTTTAAAAATAAATTTAGATTTAAATTTTAAGTTTAAAATATAATATTTATATATATGTGGATAATTATGATTTTTAAAAAATAGTATTTTAATTTTAAAATAATGATGAGACCAAACAAGTCTCACATATTTGATTGTTTGAATGGTCGAACGTAATACCACAAGTAATACACTATCCCGAAGAATAAGCATCCTACTTGAAAGTAGACTTAACGACCTAAACTAAAAAAAGTTTTGTGACATCCGTTTAATCTGCGAAACCTTTTGTGAGACCAACAAGTTCCCCTACCTAATATAAGGATTAGATAGGGTTTATTTTACCGAGTTCTTGGATTCTCATGAAGTGAGCACTATAGTTAATTACATCTTAAATGACCGAAGTCACTTAAGAAAACTCTCGATTAAGATCAGTGGTTCTGTCTTCAAGATTTTCAAAGTTTAGATTTTCATGATTAGACACAGAAAAGTCAAATGAGAGTGGCTCAAGTAGGAACGGTTATTTTAAGAAATCCAAAAAGAGAAGAGTAGGGGAAGCCACAGATCCGAGGAAAACCCCGGTGACCTCCCAACTATCATATTATTTGGCTTTATATCTTTGAAATAATGTTATTTAATGTTTAATCCTGTAATTTATTTTAGAATTTAGGACTTACATTCGCACGATATCTGATCGTGCAAATAGCCTAGAAGAATATGAGGGTTTACACCGTACCGTACGGCAACCTCGAAACCCTAAAAGCGTTAGGACTTATATAACACAACACGGTTGTGCAAAAACCTAAAAAATAAAGAGAGGATTTATGCCGCACTAGGCAGACTACCTCAAAATCCTATGAGTTTGTTGTTATTTAAACTAAAAGAAGGGTTTAGTTGTCGTAAACCCGTTCTACTGCTTTTAGATCGTCATCCCTCGTCTGTTGCATCTCCGATGTGCTGCCCACGATGACTTGCTTCAGGCTTCATGTAGTAGCATTTTAAAATTGTGTGTTTATATGTGAGTGTATGATAAATGCATGCTTTGTTATTGTGTCTCTCCTAAACCAGACTATATCTTATGGGTTTTATAGTTATTTAAAGCATACAAAAAACTAACTATGCTACAAGGAAATGTAATAAAGAAAGCAGTGTAAAGTGCGGAAAAATGAAATAAAAAAAATTTTAAAAAAGGCAATATAAAGAGAAAGCGGTAAAGCATATAATAACAAAGAGTAGCAACATGTATAAGCAGGCTATGATGTAAGATTGTATAGTAAAAGAAAGCAGTGATAATGAGTGTAGTAAAGTGGAATAAAAGGAGACAAATGCAGTAAAATACTACAAATTTACTGTAGATTTCGGGTCCCTGGGCCCCTGCTACTTGTTATTATCCCTGTAAATAATGTCAGTATTGCAGGCAAAAGAGCAGATATAGTGAAGAAATTTAATTAGTAGGACAAATAAATGTTTATGTATAAAAGGATAAATGACGGAGCCACGTATAGAAAACCCGCAGAAGACTAAAATGACCCACGAAGACTCAAAACGAATCGTAGGAAAATGACACAAACGAATAAAACAAAAATAAAATGTCACATATAAAAGACCAGGGTTGGTGATTTATATGTAACATTGGGGATGACCCCAATTGTCAGGAGGATTTGAATGTAAAATTCAAACTCAAATCCCAAAGTATTGGGTTTCCCTGTTAGTTAGGTCATGACGAGAATTTCATAATTGATTTAATTAAGGAAACAAAAACTAAATCTTGGTGCATCCTTATGTCTAGTGTCCTAATCGGGTTGTGAATTAGGATTGAGTGCACGGCTTCATCATTCGAAAAATAGGTGTATGAACTCTCACCTAGAGTGTGCTAGCCGGAATGGCTCTCACCTAAAGTGTGCTCCTAAACTCTAGGAAACCTAGACTGTGGATTAGGTAGAATGGCTCTCACCTGAAGTGTGCTCCTAAACTCTAGGAAGGTTGTATTGTGATTAGGTAGAGTGGCTCTCACCTAAAGTGTGCTTCTAAACTCTAGGAAACCTACACTGTGATTTGTGCTTAAAGTGTTTTAGGGTGTTCTACTATTGATTAAGAGTTTTCCAACTACTCAAATGTCTCTTAAATGCTTCTCAATCAAATCAAAAATTTCCTATTTTAACTTAACCGTTTAAAAAAAGACAAAACTAAATAAGCGAAGGAGGTTGACCCACCTAAACAAAATCAGCAAAACCAGGAGTGAAACTGCAGGTGAGTCAACCTAAATGCGTTTAAATTCTTTTAAAAATAATATTAATCAAATTAACTCACAAAAAAAATATCATGTAAATCAGACTCGAAAGGAATATTTGAAGTATTCAAGACAACAAGAATATAACAATTTAAAAAGAAGTCGAAGTTGAAGAGAGGAAGTGAACATTGACAAAGTTTCTAATAGGATATGCAGACGAATATCCACTTGAACCAATGAAGATAATTGTTGAAAAATCACCTCCTTGTTTTCCTGAAAGACTAAAGAAACAGAATAGGGATAATAGATTTGCAAAGTTTTTGTAAATTCTTAAGTAATTAACGAGTAATATTCTCTTTGTTGAAGCATTAAAGTAGATGCTCTGAGTATCTGAAAGTTTATGAAGGATATTCTTAAAAGGAAAAGAAAGCTTCGAAGACACGAGACGATTACAGCTTAGCGGTGAGTGTAGTGCGATTATTCGAAGAAGCTTACGCGAAAAGATAAAGGCCCAGGTAGTTTCACTATCCCGTGTGCCAGATCTTAAAAGAAGACCCCAATGTAACAATTTAAAGTAACTTTAATGGCTTTCAAACTTTCAAACAAAATCAAAATCGTCATAATAAAACATTACCGCATTTCAAACTTTCAAAAAAGGACATGAAAAGCTTCAGATTTTTCAAATATAAGACATCGAAACCTTCTGAATTTTTCAAATGAAACACTTACAGCTTCACAACTTTTGCAAATATAAAACATTTCCACTTTCCAAGCTTTCCAAAAAGAACGTGAAAAGCTTCAGATTTTTTAAATATAAGGCATTGAAACCTTCCGGATTTTTCAAATAAAACACTTAAAGCTTCCAAGCTCTGCAAATGAAATGCATTGCCACATTCCTTTGTAAATGCAAAAGAAAGCATTGCAAATAGGTACCAAAACAGTCAAAAGAAAAAAATGCAGCACTGTCGGCGTTGTTTTGTGCGTGAAGTGCCCGTAAGAAGCTGTCGGTCGCCGGAATCGAAATCCCGTCGCCCGCTTCGGAAGGATCCTTCGAAAAGGAAGGGAATCAAGCCCGACTCCATATTTTCATGGTTTAAACGAAAGAAGCATTCTACTCAAGTCATGCATTTATCCAGAGACAACCATAAAACTTAAGTGAAGTTCGATCAAATAAACTAGAAATATATGGCGTCCGGTTTGACTGCGAAAGCGTTTTATTCTTAGACAAATTCACTTATTTAATATGAAGAATTAAATAGGGTTTATTTTAAGTGAGGTTGAAATCGCTTCTATAGAAATGACGCTTATAGTTAATTACATCTTAAATGGCCGAAATCAGCTTAAGAAAACTCTCGATAAAAATCGGAAATATTATCTTGAGGAGATCAAAAGGAAAAGACTTTTAACGTAATCGGACGAAAAGAGGTGTGAAAGGGATTGACTCAAAATTGGAACATTTTATTGTAGAATCAAAGGAGGAAGAAGCTAGGGGATGTCGAAGATCCAGAGGCGAACTCGGTGACTTCAAGCTATCACTATGATTTAGGCTTTGATTTAGGAGATATTATTTAAAGGTTTTATCACTGCAATTTTATTTAATTGAGAACTACGTTACGTGTAAACGATCACGCGAATAGCTCAGAAGATGTGAGGATTTAGGTTGTAACAAGCAACAATCTCGAATCCAAAAACGAGTCGAGAGCATATTATACATCAAAGTATACAAAGCGCCAACAAGAGTTTAGGATTTATGTCGCATTAAGCGAACAACACTCGAAATCACATGGATTGTTGTTTAATCGCTAAGGATTGTTTAGTTGTTGTAGACGTGTTTTCTTTATTGAAGATGGTCGTCTTCTGCATCGATATTAGCTCCAAGCTGCTTACGTGAAGAGGTTGAGTTTTAAGGTGTGAGTCAAAATGTTAATCAAGTGGCTACATGGTCGAGTTCACCTAAACATCACTATGCGAAGTATGTTTAAATGTTATACGATTTATAGTAAGATATGCAGCACGGAAAAACGATAAAAGCATCGCAATAGTACGATATAACGTGCTTAAACGATAGAGCATACGATAGCAACTAGTATATAAAAGGAACATACTGTAAAAATAAACAAACACATATCACCTGGAGAATCCAGTAATCTTCTTAATGTGTAGCAATGAGGAGTGCATCACATAAAAGCCAAACAAGAGAATGAAAAAGTCGTCGGAAAGCTCGAGAAAGCAAGAAGACTGACTCATAACAGAAAAACCCGAGAAAACAAACGAAAGTCAAAAATAAAATCATCAAAACCTCGAGAAATCCTAGAAAAAGGACCACGAGTGCTTCATCAAAAATCAAACGAAAGCTCGAAGAAACCGTAAGCACTTCAGGTCGAGTAGGCTCGGAGCTTGTGTAATCTTCTTCGAAGGGTCGTCGAGAAGCTACTTTCGATCACACGAGTGTATAAAGCCCGTCATTCAACAGAAGGGTGTCCACTAAGCACGACTCGGGAGAGTGTTCATCAATCCAAGCGATAATCAACAAGTGGACAACAGATTTTATAATATAGTTTTTGAAATTTATATTTTTAGCATGCACGTGAGTTTCGAGCATACGAAAGAGTTTTATCGATTTCGATTGTAGTGGAAAGATATATATATATTTTTTTGTTTCAAAATGTAATATCGTATTTTTATCGTATTTTGAAAATCATGATTGTCCGCGAGTCGATCGATTCGTCGGCGAGGGATCGCTAACAATCCTAGAAGGTACGGGTGCTCGCTTGCGCTTGCGACGGTGAATGATCTCGTCATCCTACAGCTCACCGGAGCCTGGAGCGAGTCTCGGTGTCGTAGGATGGGATATCGTTCTATCTCATCATTCAGCGTGCGCTTGCGCATCATCGCCGTCATTGCCAAAGCAAAACAAACAATAACAAGCAGCTCCGAGTGAAGCGGGAACACGTGTAAATCGATAAGGAGGGGACGAAGAGGAGATTAACCCGCCTCCAGATCCATGAAAGACCACGACGGGAGGAAGATTAATCTATTCGCACTCAAAACATGTAACAGATGAGCATCTGAAAGCATGCCTCGAGGTCGCTTGAATCGATCTCAGGGACGTCGTTTTCTCACTTGGGCACGATTGGATTGTCCACGAAACGGGTATCCTTGCGTTCGGATAGGAGTAAACCAAAGCGATGACGCTCGAGAATCGTTCAAGAATCCACGAATCAAACGGGAAAAGAAAAGAAAAGTGACTCGAAGAAAGCCGACTAAAGCCCGAGACTCATACTAAAATCCGGCCTCCGATCCTCGATTAATTCTTTATCATTTGGAACACAATTCTTCCCGTACGGAACCACTCTCGGACTACAGGTCGAGCTCATAATGACGGGAGAATCACCAAATTTTCAATACATAAGACAGTGAGTGTACGAGCTCCATGCCATCTCGGGTTAACTCCAGAACTCACCAAGCAAAGCAACGAAGAACTCACCAAACATTTAGGCTCGAATAAGGGCTTCACCAAACACCACCGAAGCTAAGCCGCCGAGTGAAACAAGCTTAAACCAAGCGTACAAGTAATACCACAATTCTCATGTGCTTAAAGTCTCGAAGCACGACTCAATTCACTCATCAAATAAAAAAGAGAAGGCCTTAATGAGGTTCGGCCAAGTCGGCACGGAGCTCGAGCCCAGAGCTCGAAAAGCCACACCAAATTCAAAACTCGGCTCGACACACCTCACCGAACTCCAACAACAAAGGCTTACCCGAGCTGCCAAACTCCGACTCCAAGACTCGACTAATCACTCTCCATAGAAGCGACCACCAGCCCACATAAAGGCCGAACCCGAGCCACTACAACTAGGAAAACGGCCCGGTATTCAATCCAAAACGAATTCGACATAAAAGGAAACAAGGTCCGGCGCATGCGAAACCGGACCCGAGCCAGTATAGGGTGGAAAACGAGCTCAGAATAACGGCCACGACCATCCATATATAAAACCGAAACCGAAGTGCCAATAGGATCGAAACCGAACCAGCACAAATGCTAAAACCGAGCCGGAGCAAAGGCAAAGCAAGCTCGACACAAGCTTAGGATTTAATCCCGAGTGCAAACTTAAGACAAAGGCTCATCACAAAATAAAGTCCAGCTAGCATACGGCTCAAAATCGGGAAAGAACACCAAAGGAACCAAAAACCAAGCCTCGACAGAGGTTAAAAACGAGATCCAGCTCCAAAGCCACGACAATTTTGATGCGAAAGCCAAAGCAAGGGTATACTAAAGAAAAGAAGATAACAATCGAACCGGATCCATATGGAACTAGCACCCGAGCCGGAGCAAAGGCAAAACAAGCTCAGCCTCAATTCCAACATAAACCCAGCGAGTTCAAACCATAGGAAAGGCCAAAACCGAGCCAAGTATGGGGTCAAAACAAACCCGACACAAAGCTAGAACAAAAGCTCCTCATAAAAAACGAAATCCAGCCAACATATAGCCCAAAACCAGGCTAAATATAAAGCTAAAAGAACGAATTTCTAAAGCAGATAGAATAAGGACAAGCATTATTTATCCGAGATTAGGCTCACGGGTATGAGCTGAAACAAACCAAGCAAGCCTCTAAATGAGGTCAAGATGAGCCATAACAAGGCTACAAATATACTAAGCATAGAGCTAAAACCAACTTCTCCGTGTATTCAACATTTTGATGTGTAAAGCCGCAATAAAGAAGAGATAGGAAAAGTAGAGAATAAGCTTCACATGCATATACCAAGCCAAATGACACTTCCCATTCTCCACATCAAGCCACCATATGTAAGAAACTTCCAAATCCTATCTAACATGCTTGCCGAGAGGACTAACCCAACTCCGAAGTCCCCTCTTTAACATTTAAACTTGCTTTGAACATAAGAGAAGTAGGTTAAAGTAAACCATGCTTTGCTTCCACTATCACATAGAGAATCAAGCCCCTACCTTAAAACATGCTCACTCTATCTCTTAGCCATGCTCCAAATTATAAAGAAAACATTTCCAAAGCACTTGCCTGAAGTATCATATAAGCATCTTATAGAAGAAGAAGACTAGAAACCATCCATCTCAACATTTAGAATAAAAAAAAACTTCCATGATTCATAGCTCTCAGCCGAAGCGACGAAACGGGAAAGAAACCGGATAACGGCGGGAGCCACGAGGCTACTAGAGCCAAGCAGAGAAGGAGAAGGGGGAGGGGAGAATACCAGAGAGTGTAGAATACACAAGAAGAGCAGGAAATCAAACTCTAAGCCGGCAGCACCTCCTCCTCACAATGGTTTTTTTTTTGGGCTCCAACCCTAGGCCATCCCAAAATGGGGTTTAAATAGGGGGGAAAAAAGGAAGAGGAGTGCCGCAGCCTATCTAAGGAGTCGAGAGAAGCCGGTCAGACACGGGAGAATAGGGAGGACTAACGCACAGAGCAACAGGGACGGGACGCTCGCGTGCGTAGAGCACGCCAGGATCTCTCGCAGACGGGATAAGGGATGGGGGAAACACGCGCGGCTCGAGGAACCAACGGCTACAACAGGGAGAAGGCACTGAGTGCGGGAGAGGAGGCACAGAGAACTCCCACAGGACCCGAGCACGGGAGACGGGCGAACCGAGCGGGTCGAGTCAGGGAGAGTAGAGTTTAGGGCTTATATTTTAATTAAAATAGGTTTAAAAATAATTTATTTGAAAATACGCCCCGAATCCTAACTCTCGCACTCGACGGGCTATCGTCTCAAACTTAACGTCGATTTTAGGTAAAATCGACGTTCCGGACGCATCGGCGCAGTCCGTTTCGTCATCCGAGGTAGTCTGGGCAACCTTGTCGACGGTCGAGTCAAAATCGCATCGAAATTTAGTATCGTCACAAAATTTTAACTTCGAGCTTGATCGATCAGAATAGTGTAGGTGTGTAAGACGTGCACGAGGCTGTCCTAATGTCCAGAGGTCCTATAGGGACTCAATTTGAACTCCTGACATCAATTTCGACCGGCTATAGACTAGCGGTACGGAATCTCGTACGAGATTTCAAGAGTAACGAAGTGGCTTCCAGACACTCTAAAACGAGGTGGGTCCCATCGCTAGGAATCTAGGATCGTCGGGGAAGCTTCTGAGGCTAGAATCCTAAATCTAGGAGGAATACTAAACCTTGA
Source organism: Papilionanthe hookeriana x Papilionanthe teres (assembly GCA_022702705.1). Classification (NCBI taxonomy): domain Eukaryota; kingdom Viridiplantae; phylum Streptophyta; class Magnoliopsida; order Asparagales; family Orchidaceae; genus Papilionanthe; species Papilionanthe hookeriana x Papilionanthe teres. The sequence goes on from CM040432.1 coordinate 116,302,745, forward strand.
CAAAAAGTGAGGTCAACAAGCACAAAACTGCCCAAAAGTGAGTCCAAACCATAGCCCAACTGGGCACCAAACCGAGCCACTTTAGGTAGGAAAAAGGTTCACAAAACCAAGCAATGAGCCAAGCTAACATGTGCAATTTATACACTTCCCTCTTCTTTTTCCATATCCTCTAGCAATTATTAGCCCTTGCAAACACACAAATAAGTTAGTGAAATCAAGCGGAAGAGAATTATGACAAAAGCTCCCTAAATTTTATGCTAAATGTGCCAACATGAAACTTTGCTACCAATTATCCTTTCTTTTCTTAGTTTCCTCCAAGCAACAACATAAGCTTCTTAACATCAATTCCAAGGCTTCAAACGATGAGTAAACAAACATAAGTGTCTCATATATGAATGTATAGCAAGTGTGAAAACATTCCTACAACTTTAACATAAATCTCATCAAAACATTCTAAAATGTAGTACCATATAAACATTTGAATATCACCTTCAAAAGTTAACAAAGGGAAAAGCGAAGAGGGAATTTCCATGCACTTACGCATTCACCACCTACAACTCCACCCTTTCATTCATGTCACCCAAGTTTCCCACACTTCCAAAGGGAAGCACCCCAAAACATTTCAGATTTTGAAAAATAAAAGATTTATCATTTCAGATTTTGAAAAATAAAAGAACACTTCAAAAGTTTCAGATTTTGTGAAAAATGCCATCAAACATTCCCATGCTTTGCGAAAATACCATCAAACAATCTCAGATTTTGCAAGAGTACTACTCAATAGTTTCAGATTTTGTAAAAAAAAATTTCATCCAATAGTTTCAGATTTTGTAAAAATGCCATGAAACATTCCCATACTTTGCAAAAATACCATCAAACAATCTCAGATTTTGCAAGAGTACCACCCAATAGTTTCAGGTTTTGCAAAATAAAGCTCTAAAGCATTTCAGATTTTGCAAGACAAGGCTCCAAATGTTTCAGATTTTGTAAAATAAAGCTCTAAAGTTTCCAACCTTCACAAGTAATGAATGTTTAAGAGCAAGGTATTAAAACCCCTCTCCTCAAAATTTCAGCAAGTCTAAACCCTCCAAAAGAAGTATTTTAATCCTTTCATAACGGTGTTTTATCACCCTCAAAATAATAAATTCATGGATTCTAAAAGAGTATATCAACTCAAGAGGTGAAGCATGTAGCTTAAGTGACCCCGCATAACTTTCGCAAGGATTTCAAACTTTAAAACACCAAATTTCATACACCATAGCATGCTTGAAACATAAAATCAGTAAAGGAAATTTTAAATCTTGAAGTAAATGAAACTTAAAACTTGATGTCGATTGCATATGGATGGTCGAAAAGAACAAATCAGCAAGAGAGGACTTAAATCCCGACGCAAATGACATTTGGAATCTCATAACACTTGCATCTTATTGTTAGAAACATAGAACCACCAAAGGGAGCCTAAGTCCCAAAGAATGAGTGACATTTAGAGCTTTATAAATGATTACCTTTTGATGCAAACCCAAGACAAGCTCAAGGACTAACTCAAGAAAGGACTAACTCAAGAAAATTCAACAGCACTCTTTTGCTCTTGCTAAAACTTCAACCACTAAGCCTTACTTAGCTAGTAATCCAAGAATGATTTTGACAGCACTTTACCCTCTCCTCAAATTTTCAACAACATCAAAACCTTGCTTTAAGGAGGGATCTTATAGGTGGGGAAGAAAAGATCATACCTGACCTACCTTGATGAAGTGGCTGAATGGAGTGACGGGAGCGGAAGAGGCGGCATTTAGGAGGAGGAAATGCGGCACGAAGAAGAGAAAGGATCGACCATGTGAAGCCCTGCGATTGGCGAGCTTCTCGGTCGAACAGGGCTCGAGGAAAAGGGGAGGCGTCGGGCTCGGTTAGGGCTCGAGATTGAACCAGGAGGCGCAGGCGAGGTAATCTCGCGCGGTTGGACCGAGCGGTGAGAAGATCGAGCTCGGTTCGCGAGAGCTAGGGCTTGCGAAAGAGGGGCCGAGCCTGGGAGTGTCGCAGCCTCGTTCAGGCCGAATAGAGAGTAGCGGTGTGCGTGGGTTTAGGTTAGGGATTTAAGGAAAAATGGAAATGTCATTTTTTATATTAATTTTATAATATTTAATATTATAAACTCTCTATTCGCGTACTTTTCACTCGTGCATGAAATCATACCAAATTAGATGTCTCTCCTAAGCAATGTCGACGCAACGGCGCAATCTATTTCGTCATCCGAGGTCGTTTGACTATTTTTTTATTTTCGTGCCAAATTTCAAATAATAATTCGCGCATTTTTTCGTGTGACAAACTCAAACAATATGAGTGTCTTTCCCAGTTAAAATCGACGTTCCGGACGCATCGGCGCAGTCTGTTTCATCATTTTAGGTCGTTCAGACAGATTCATTGATTTGCGTATGCAAATGTACGAAGTCATAGAGTCATAAAGTTTTAGATGTTATTAGGAATTCTCTCCAAGCATCCACATGGCGGTCCTTAACCACTCGATCAAATGATGATGGTTCGAGAACACAACCACTAGATCAAATGGTTATCAAAGAACTCTTGAACTTTCTTTCAAGCATTCGAGCGCAACTGAAGGTCACGCCATATATGGGGCATCCTGGCAGGGCCCTCCATGCCAATCTTAGAAGGTTTGTATTAGTCGATTTCAATTTCTGACTGTAGATTTCAAAGCTTGAAGGCCTTATATTTTGTCCAAAGGCTGATGGCATGTCAATTTTAATTAAGTTTTACCTGACTTGAACTGAAAACTATGTGGATTCCAATCAACTTACAATGTAATTCCGCTCCTCTGAGACAGGATATAACAATGATAATCTTTTAGGTAATTACATACTCGGTTTATTATTATTATTTTGTAACTGCATTTGTTGGTATAATGATACCGTGCAACTCTCACTGAAATGTCCTGCTCTTTTTTTTTCTAATATTAACCTGAAACTTGTTTTGCTTGTCCTCTCTATTGTAGTGATGAGTTGGACAAGTGGGGCAGCTATTTGTCGGAGCTGATCAAATTTCGGCTTTCAGCATTAAAGGTGAATTTCATTTGCTTAATTAGTTTTCATTAAATCAATGCATGTGTGTGTGTCATGGGGTTGGGTGGCATGCGTGTGTGGGTGGGCACGGGCAAGGCGATGGGTGAGGGCAGCCACAGGTGAGGGTGTGGTCAGGCATGTGTGCGTGGGTGTGTGTGGGTGTGTGTGGGTCAGTGGGCGTGGTCCAACAATGAGACAGCCAAAAAGTATTCTGGAGATATTCTCTAAGTGGATATCTCAGTCCAAGAGTATAATAAGTTCTGAATTTGTTTAAAAAAAATTAAAATTGAGACATTCTAAATGTACCGGAGATGGTATTCTGTAGTGTGAGTTTTCAAGAGCTTAACGTGATGATATGACTTTCTATAAGTGTTAAGTGTTTCATAGATTAATTTTGATGTGCAAAAAGTATTGAAGACGAGTCTACTAAGCATTCATAAGTTCTAGAAGTTGTCAAATTTTAAAAAAAAATGGGACATTTACATACATTCCACTAATTCGTGTATTCTTACATGTCTATTACCTAAATTTTACTTTTTAATTTACATCATCCAAATCTTTCATATCATATGAAAAATACCATTATTTTAACTTTTAAGAAGTGAGATGCACCTTTTCATGCATAGGTAAGGTAACATTTATGTAAAAATTGAAGTATTGGTGTTAGGTATGTAAATACATAGAAATTGAGTGGTAGATATGTAAATCTTCCCAAAAAATATATAATATGTATTTCAAATGGAGTGCCCGACATGATTCCTGGAATATGAGTAACCAAGAGTTCGATTTGAGGATATCACTTTTTAAATCTTAGTATTTGATTGATTAATTGTGATTTTAGGGAGCCATAAATTTTAGAAGGAATTTGCTCCTCATTTTACTTCAATGGTCATTGTAGGATGAACTTCTGCCTTCTGTAAATAAACTAGGGACATTTATTGACAACTTGAAGATATTCAATGAAAGGTATTAAGTTACATTAGAGCTTGGTAGATATCTCTTTATGGTAAGAGCACCTCAATTTTGTGTTTTACAGGTCAGAAATGATTACTGATGCTAATCATGAAATTTTAAAAGAGACAAACCCGAAGAAATTCCTTGAAGAGGAATATTTGGAAGCCGAGAGGAAGGTAATTATATATTGAATTTGTCATTTTATATAGATTATATTTTGATCATGAAATGACTCGCATGATTTCATTGTTTTATTTATTCTCTCATTACATCATTTAGCTAAAGATTTTTAATCAACCTTCTGAACAAAATTTATTCTAATCTCTGATAATTGTTTCGATCTCATGAGTTGGGTTTTCTTGGTGTTAAGAGTTGCTAGGCGCAACAGTAACTTTTCTATTCCTTTTTTTTTTTATATATATGTGCTATTTTTGTTGAAGTGGGCTTATTGCTCCATGGCCTTTAAAAGAGAAGCATGAAACTAAGTTAAAGTGTTTAGAATGCTTAGGTGGATGAGTAGCTTTAAACTTAGTGACAAATTGCAAAATGAATATATCCGTGATTGGGTTGGTGTAGCACCTCGTTTGAGATGGTTGTCATATTAAATGTCGACTATCTGATGATCTGGTTAGGAGAGTAGATGATTTAGATTTGACTTATGTTAAGAAAGCTAGAGGTAGACCTAGAAAGACTTGGGCATATTGTATAAAAAATGATCTTAATTTATTAGAATTAAATGAAAATATGAAACTCAATAGGACGGAATGGATTCATGTAGCCGACCCCACTTAGTGGGATAAAGGCTTGTTGTTGTTGTTGTTGTTGTTAGGCTTGTTGCTCCATCCAAAAGTTGAAAAAATAAAAATGACGACACTCAATAGGACCTGATGGAGAAAAAGGATTCATGTAGCCGACTCCAATTGGTGGGATAAAGGCTTGTTGCTTCACTGCATCATACATATTTGGTTCTAAATGACTCTCCATGTTTTAGAATTTGATCTATGATTTAGGCGGACACGAAGTACTAGGGAAGAAGGTGCATGGTGCTCTTTATGATATGATAATTCGCTTCAATTTGGGGATCATAAAAATTTCTGGATATTGACTGAAATATATTGTTGGCCCTAATATTATGATCAAATCGAAGTGATTCATTACACTAATTTGGCCAACTATGGTTAGGATAAATCTACTTGCTAAATGGAAGCGCCTGCAAAGGGAAAATATAATTTATCGACAGAGCAATGGTAAAAAGATCAAACACCGGAAGAGCACACTATGGTTTCACGATAACAATTGCTACACCTACTGAAGTTGGACTACAATAAAATGCTATTCCGAGTATATAGATAAAAGGAGCATAATAAAATGCTTCAAATCTCTCAAAAAATATATGAAAGAACCATACGATAGATGTGTACCACCTTATTCTTATGTATTTACATATCTAGCGCCTAAAGTTCACTTTTTACATTTATACCACCTAATTTTTCATATCACATCAAAAATTCCATCATTTTAACTTTTAAAAAGTGAAATACAACTTTTCATTCATGGGTAAGGTGGTATGGTATGTATGTAAAAATTGAAGTTTAGGTGTTAGATATGTAAATGCATAGGAATTGAGTGGTATGTATGTAAATCTTCTTTTTTATTTTCTGGATATTTTCTATATTTCTATTCGGCTGGAGCTTTATTGTTACTTTCTAAAAAATTTTATGGTGAAAAGCAGTTCTTTACAACTAGATTTGCTAGTGTATGGTAGCCGTAAGGAACTTTTTTGTAATTTTTCAAAGAAAGAGAAGTCTAAAATAATCACTAAAATTTTCAAAAAAATATATTGTTTTCTTACAACAGTTTGCGAACTATTTTAGAAAAAAAGAAAAAAGAACTAGTGATTTGTTTTCTATTTCTTTATTATCGTTTCTTCTTTCTTATTTTTCCTCTTTTTTTTCTCTCTAGCCAAAACAACGTCATCTCCCTATACCTTTTCATCATTTTTCTATTTTTAAACCTAATAATGGCCCTCAACAAACGAATTTCATCCGCCAGTTAACCCACTCACCAATGTACAATGCTGGTTCTCTTTTGGTTCTTTGTTTACAGGTGAAGTATGTTGTGTATTTAAATCCTATTGAAATTTTGACTTGAAGTTATCCAAATAAATAACTTTTTGAAGCAAGTATTTAACTTTATTTTGTCTAGAAGGTAAAAGATAATTCATAGGTTTCCGTGACTATTTATTATTTTAAACCACCAACAAAATTATTGAATCAAATCGTACCAATTCTCCACTTGATTCAACATATGCCAGTAAATTTTGGATATTTTTTGTGATTCATTTCTAAACTTAAACTCTGCAAGCCCTCATTTTGTCCGAGCCTCAAAGGCCTAAGCATAGGGTTGTGAATTTACCTCGAAGGTCGTTAATCACTCGAAAATTGATTCGAATTTTTTTCTCGGATCAAGATCGGTTCGAAATAAACGAGACATGCTACGAGCCAAAATTTTGAATCAAATTTTTTTAGCCAATTTCGAGCCAACCCCAGCTCGTCTTGAAATAACAGTCTTACTAATATTATGGCTGTGAATTTAGTAAATTTAGCTCAATGATCGTTAATCGCTCAAAAATTTACTCGAATTTTGGCTTGGATCAAGATCGGATTGAAATGAATGAGCCGAGCTACTTGTCAAAATTTTGGATCGAAATTTTTTTGAGCCAATTTTGAGCTGACCTCAGCTCGGCTTAAATCGGATCGTTAGCAGCCCTACCTAAGCACCACACAACCATACAACGCCTGTGTGACATCAAACATCAACGTATTAGTTGTGCCAGAAGTGCATCAACTACTAAAATTCTAAAATATTATGATTCTGAAGTGGCTATTTCCTTACTCTAAATGGTACAGCCAACACTTAGATCAACATTGTAAAATGGCGTTGGTACGCATTGTCATCTCCACTAATTTTGGATATTTTTTGTGATTCATTTCTAAACTTAAACTCTGCAAGCCCTCATTTTGTCCGAGCCTCAAAGGCCTAAGCATAGGGTTGTGAATTTACCTCGAAGTTAGTTAATTGCTCGAAAATTGATTCATGTTTTTTCTCAGTTCAAGATCGGTTCGAAATAAATGAGACATGCTACGAGCCAAAATTTTGAATTAAATTTTTTTAGCCAATTTCGAGCCAACCCCGGCTCGACTCGAAATAACAGTCTTACTAATATTATGGCTGTGAATTTAGCAAATTTAGCTCAATTATCGTTAATCACTCAAAAATTTACTCAAATTTTGGCTTGGATCAAGATCGGATTGAAATGAATGAGCCAAGCTACCTGTCAGAATTTTGGATCGAAATTTTTTCGAGCCGATTTTGAGCTGACCTCAGCTCGGCTTAAAATCGGATTGTTAGCAGCCCTACCTAAGCACCACACAACCATTTAATGCCTGTGTGACATCAAACATCAACATATTAATTGTTCCAGAAGTGCATCAACTACTAAAATTTTAAAATATTATGACTCTGAAGTGGCTATTTCCTCACTCTAAATGGCTGAGATCAACATTGTAAAATGGCGTTGGTACTCATTGTCATCCCCACTAATTTTGGATATTTTTTGTGATTCATTTCTAAACTTAAAATCTGCAAGCCCTTATTCTGTTCGAGCCTCAAAGGCCTAAGCATAAGGTTGTGAATTTACCTCGAAGGTCGTTAATCACTCGAAAATTGATTCAAATTTTTTCTCGGTTCAAGATAGGTTCGAAATAAATGAGACCTGCTAAGAGCCAAAGTTTTGAATCAAATTTTTTTAGCCAATTTCGAGCCAACCCAGGCTTGACTCGAAATAAGAGTCTTACTAATATTATGGCTGTGAATTTAGCAAATTTAGCTCAATGATTGTTAATCGCTCAAAAATTTACTCGAATTTGGGCTTGGATCAAGATCGGAATGAAATGAATGAGCCGAGCTACCTGTCAAAATTTTGGATCGAAATCTTTTTGAGCCAATTTTGAGCTGACCTCAGCTCGGCTTAAAATCGGATCGTTAGCAGCCCTACCTAAGCACCACACAACCATACAACGCCTGTGTGACATCAAACATCAACATATTAATTGTGCCAGAAGTGCATCAACTACTAAAATTCTAAAATATTATTACTCTGAAGGGCTATTTCCTCACTCTAAATGGTACAACCTAACATTGAGATCAACATTGTAAAATGGCGTTGGTTCGCATTGTCATCCCCACTAATTTTTCCTTCAACCTATTTCTCATGTTTTTCCTTTTGCAATAGAGATTTGTTTCCATCATGAATAAATTAGACCCTTTATTAGGTCTCATTATATGGCAATTCATAAGTTGGCTTTCCTTCCATCAAACTACATTAGTTCCGAGAAAATTCTTATAAAAAGCAGATGAAGAACATAAGTTTAATAAACTTTTCTTATGATAATCAACAATCATGTTTTCATGAGGTGTATATCTCGCGGGGAGTTTAGTGGATCGAATAAGTTGTTATTTTATGTTTTTAGTTTTCTGGGATTAATTTTATTTATGTCAAATATATCTAATTATGTTAGGGGTTGACGAGTCTATAAATAAATATACTGATGATGATAAACTGTCTCCTTCTAGTTTTCAATCTTAGGAAGACAACTTGGATGTATGATTTCTATGAGTGCGATATATGTGCAAATATTTGATTGTGAAGTAATCTCCTTGGACTGATATAAAGCATAATCTTTTAATGTTTGATGCTTTTATTTCTATTTCTTATTTGATTTGCATAATTTGAAACTTGCTTAATAGTGATCTTGATATTTACTAAATTTTGGCATGTCTGAAATTAACTTACAATTGCTTACTAATTTTATATGGTTTTGATCTATACCTCATCTTTTTAGATTTTTTTTTCCTAATTACATGTTTATTTCTATAAAAGCAAGCTGTTAAACTATTGATTGCCCATGTTCTTTTAATGCTCTAGTCATTCTGCGTTAATCCCTACTTCGCATCATATTAATTTTAATCTCGAACTATTTTCATCACTTCTTTCAAAGAGTTTATAATCTGTTAATTTTTATAGTTTTTTTTTCCTACTATTTATTGTTTACTATCTCCTCAGATAGTTACTGCCTTCAGTGTGGTTGATCACATGAAAGAAATGTTTTATGCAGAACAAAGATACCAATCCAGGTATCTCATTTCATATGATCCACATTATTGATTATTCTTCACTGAATTCTCCTATTTTATATGGAAGATTTATATACAAACCGGTCAATTCCTATGTATTTTACACATCTAACACCTCAATTTAAATTTGTACATTCATTGCACCCTTACCTACTCATAGAAAGATGTATTTCACTTTTCAAAAGTTAAGATGCTGGTTTTTTTTTTTTTTGTTTGTGATCTGAAAGATTTAGATGCTACAAGTGTAAATAATAAAATTCAGGTGTTGGATCTGTGAATACATAAGGATTAGGTGCCCATTTTATATTCTAGAATTGTTTGGCTGATTTTTTATTATTATTATTTTATAATTAGGAGAGATGACCCTGAAATCAAGGAATTATTCAACGAAATTGAGAAAATTAAAGCAGATTTTAACTCCACTGAGAGGCCAATACTAGAAATTGAAGCTCTTGCAGAGAAGGCTGCACGCAAGGAGAAGTCTCCTGCTGCAGAATTAATCCCCTCACCCAAATCTGCAAATGAGTCTCCAAAATCTGCAAGGTTCGCCCCGGACAAGCCCGCAAAATTAAAATCTTCGGGTAGAGAACTGCAGAATGATCCAGAATCAGAACTGGCTAAATTTGAAGAGGAATTTGGAAATGTTGGGTTTGATTTTTCCAGTGAAGAAGTTGGGGGTTGGGAATTTGATGAGCTTGAAGAGGAACTGAGATCTGAAGCAAATAAATAGCTTGGCATCAGAAGGAAATAAATCAGCACTTTCTTTATTGTGTTTCAGTTCTCAGCCATGAAATGAAAATCTGATAAGCAGCTTTGTAGTTGAAAAATAACAAAGGAGTATGGACTGTAGAAATATGTGAATATATATATCTTCAATGCTGTTTTGTATTTAATGTACCGGTTCAGGATGATTTGTTCATTTGTTGTAAGATTTTTATTCAATTGAAATTGTTTTGATGGACATTTTTTATACTAAAATGATCAATTTTAGTCTTCAGAAGATCTTTGTTTCTGAGGTGGAAAAATTGCATTTTTTACTAAGGGGCTTTTACATGCATAACACCCAAAACTTTCATATTCACCTATATCATGCCGAAACTTTCATAATTATATTGATTATATGAAAAGTAGAATCCATTATCACTTTTTAATAGTCAAATTCATTTCTTTATCTATCGGTGAAGTGTTATATGTTGGGTAATGTGGAGATCCGGTCCACATTAATTTAATTAGATTCTTAATTAAGAATATCACCTATTGCTCACCTACTTTCCCACCTACTGCTCACATACCACATCTCACCTACCGCTCACCTACCTCCCACCTACCACTCTCTTGATTTCTATAAATAATCTCTTTTGGCTTAAAGAAAGAAAGCCAAGCCAAGGGTCGAGTCAAGTCCTCTAAGAAAGAAAGAGAGAGAGGAAAAGAGATAAGAAAATAGAGTTTTTTTTGTAAACGTCAAGACGCTCGACGGTGTAATTCCTCGAAATAATAAAACCCTCTGCAGCTTCATGGACGTAGAAAATTTGTCGAACCGCGTAAATCTGTCGCTTTGTTTTTTTTTTTCCACGTGCAATTTTTTCTCGTTTCATTTTCACTTTATTGCCGTCATTTTCACAACATTATTTGTTTAAAAATGAAAGTTTAGGTGTGAGATAGTTAAATATTAAAGTTTTGAGTGCTATATATCTAAAACCTCCATCATAAAAATGCAATTCTTCCACCTCAAAGATGGTGGGCAGAAAGCTAATTTTTGTAAAATTAAAAAAATATCGGTCAACATCTGTAAATTTCTTTATGCTTGTTACAATCTAACAGATTATCAAAGGAGTAGGCATTTTTAAATAATTGCTGTGATGTCGGATTTTATTATTATTTTTCCAAATATAATATTTTTTACTATTCAAATGGTTGGTAGAGAATAAAGCATTTTAGAGTAATGCCAAACTCGCTTCGAATCTCGATTTGCTAAATCCCCCCTAATATAAAAATCATCCAAAAGCAACATCTAAGCTGTCAAAAAGCCACTAAACTTTAATCTTTAAGAAGGTTTACATATCACTTATCTAAACTTTGATCTTTAAGAAGGTTTACATATCACTTATTTTATATTTATCTGGCACCTAAATCACTCACATTAATCTCAAACTTTATAAAAATATCAAAAAAAAAATCTTAATTATTTCAACATCAAGTTCCAATAGCCTTTTTATTTTAGATTATTTTAACATTTCTATAAACTGTTGACAAAAATAATGTCGGATTCATAAAAATTAGGTGATATGTATAAAGATGTTACAAAAAAGCCTCTCATTTTATTTCTCAATACTGTTCACAGTGAAAATATACAAAAGAGAGAATCCAAAGAAGAGAACCAACTCACCTTTCTCCTTCCCTCCACTTTCTACCCCAAAAAATATATATCATCATAATAATAATAATAATTCTAAACCTCTAAAGCTTGGTTTGAGCCTGCATGTTTAACTTCCATTCCGTTCACCCGAACACATCGCGCGTCATTCACTCGAACGAAGCATAAGAGAGCTTCTCTCGAGCATTTGCCAAAATTCGATGAATGCGAATGCGAATGCGAAGCTCTTTCAAATGAAGCCTGAGACTTAAATAGCATAAATGGGATCAACCTCGGAGTCAGAGAAGTCATAGTTGTGCCACGAACTGGAAGTGCTCCTCCTCGACAACTTATCCCTCTTCCTTATCGACCGGCTTCTCTTCGACCTCACCACATAATACGTCATCGTCCCCAACACCCCCGCCATTATCACCCCCCCAATCAAAGTCACCAATATCGCCGCCCAAATCGACCGCCTTCCCACCACGATGTACGCCGCCGCTATAAACGCCACCGTCGTGCACACCGACGCCAGCCACATCAACTTATTGATCACCTCCACCACCCTCCTCTCCGATTTCGTCTCCCCTCTCACCAGCGTTATCTGAACCACCACCACAGCCAGAGATGTGAAGAGAGCAAACGCGTTGAATATGAAGAATATCTTGAAAGAACTGGTTCCCACCGTCACCGCCATGCCGCTGTCGTAGTCCCCGCCGGGAACGGTGAAGATTGAAGCGAACGCGACGGTGGCGAAGAGCACGGCGACCACCGTGACGGAGTTGGTGGCGTTGTTGATGCCCTCACGGTGGAGTTTCCGCAGCTCCTTCGCGATTCCGCTGACGTTCTTGTTGGTCTTGCGGGTCTGCTCCAGCTGGGTGTGGACGTCCTGTTTGATTTCGGTGACGGTTTTGCGCAGCTCGTCGCGGGGCTGGTTGAGCTCGTTCGAACGGACGGCGCCGAAGTGGGAGAGTATGTCTTTGATGTCCTTTGATTCTTCGGAAAGAGGGAGAGATTCGGCAATGTCGAAGGCGGTTTTGTGGTCTCTTGTGAGAGCGTTGACATGAATGTCCGGGAGAGATAACAGAACGCTCACTATCTGCAGGGAGGAAGAAGAGGGTGGGATTACTGAAAACTGCTTTCAATTGAGGGGTTTTTTGCATATATATCCAACCCAAATATCAAAAGTAGTATTTTTTTTAGAAGTGAGATGGACATCTTCATGAATGAGTTTATGAAGCCAAGGGGATGAAGGTGTAAAAATAAAACTTTGGGGGTTTGATGTGTAATTAGACAAATATTTTGGGGTATGTATGTAAAGAATACATTCTACCTTTCTTATTCAACACATGTTGTTAATGTGGTCACATGTAATCTTCTTCAGCAAGATGATTTGTAAAATGACATTACTAGAACTTAGAAACTCCTAAACTGAACTCATCTAAAACAACAAAACCATACAAGTGTTGCCATTAGAAGATCCAATCAATTCCTAAAGATTCAATATTTGCTCCCAAAACTACTAATTTAGAAGAAAAATTGAAAGTCGTCGGAGATCAATCAAGTATGACTACATCAAAATGACAAATTTTGTTGTAACCACTTAAAAATTATTTTAACACAAAAGTGAAAAAAGAAAGAACAATTTTTGAACCTTTTAGAATGGTATATCTTTAAAAAGATTCAATATTTGCTCCAAAAACTTCAAATTTATAGAAAAAAATTGAAAGTTTACAGAGATCAATCACATAGAACTACATCAAAAAGACAAATTTTTTGTTTTGGCTATTTCTAACCCACAAAGAACAAAAATAGAAGTTCTACCAATCAAACATAAAGTAGAAAAAAGAAGAATTACCTCTGATCTCTTTTTCCTTGTCGCAACATGCAGAGCCGTATTCCCCGATCGATCCGGCAACATAACAGTCGCCGGATCGGCATCCACAAGTGCCTTAACAACTTCACAGTTAGTACCCTTCACTGCCATATGCAAAGCAGTTTGACCTTTCTTATCCGTCCACCTTGCAAGCCGTTGATCCTTCCCAATCAAAGCCTGTACAATCTCTACATGTCCTTGCCGAGCAGCGAAGTGCAGGGCATTTTTTCCATTTGCTTTCGATAGCTCCACCAAGCTGTTGTCTTGATCTAGCAGAAATTTCACTACTTCTGTATGACCTCTAGTGGCTGCTGATATAAGCGGAGTTACATTAGCAGGACCAAAGGATTTGCTGAGCGTTGGATCGTGCTCCAGAAGAGCCTGCACAATTGCTGTGTTTGAAGTTGTCAGCATAAATCTTCAGCCATGGAGGAAGACTATCAACTCAGATTTAACAAAGATGACAGAACAAAGAAATAAAAGCACGAGAACAGTTAAATCCACCATATATTCAGCCAGAAATGAAATGTTTTAAGAATTTGCTCAGTTCTGTTATGTTCTTCAAAATTAAATCTTGCTGGGTTATACATATACCATTAATCACGGCAAGAACAGAGAGCATTGGCCATAAAAACAGATAAAGAACAAAGCTTGGCGGCCATAAGAGATTGAGGAAGATAAAATTGATAAGAACAACTCGAAGCCAGGCTCACCTAAGTGCCCTTCCCTCGCGGCAACGTGAAGCGCATCGTATCCAGACCTGTTCTTCATCACTAACGTTTCCTTGCTCGAATACCTGAGCAACTCGATCACCACATCAAGAAACCCTTTTTCCGAAGCTATGAGAAGCGCGGTCTCCCCCACCTCGTTCACCTCGCCCACCATCGCCGCCCTGATCTCCGCCACCTCGGCATCGAACTCCTCCCCTCCCGCCTCTCCAATCATCTGCGAATCGATCTCGCTCAGGATCTTATGCATCGCCGCCAGATCCCCGCGCTGCGCCGCCAGATGGAGCTCCGTATCGTTGTGCCTCCCCGTCACTTGCTTCACGTACTTCTTCTTTCCCGCGCTCTCCATCCGCTTCACCGAGTTCAACAGAACCAACGCCGGCGCTGCCGCCGCCGCCGGCGACGGCAGCGGCGACGAAGTGCTCGTTTTGGGACTCTGAATCATCTACTCGGGCTCCGAAACTCCTCTGTACCACTCTTCTATAGAGATCAATCGCCCAAAATCTGTCAAAATTTAGAGGATTGAAGTTCAGGAAGGCATTCGACAGAGTGGAGATGCCGAGCTGACGTTCTCCCGCGTGGGGAAAATGTTAAGAAGGGCGAGAAAAAGAGAGAAACAAGGGGCAGAGATTTCACATTTCTTTTCACTATTTGAACCGCCTAATTAATAAATTACATTTTGTAAAATAAAATTTACATACATACCCACCAATTTATTTGTATTTGTAAATTTAATTATAAAAAATAATAATTTAAAGCTAAACAAGATTAAAATTTAGCATGCTTTACACATTCATATTACAAAAAATAATAGGATTTACATGTTTAATATCTAATATTCGTTGTTTGCATCATGTAGCAGTCGATCAGCTTCGTTAACAGTTCTCATGGAATGCTCGACGAAAGAGTCTTGCTAGAATCAAGTGCTCATTGAGCAAAAGAAGACGAGTATGAGTAGATGCCGATCAGATACTCGTTGAAAAAGGCTTAATAAGATTTAAAGAAGCTATGTAGGATGAGGCTCCTGTCAAGACCAACATTAACCTTTGTCAAAAGGAGTCAATTTTGATCATGACGAGGATCGTATTGTGGCTCAATCACAAACATGATTAGCCTTAATGTTATTTTTAATTTTATTTAAACTCTTTGATTGCTACATATATAACTAATAAATTTAATGTGTGAAATATATAAATCCTAATATTTTACATGTTGTGTCTACATAATTAAAATATTTTAACATTATATATAAATTATACCCTTATTAACTTCTTAAGGATGCGTTTGACAACGACTTTTAATAGAATTTATCACCAGATTAATTAAATGCAGCTAAATGATTAGATGTATGATTTCCGTGAATTTATAAATTTTCAGATTTATAGTCCTAAATTTTACTTTCCGATTGCTTTTGGGATAGCGGTGCAGTAGCGAAACTATATCTTTTTCTATTTAGCAAAACTCTATTTTGTCTAATTTTTCAAAATACTACAGCTGAAAGTTGCGTTTTGCAACCATATCGGGCTAAGTGCGGCGGCTACTAAAAAGCTACGATTTGACTTGAAAAAAAAAAATAATAGTTGTCATAACGTTTTGAATACTAGTAGCTTCTTTAACATAAGCTTCACAGTTGCTTCTTTAAACAGCTGCAATAGTCTCAAACTGCCTCAAATATTAAACTTAGGATATTAAATATGTAAATACCTAAAAATTATGTTTTATGTGCATAAAATTCCCCTTTAAAAGAATACTAATTCATATTAATTAAAATACATTTTTTTTTATTCGTTTTCCAATCAAAAGAGCCCTGTGCTTCTATTCACTGGTCTTCTAATCTTTGTACTATTTAAATATATATATATATATATAATATATATATATATATATATATATATATATATATATATATATATATTTGATAATGCGTTGCAGCCGTCTACCTCAACAATACTCTGAAATTACGAATTGATCCAAATATTTTACAAATTTAATAAATTAATTTTTTTTGTAAATCATAACTTTTGATTTATTACTTATTAAAAAATTAAAAATTGGTTTATTAATATGCTCCATTGGTCAAAAAATTTGACCAAATTTTTAATTTAATTTATTTATTTATTTATTTTTTACAGTGAACAGCTCATTGAGATTTCAGAGATTCCTGCTTGGGCGGATGCGGGCGCCGTCGGGCCCACGGGTGGCGTGTAAACGCATTATTTATGCGGGGGCGAAGTCGTGCGCACATTTTAAACGGCACATTCACCTCATGGGGAAGTATTCTTTATTTGGTGAAGACGTAAATTAGAATCATTTAGGAGCTGTTTAGTTAAATATTCATTGATTATGATATTTTAATTGAATGTGTAACTTAAAATATATTAAAATTGGATTGCATATCATTTTGTTGTGGGTAAGGTGAAGAATCTCAAATTATTGGGTTTGAATGCTCACCTGCCTAGATTTAGCATAGATTGGATTTGGTTTGGTCAAATCATAAATTGTTCGTGTTCAGTTCGTGCTTGAGTTGAGCTACGATTATATGTTTTCGTACTTTGTTGAATATCTTTTGGGTTTGATAGAACTTCAAAAAGTTATTTTATTCAATGTACAAATCTTGGAGCATTTAAAATGGTAAACATTTTAGATTCAAATTCAAGATCATTCAGGGCCACGATTATAACTAGTTTATAGTCTAATTAACCTTCTAGAGAAGTCGAGTCCAATGGAGCAAAATCAGTTTGATTCAAGTCCAACCAAACCCACATCAACTTATTTAAGCATAATTGGTGGTTTTGGATGGATGATTAAATAGTCAAAAAAGATTTCAAATTTCACAAGCTTATAGTCAAATCGAGAGTCACGATGAACTGAATTAAATCATCCTAGGATTTCTTGATTTATAACATTATTAATGCACTCAAATGTTCATATAATAGCATGTGATCAAAAGGATCGTTTTGGGTCATGCGCTAGAAAATACGTTGCGAGTGCCTTTGGTAGTGATGGGCAGACGGTAGTGACTAGAGAGTGGCCTGGATTCATGCTGACATTTACAGAGAATGTCTCTCATAAAATTTATAAATAGACTCACACTCCCTTCACGAAAAAAAGGAACTTGGAACTGGACCTAAAGGAAAAGGTTAAAGGAGTTCCAAACTCTCCACCATCGTTCGACTGCTGCCGACGGCCCAACAGCCCACCGCCACCGCTGAACCACCTTTGTCCCACCACCGATGGGTCACTGTCAAATAATTTGGACAGTCGATGCCACTGATACACCATCGTTGCTTCTTGGCCATGGCTGACTAGCCACAACCATATCATCGTCGTGCTACTGCCACTGTCAGATCACCTTTTTTGAACCATCATTGTTGTGCCACCTCCACCACCGCTCTCTAGTCACCTCCGTCTGGCTGCCGCTACCGAAGACACTCGCAACATATTTTCTAGCGGGTGACCACTACAGCCAGCTTTCCTTCATAGCAGCAAGACTGCCACCACTTTCCCACAGTTCTCTGCTACTTTCCCTAATGAAAGTCTTGCACTCTTTGTGAAATATTACTTCCAGCTATTCAAAGATCGGTAAAGTCTTGTAACCTACATTGTTATAGTGGAATTATTTCAATTGAGTTTTACTCGTGGTTTTTGCCTCTTTTAATTTTTTTACATTAAAACTTATGTTGAATGTTCGTACAACACTAAGACGTTAATATATTACTTTAACATAAAAATTTAGGAGCATATAAAAATTTTGTTCATTTAATCTTTGTGTTTTTTTTTTAAATGTTGAAACTTGTTTGTTCACTAATTTGAACAAATATGATCAAATAAGAGACTGTTGTAGGAAGCTACAGTAGTAATTTGTTACATAGGTCATAGTTGTCAACTGATGGAAATTTCAGTTGTCCACATAGGAAGTTGCAGGAAACTATAGTAATAACTCATCACATAAGCATAATTAGTAGCTGCAAGGGTGTCAAAATGTTATAGAGGCCGTAATGGGAAGCTGCAGTAATAACTGGTCTTATAGGTCATCGTTTGTGTAACAAGAGTGTTATCTGGCCTATAATTCGTAGATGGTGCTACAAGAGCGTCAGCTGGCCACTGTTGTAGTGGGAAGCTGCAATAGTAACTAATCACATAGGTCGTGGCTGGTAACTACAAGCATTTATGTTGCCCATAGAGGTCGTTGTAGAAAACTGTAATAGTAAATGATCACATAAGTCATAATCGATAGTTGTAAGAGCATCAGCTGGCCACAGAGGCCATCGCGAGAAGCTTTAGTAATAACTATCCACATAGGTTGTTGTTGGTAGCTGTAAGAACGTCAGTTAGTTAATCGTAAAGGGGCACCGCTGTAGTAATTAGTCACATTGGTCATAGTTGATAGTTGCAAGAGCGTTTGTTGGCCACATAAGTTGTAGTGAGGAGTTGTTGTAGTAACGATGCACATAGGTCGTAGTTAAAGTTAGGAAGCCTTCTCTCTGGGAGAAAAGAGTTATAATTTTTTATTGAACACTGCATTTATCTTTATATTGAGTAAAAGAAAATACAAGTGCTCAGAACAACCATCAAATTCCGGTTATAATGTTCTTGATTAGCCATCATCGGTGGTCAATGGTCGGTGATAGTGGGTGGTGACGGTCGGTGGTGGTGGACAGTTATGGAGGCTACAAATTGTCGTTGGGCCTTCAATACATTACAATCGTATTTTGAATATGTTGTATACAAGCAATTTGAGGCTACAGAAGCAGGAGGATATATCCGGGTCTTCAATACATCATTATATGTTACAACCACAATAGAGATATTACTTTAACAAACAGAGGTTGCAAGTTATCATCAGGTCTTCAATACAGCATTAGGTAGTCAGTGACTATGAAGGCCAAAAGTTATCGCATAATCTTCGGTCCAAACAACAGTAGAATTCGACTTATTCCCCCTCCTCTCAAGTGAATAGAGGGTGTTTATTTATAACCTATTGAGGAGGGAAATTTTTGTCTTTTGTTGAATAAATTCGGTAACCGTCCAGTTGTATGTCCCATATTGACCGCCCTTAATTATAGAATTTTGTAATGATTGATGAGCTTAGTGACCTCATAATTAAGCTATCTTAGGCTCGTTGAATTCATCTTATTGCGATGTTTGATTTGAATATAAATATGTAAAATTCAGAGTGCAGTCAACTATACAATTAACGATTCAAAATCTCTAAAAGCTCTCTAATAGATTGATCCGGGCCTGATTGGATTCAGCTCGATCAAATTTTAGTACCATCAGGTTTGTCTTGTCGAAGCAATCAGTTTGACTATAGACTTGTTGAAATCAGGGACCTAGATGACATTGAATTTGAACTCAAATACCTCAAGATTTGTGTCTACTAGGGGTGCAAACGAGCTAATCTCGAGCGAAATTAGGATCGGTTCGTTTAAAAAAAATATCACTATTCATGTTTGACGAGCTCAAAAAAATTTATTCATGTTCAGCTTATTTGCTTATCAAGTTGAACATGAACTGTTCACAACCAAATCATTTTGATATCAATTAAATTTTTTTTTATGACATGTTTAAAATATATCTATTTTTCTTCTTTTTATTTTCACGGACAATTTACGTCGCACTCATTAAATAACTCGTGTTTAACTCGCTAAAAAATTAAATAAAAATTAAAGAAAATACAATACGCTATTTGTATCTCCCTTCAAAGATTCCCCGTAAACATTGATTTACTTTTCTTTCCAAGCAGAATTCATTAGCAAACTCTTTTCCATGTGCTACCGGAAAAAGAAAAAATAAAAATCAAACGATTATCTTAATTGAGAGAAAGATACGTCCAAAAGTGTGATGTGTATTTAAATTATTAAATACCTAACGCAATTCCTTTTGTCCACCAATATTGTATTTGTTAATCTAGTTCTGCTATGAATATATTAATCTTAGCTATTAATAATATATATATATATATATATATATATATATATATATATATAAACACACACACGCTGTATCATATCAATGAATAGTAGGAGTTATTTAGCAGTTTCATTTATATGGAGTCTGATAAAATTTGTGAACGTATAGAAAGGAAGAAATATTACTATCAGGAGGACTCTGCATGTAGAGCTATGTGCAGAGTCTGATGTCAGCGCACATCAACCTCATATGAATTGATTTTTTTTTTGTTAAAAAAAAATTACAGTAGGGCCCACTCTCATACATCCTTCAGTGAGTGTGGGGTTGATGTGCGTCTGAGATCAGACTCTGCACGTAGCTCTACGTGCGGAGTCCTTATAGTAATATCTTTTTCGAAAGAAAGGCGGTTGTAAACGAGTATATCTGAGCTCGGGTCACTGTTAGCTTGAAATTTAAGTATCAGCTAACGAGTCGAGTAAGGGTTAGTTTGAGGTTGGCTTGTTATATAGCTCATTGAGCTCAGCACACGAGCCAGTTATCGAGTTGAGACCAAGCCGGCTCACGTGTTGAAAGGTCATCTAAATAAAAAACCTAGAATGGAGTATTAGATTATTTAATTTTTAGTTTCAATACTTTTAGTGAACGAACCAATAGTATTATTCAACGAAAAATGACTTAGCAAACCATATATTTTCTTATGAAAACAACCCTAAGAACATTTTCATAGTTTATATCTATTATTGTTTTTTAATGTATTCTTTACTTGCACGAAATCATATATTATTTTTTAATGTATAGCTTTTATCAGTAAAATCATTTCAATAAAAAGACTCTGATTTTTCCCTTACGTTTGTTAGATTATATATATATATATATATATATATATATATATATATATATATATATATATATATATATATATATATATATATATATATATTCTATATATAATCTTCTCCAACTAATATCTTCATGCATGACTTAAAATACCCTCTCTACTTTTATCAACATATAACAAACCCTTTTTACTGGCTTATTTGGTAAATAAGTCGTAGTTAGTTTAATGTTAATGATATATATAATTTGCAATTAAAATATGAATATTTAAGATAAAATGTTGGGTTAGTTATTTAATTCTTTTATAATTAGGTGAAAAAAAAGTTGATTTTTTAATTTGACTTTTAAATCATCTGCGAAAAAAATAAATTATTTTAAATATAATATGGTAGAAAATTCATGATTATATGAAATGGGATTTAAGCCTTTTGATTCTAGATTTGTCCTGTGAATCGCACTTAGAGAATAGAGCGTAAAACAATAGAAAGTAAGAGAAAAGTAGAGAAAGAGAGATGTGTGTGTCGCAACTTACCCCTATGGGGTGTACTGAGGTATTCTGAAGCTCTTGCGACCCTTTTTATATAATCAAATATTTTTTATATACGTGGGAAGGGAGAGAGCCAAAAGCCATTCTTACTTGAAAAAACCTCCATATTTATAAGAAAGTAGGTATGAAGTAAAAAGTTACATGGTTACCTCTGCTTTTATGGTGGTGCTACAGGATATTTTGGGCATATAGAAAAAAAAAGATACATATGGTTCGCTACCCTATCATTCGGTCGACGAGAACCTGTAATCCTTGGGTCGGCCATGTACATTCGGGTGGCTCTATTGAGTTGGGGCAATCGGTCGGCCTTGGCGGTCATTCGATCTTCTGGACTTCCCTCGGCCTTCCAGTTTCATTCGGTCGGCTTGACTTAATCGGTCGTTTATCTCAGTTCGATTGTCGACTATTCAGGCTTGGATGGGAAACTCATTTTTTGAGATAGAACTAGGCTATTGTGCAAATGGTGAATCGTCGTAATTTGACAAGTAGCCTACTCTTTTTGGTAAGAGATCCATCCGGAAAACTCATTGAATGTTTAGTGATATGAACATTGGGCCTTCTGAATAGTCTTGGAGGCTTCTGTGAGGCGGCTGGTGATACTTGGACTAGAGTTGGACTGGTTTCCTCCTTTACTTAGATTGGTCTCCATTTCTGACTCGAACAACCTTCATTCAGTCAGCCCGAATCCTACTACGAGGAGAGGTAGCCGGTGAACTAGATCCTTTTATCTTCTTCTAGCGTGGTTCACACTCCTTCTGATGGGCCATCATTGATCGTACTTTTATCTTGTAGTCCGTTAAATTTTCTCAAAATTCTTACTGACGCATTTCTGTTATACAAAACCTACATAGACTAATACGCATTAATAAAGTGTAATGTTAACTATTAGTCATTGACACATATTGAGCGTCGATCTTGAAATAATGGTCCAGATGATGAATCTCTTTCTAAGTGAAGTGATCGATGTAAGAAACAAAGTTAGATATGGGCAATTCTAATGAAAATCAATTGAAAGTTATAAATGACCCGAAAGAGCAATTTAAATGTAAATAACAAAAGTTTAGATGTTAGATATGTAAATATGTAAAAATTGTTGGGTACGTATGTAAATGCCACTTTTAAAAAATATGAAGTTTAAATTTTAAAATGTCAAAAAATGTTGAAATACTTTCACCAATTTCTTAAGGTGAAGCAACGGCTGCTGACGATGACCCGAAGGAGCATGACGTTGTAGAAAGTCTCCTTGGCGACGAAGGAAAGGGAAGGTGTTTTTTGTAATTATGTTAAGTGCTCTCTTAAAAAATAAAAAAAATAATAAAAAAATAAAAATATGAAACAGTCCCCTGCCCTTTGAAAAATAAATTTCCTCAAAATACGGGAAAAAATTTGCGTACGTAAAGGTACGTATCGCTGGGTATATCATCCAATAGAAGGATGTCACATATGTATAACGCTTCATATAGCACTATCCATGTCTACAAAATAAGGAGGTTACGAGAGAGATTACTGAAGGTTACGGAACGGAGTTACGAGGATAAAACGAAGAAATGCTTACCATGTAGCATACATGTACTGCTGTAAAAAGTACGCATCGTTGAGTACTCTTTACGCACACAATTTTTTTTCCAAAATACACGCTTTAAGTATTAGACATCTTCTTATTAAAAATTTTAAGATTAGTATAAACTATTTTATAAATCTGAAAAGAGGTGTCTCCTTTCTTTTTTTATTAGTTAAAAAGAGAATGGAGATTCTAAAAGACTACTATATATATATATATATATATATATATATATATATATATATATATATATATATATATATATATATATTAGATTAATAAGATTGATATAAAATTGGGTAATTTAATGATTCCCATAAAATTTGATAAAGGAATTCACGTACATATAAAACTCAAATTTATAAATAAGCCAAAAATTAAACCAAACTTTTAAAATTGGCTCATGATGTTGCTTATCCCATCAATTGTTGCTTTCTTTGTCCTCCACAATTTTCGGGCGCTGTGAATCACCTTTGTGTATGTTTCATTGTTGTATTAGTAGAGGTGGACTCAGGAAGGGTCGAGGGGGGCATTTGTCGTCCTCAAATTCAGTTTTTTACTTATATGAAGGAGCAAGTTGACTTTTTTCTTCTCCTGAAATATTTGTTTTGCCTTTTCCTGAAATATCATCTCGTCCTTTTCAACATAGTCTCTCCGATGTTGGGTCTAGGAAGACAGTTTGTCCCCCCCCCTCGAAAAAGAGGTTGGTTTTGCCCCTGTATATCGGTCTCTCGTTGAAAATTGTGTCCAGATGCAGCACAGCCGGATGTCCAGCCACTGGCCATCAAGTTGTCATGCATCTCAATGGTGAGTGATGTGGTGGCTAGCGGTCGAGCGTCCGGACGCAATATTTTTTCCTCATTGCAACTTCCTTATCTATCTTCTTACTCATTTGTGTTGTCGACCTCATAATCTAGGGGTGTAAACGAGTCAGGTTGAGCTTAAGCCACTTTGAGCCGGCTCGAAAGCTCTTTATTTAGCTTGAAAGAGAAAAATATATTAATTTAAATTAGGGTTACGATGAAATGTTAAATATAATGAGCTAGCACGGAATATTCAATAAGAAAATATTTTATCTAAAATTTAAAATTTTATTTTGTTAGCATTCTTTTAATAATTTAAAAAAAAACTATCAAGTTTCTGTATATTTCTAATATATTTTTATTAATCAGTTTTAAACGAGCTAATTCACGAGCTAACGAGTCAAGTCCAGGCTTGCTGGAGCTCGTCTTGTTAGCTCTTCGATCCCGGTTCATGAGTTACTTATCGAGTCGAGCCTGAGTTAACTTAGGAGCATCGGCTTAGCTAACTTACACCCCTAGTTGAATCAAGTGAGATTCCATTATGAATTTAATTTCATTTTGTTTAATGTTCGCATATCATCGTTCACTCTTTGATTTTTACTACTCTTTTATAAAAATTAGGGAATATCATGACCACTATTTTGTAAACCACGAAACATAAATTAATTATTTATTTCTATATAAAATCGGATTCTAAATTTAATGATTTGGACATCTTAGTTTTGATCTATAAACTAAAGTTATGTTTGCGTCCGATTTTTTATGGAAGATTTACATGCATAGCCCTTAAATTCTAGGTATTTACATATCTAACCCTAAACTTCAATTTATTTTGCATACATTTCACCTTACCACCTATGCATGAAAAGATGAATTTCATTGTTTTTTAATAAGTTAAATAGATGGTATTTTTGATGTGATGTGAAAAGTTTGGATGGCATAAATGTAAAGAAAATTTTTTAGGTGTTAGATATGTAAATAGATGAGATTTAGGTGGTATGCAGGTAAATACCCCTTCTTTTTTGTATTGATCAAACATCTCCATCAACCAAACACCGAAGGTCATCGGGTCTTTCTATTGGTGCATCGTTAAATTCAAGATTTATAATTTTATATTTACTCGTACATCACTTTAATTTCTAAATCATATTAAAATATGTGCTTGAAAACAGTATACTTTTTAATTTAAATATATATACAAAATGAATATATCAGATAAAATAAATACTTGAAAATTATGTGGTGTGATGGTGGTCAACGATGTTAGCAGTGGTCGATAACAATCGGCAGTGGTCGACGGCGGTCAGTGGTGGTCGACGGCGATCAACAGTGGTCGGCAGTGATCGGCGGTGATTGATGACGATCAACTGTGGTAGATGACGATCGGAGGTGTTCGACAACGGTCGGCAGAGGTCGACGACGGTCAAGATTATGTTGGACTTCAGCTCTTTCTCTAAGCCTCATGTTCTCTCCAAGATTCAAGCTCCCCCCTCCCCATGTGAGTGGTAGAGGTTTATTATTAATGTTATGTGCTTTATGGATGCAGTGAATGCATGAATATGAACCATTTTGATTGGACGAGCAAGAGAGTTTCTTTCAATCAGACGGAGTTTCGTGGACATTTGAGTGTCTTAACAATGTCGAAATTGAGTAATATTGGGCTCGTTGGATTTTTCTTATCGAGGCGCTTGATTTGACTATGAACTCGTCAGATTCGACATCTTTTTGATCTTCCAAATGTGTCAAAAAATCTTCCAAAAAGTGGTTTAATGACTTGATTCAATCTTGATTTGACTTAGATTTGACTAACTTTAATATCATTAGGTTTATCTCATCGAGTCGGTCAATTTGATTATATAGGTATTTTGAACTAAGAGCCCTGAATGACTCTCAATTGAAGTTTGAATGATTCCCGCTCAAAATATTACCTTGAAATTTGTGCCGATGATAGAAATTTACTGCAAATATATCAGGTGTTACAAATTTATGCATAAAACAATATTTTTAAAAATTAAACAATAATGATATATTTGATGTGGCATATATGTAAATGCCTCTATTAAATTACTAAGTTTAGTGCAACTCCAAGACTTCCACTGCTACAAATGATGCAAAGAACAAGTAATTATTTAGTGTCCTGTTTATTATCACGAGTAGGTATCAGTAAATTAAGACAAATTAATATATTTTTATATATTAATTGGTCAATAACAAATATTAAAAAATGTTGAAACACGGCTTTGTGAGCATCGAAAGGGTAATGGGAGACAATCATTGACGCTTCCCGAGTACCAAATGTCGATGAGATTGAGAATTTGGAGGTCAAAAGTTGTGAATCATTGGCAGCTCCTTTCATAGCTAATGCAAACTCTAAAGCGACTCATAATAAATTCCCCATCACTGAGTCCGGCCCATTGTGATTACCGGGCGGACTGACTCGCCAAACTGCCTCGTCAGCTTTACTTGTCGCTTTCCTAAGAGTCAAGACACGCTCCACACGCCAGTTCACTTAGGGCCCGTTTGGTTCGGCTTTTTTGCGGCTGTGCGATGCCCCGCAGCAGCTTCGTCCAGAAGTCGTTCGTTTGGTTCGCAGCTTTGTGACAAAGTTTTGGCGAAGCCGATCGAAAGCAAGCAGCGGGCAACGGGAATAACCCCGCGGCCCCGCTTTTGCCCTGGAAAAATTATCCTTGTCTTGCTCCCCCGCTCTTCTGCCCTTGCTGCTTCCCGGCTGTCTCCCTCGTGACTCTCCTTTCAATTGACTGATCTAAGGTACACGAGAGCCTTTTCTCTTCTTCTAATTGTGGATCTGAGGATTCTTATGCGTTTTTTCATCTCTGATGGTTACTCCTCCCTTCTCATCTCCTTCTTTCTCGATTTTTTCGTCTCTGATGGTACACGATGGCCTTTACTCATTCACGTCATGGTTGTGCTCTGATTGCTATAGAATTAGGGAGTTGGGACATATGAGCGATAACATAGAACACAAGTCTTATGTATATACCTATCTAACACTTTCATATTTACACACATAACACTCAAAATCTTTAATATCACATAATATATTTTAAATTAATTAGTTCGTTAATAATATTTTAACATTTTTAATATTTTTAAGCACCATTCACGATTAACAAAAGAATAATTGTTATAATATTTAGAATGAGAGTATTTTAAATGTAATATGAAAAAAATATTTAAATTAATTAATTCATTAAAAATATATAAGTTTTTTTCTTTATATTTAGAAATGATTTTTTACTCTTAAAATTTCAAAAATGTGGCTGTTACAGCCTATTTCTAATTAATTTTACCAAATCGGGGCAGTGATGCGTGCTAGAAAATTCGCGGCCGTAGAGTAGCAGATTATTGTCTTAGCGTTGTACGAAAATTCAGCACACACAGAGATGAAAAACAAATAAACAGTGACGACTCCAAAACTTTTTACGTGAAAAACCCGTAAAGAGAAAGACCATGGGGCCTGACCTAGTTGCGAAAATCCACTATCGATAGATGTTTTCAAAAATCCCTTGTCCTACAAATAGGAAAATGTAATTATATTTTTCAGACTACAAGTTCGACTGACGGCGTCTGGTTGGTGGTGAATTACGATGATTGGTGGAGGTTAACGGTGACGGAGGTCGACGGTGACAGAGGTCGACGAAGGTCGGCGGTAGTCAACGACGGTAGGCTAGTCGACGGAGGTTTGCGGTGGTTGACGGTGGTCGACGGTGACAGAGGTCGATGATGAAGGAGGTTGACGGTGAGGGAGGTTGAGGATGGCGGAGGTTGATGGTGACGGAGGTCGGCGGTGGTCGACGACAGACGGTGGTGGTGTTCAGCAGTCTCCTCAAGGCTTCAGGATCTCTCTCTAGGCTTCAACCCCCTTTCATGTGAGGGTTGAGGGTTTATTTATAGTATTTTGGGTGCAATTAATGCAGCCAGTTTGATCAGATGGTCCATAGGGCTCCCCCTGATCAGACGGCGTTTAAGAGGTATTTGATGGTCATAACGATGTCAGAATTGAGTGATCTTAGGCTCGTTGGATTCGTCTTGTCGAGACGCTCGATTCGAGTATAGGCTTGCTAGTGTCGACATTTGTTTGAGCTTCCAAATGTGTCTGGAAATTCTCTTAGAACGAGTTAATGACTTGATGTGAGCTTGATTTGACTCAGATTAGGCTAGTTTTTATATCATTAGGTTTGTCTCATCGAGCTGGTCAGTTTGATTATAAGTTTGTTGAAATCGGAGCTCTGAATGACTTTTTATCAAGATGTCAACGTTTCTTGCTCAAAAGATTGCACTGAGATTCGAGTCGTGCCTCGAGATTGGTATTGGACGATGAAAATTTGTTAGTGGCTTATCATGCAGTATGGTCATTTTTCCAGAAACAACAACTCCATAAATGTTTCCACTCACACATTGCACAGAAGCAGATATGCCTAGAACCATGCTTCCCCACATAGCAACTTTCTAGAAGCATCGTAGCTACTGAAAGTGGTGAAAAGTTTCGGTATGTCAAACAGACCCTTAATGCTCCTAGCACGTGATTCTTAGGATTAACATACGGTCGAACTAGGGAGCAATGTTGAAGGGTAGGCATATGTTTAGAACTTTTTATGAGCGGCTTAACAACTTTGTTATCGTCTTTTCATTGAGACAACATAGATAGATTTCATAATGTGTGGATTAATTTTTCTCTTTTTTATGTATTTAAGGAGGGGTGATTCCCTCGCTTTTTAAGGCTCTCTTTCTTTCTCTCTATCCTCTTCTAGATCATATCTATGTCTAAGGAGTACACTTGCTCTCTTCTTCTAACCATTGTTAAACATGTCTCCTCGGTGGTGCAAAATAATGCGAAAAACAATTGAATGGCTGACTTGAATCGGCACAAACTTCCTTACCCCTACCCCCTAATGAGAGATGTTAATCCACTATCAAGTTTATGTAACGAGCTTGCATGAGATCTATTGATAGCATTAAACGTAAAAAGATATTCTGTGTCGACGTCTGCATGTCTGAATGACCAACCACTGACCGTCACGTCCCTAGTCGATGAGGTATATGACATCGTGAAAGCCGGTGGTTAGCCGTCCGAACGTGCTGTGTCCGGACGAAATATTTTCTCTCTCATCAAGCCTCACACCCATTGAGCAAGTAAAACAATAAATTATAATAATGTTGTCAAATTTTCACATGGAAAATAATTACAGACTTTAGTCATGCTAAAAGAAAATGTGCATCATATCCATTAAAATTTTAAATGTTGACCCCTTCATCTTCTTTTATTATTATTATTTTGATTTCTTTTTCTTAGGACGGGTAAATCACTAATATATAATTAAATTTGGGTACTTATCTCGAAGATTTTATCAAGTGTAACTATAGCAATTTTTAAATAAAATATATATTTTTTTCAAAATAATTTTTAAATATTTTTTATAATCAAAAGACTCGTCTGATAAGCCCTAATAATTTAGGATCGGTTTGATTTGTTGAAAATGAAATACAATATAGCAAATTTAATTAGAATTATTTGCTTTACTGCAATTAAAATGATTGAGTCATTTGCTTTACTGTAAAATAAACATAGGGCTTAATATATTTTTTTTTTGGTTTAAAATTTGTTTAAGAAAATACATTTCAAAAAAATATATTATTATTTTCGGCGGCGGCGGCAGATGGAGGTGGCTGACGCGCTGTGGAGGCTGTGGCGAACGACCAACAATGACAGTGGCGGCGGCTGACGACCGCTTAAGGTGGCTGCGAAGTGGCAGTTGCTTGTTGTGGCAATGGTGGCGGCAAGCGGATGGTAGAGGTGGGTGCGTATGGATGCGGCTAGAGGTGACGGACTAATCTTAGCGGTGGCAGTAAGTGGTTGTCAGAGGCTAGGGAGGGTGGCAAGCGATCGCAGATAGGCGGTGGCGGTGGCGGTGGCGGTGGCGGTGGGTGAGACTGCTGGCTGACCCATAGTATTTTAATATATAACTAAAATTTAAACAAATTGGCGGGATTCTAAATTATGCAATAATAAATTAAGATGTGAGCTTTAAATTCATTCACACTTGCGTAGGCAATTTGTGCGTTTCAGGATAAACAGCTTATCCTGAAACGTAGCATGTAGGACGATCGCGGGGTTCGACCCGCGACCTGCGTTTAATGTAAAAAGCCAATCTCATTTTCGGATAAGTGAGCAAAACGTGCGATCCAAACAGTACCCCGGTATTTTCAAAAATACCCCTGCATTTATAATTATAATTTTTCATATCAAATACATCGATTTTTAAATTCATATGAAATAATTATAGTGCGCCCCCGCATGCCGGTTAAATCTGTACGGTAAGTGGACCAGACCATATTAGGCCCAATTATCCGGCCCAAAATGTCGCTGTTTGCCTTGCTGTGTCGGCCGCGCGACATGGACCGGACCGCCTCCAGCCTTCTACGTGTCGCCCCTCTATAATCTTTTCGTCTTCTGCTTCGGCAACTCATCTCGTCGTCCATCCAATTTCAAAGCGCGGCCGCGCATGGGAGGTTGCTTTTCTTCAGCTGCGCACAAAAGCGTTCCTTCAAACCCTGCTCCATCTCCTCCTCCTCCTCTAGCCCCAAATCCAGCCGTTCCTAACCAGCAGAAAGGCGTCGGCGCTGGTGTAACAA
This sequence comes from Papilionanthe hookeriana x Papilionanthe teres, assembly GCA_022702705.1. Classification (NCBI taxonomy): domain Eukaryota; kingdom Viridiplantae; phylum Streptophyta; class Magnoliopsida; order Asparagales; family Orchidaceae; genus Papilionanthe; species Papilionanthe hookeriana x Papilionanthe teres. The sequence goes on from CM040432.1 coordinate 116,333,235, forward strand.
TGGCGCTTCCTTATGCTCACGTAGACGAGAGCCTCCGAGCCCTCGCCGGACAAGCTGAGGGTTTCGGTCGCCACGCTATCGGCGGACTCCATGGATCGGTCTACTGCGTCACCACCTTGGCAGGTATTGAGTCCACGTTTACAACACAGTTAGGGTTCAAGTCATTCTTTCTTGGGTTCTGTTTGGATCGAAGAGGAGTGAAGGAAATGAAATGATATCCCGAGAACCAATAAGTTAAATTCATAGCATTGGAACATTTGATTTTTGTTTTAATTGATTCGAAGGGATTGGGAGAATGAAGATGCATTTTGTCTCTCAATTTCATGTTGGGTGTCTGGTTCCATTGTAATTAGTAAGCAATTGGATTTGTCTGGGAATTTTAAAGATATTTTTATGTTGATGATTTCCTGTTCAACTTTAGTGAAAAACAGTAATCTTTTTTTCATTTTCATTTCTTTTGATGGCATCAAACCCATCAGATCCTTAGTCACCATTTTTGTCTTCCTTTGTTGCAGATGACGGCCACGGCTCCCTGCGCGAGGGATGTCGGAAAAAAGAGCCACTTTGGATCGTATTTGAAGTGTCGGGGACGATTCACTTGTCGTCTTACTTGAGGGTGTCGTCTTACAAGACCATTGATGGACGGGGGCAGAGGGTTAAGCTTACAGGAAAGGGCTTGCAGCTGAAGGAATGCGAACATGTTATTGTGTGCAACATGGAGTTTGAAGGTGGTAGAGGTCATGATGTTGATGGGATTCAGATAAAGCCTAAGTCTAGACATATTTGGATTGATCGGTGCAGCCTGCGTGATTATGATGATGGTTTGATTGATATCACACGAGAGAGTACTGACATTACTATCTCGAGGTGAAATGAATTTTATTTTTTATTTTTTGGGGAATTTATAGAAGTAGCACCCACTTCTTATGCATTTACGTATCCCTCGCACCTAAACCTTCATTTTTACAGGCTAGGCAACCAATTATTTCCAACCACATAAAAAAAAGAAAAAAAACACTGTACTAATTACAATTCTCCACAGTAAAATCCACCATTTCATACATAGGGAGGATGCTTTCCTTGTAGATACGAAGGTTTAGGTGTGAGATATGTAAATGCATAAGAATTGGGTGTGTTTTTCTTCCTTTAAGTATTATAATCCTTGTAATTCATAATTGTTTTATTGTTTTCTCTTTTAAGCACTATTTTGTCTTTAATAACATAATTCATAATTTATTCCATTGTCAGCTCCTCTAAAGAGGATGACCTCACTGAGGTTAGCAACCTAATCTTTAAGGAAGTGCATTAATAGTGGACAATTACGTTTATGGTCTTCATATGTCAAGCTTCGCGCCTGGTTTGTCTTGGGAGGGTACAATGATGTTTGATAATTGTTGGTGATGGTGAGTTGGCTGAGGTATTAAAAGTAAGGTGAGGTGAAGTAGTAGATGGTCTTGGGGAGTTGGAGCAAGGTAAGTTAGTGGCTGATAATCAAGGGTTGAAAGCTTTGTTTGTGGATTCTAAATTGGAGCTAATTGTTTGATGAGGAGGGAATGCTTGTTATGGGAACACGAGTAAGAGTTTGGTGTAATGGGACTGGGTTGGATTGCTTAGTTTTTTTGAGTTTGGTAAGGTTGTACTTGTTCATTAAAGACATCATGATGGAATATATATGCTTTGTTTGTTATATGATTTAAGCACTTATATCCTTTGGAGCTGGATGCATATCCATTGAATACACATGGCTGAGTTAGGATTTAATTGGATGCAGAGTATGTTTGGAACCAAGCAAAATCGATGCAATCAAATGTGCATATGTGAGACTAAGATGGACAGATTAGGAAGCAAATGATATGGAGAGTGATTGTTTGTGGTTGAGGAAGATAATCTGGTGTGAGAAAGATTGTTTAAAAAGTGTGTTTAGTGGTATGACTGTCAAAATGATTCGTTGTTCGCATGCAACTCGTGCTAGACTCGTTAAATAACTCATGTTAGGTTCGTTTGCTGAGCGAACAAGCCGAGCACATAATTTTTTGCGCTTGATATATAAATGAGCTGAATATGAACAAAGATTTGTTCATTCGTATTCAGCTCGTTTTGGATCGAAATAATTAATACAAAGATTTATAATGAATTGAAGTTATTAATTAAAAAGTAGAATAAAAATATATTAAACTCTTTAAATGAATTTTTTAATATAAATAATAAAGATTTAAACCTTGCCTCCACGATTGACATTCTACGGTCACGTGACTAGGGCACGAGCCGAACACGAACAATTTTTTTGGATTCGATATATAAACGAGCTGAACACGAACAATGATATTTTTTAATGAGCCGAACAAGAGCCGAGCCTAAGCTCGCGCAGTCTGGCTCGGCTCGTTCACACCCTTACCTAGTAGAGCTGATGAGGAAGAGATGCCTCTAAGGATTGAACGGCCTCAATTATGCGGAGGTTTTTCCATTTCACCACAAGATTTTATTAAGGAGTGTAAGGGCAAGTATATTGATGAAAAATATTGAGTTCATTAGTGTTGAGGGGAAGTTTAAATTACACTATTGACCACATCCATCTTTTTGGAAGGTTTTGATTTTGTCATTTAAGCATTATTCAATAAAATTTTTAAATCATAGAAAAAGAGCAGTGGTTTGCAATAACTCATAGAAACTCATTCTATGCTTTAGCTTTGTTAAGTCGGCCTTAAGCGCAAACCCAACATTCCTCAGTGTTTTTTTTCTTTTTTGTTCTTTTGATACTGTTAAAAGATTTTCATAATCAATTAAAGTAACTTCCTCTACCAAACATAAATAGCATGGGAGTTCTGTTTTGTCCTACATAAATTCCTTTATTTATTTCAAACTCTTTATGAAATGTTGAGTTTTGTCTTTGCGCAGATGCCACTTTGCAATGCATGATAAAACAATGCTTATTGGGGCTGATAGCAGCAATATTACTGATAGATGTATCCGAGTGACAATACATCACTGTTTTTTTGATGGAACAAGGCAGAGACACCCTCGTGTTAGATTTGGGAGAGTTCACCTCTACAATAATTATACAAGAAATTGGGGTATATATGCAGTATGCGCTAGTGTGGAAGCACAGGTCTATCTGAATCATTTCATTTTTTATTCTTTTTTGTAGGACATTTACATAACTCTTCTGTATTTATATATCTCACACCGAAACATTCATATTTACGCACATGACACTCAAATATTTAATATAACATTAAAAATAACAGTCACTTTTTATAAGAGAAGTACAATTTTTCATGCACAAGTTTAGATCACCAAGGTGCTATGCATGTAAATATGGAAATTTAGGTGTGAGATATGTAAATCCATAAAAATTGTGTGTTACATGTGTAAATTTATCATTTTTTTTAAACTAAAATTTAGCAAACAATTATTTTTCAGATTCTCTCTCAGTGCAATATATATGAAGCTGGACAGAAAAAGACTGTATTTAAATACATGCCTGAAAAGGTACCTCTCATTCTCCTTCATTTAAACTTCCAGATTGTGATTTTACAGCAGTTAGTGAACTTATTATGGTGCACATTGTTTTTATTTTTTGTGTGCCATTAAGTTGTATTTTCATTGAATTTTAAGTTCTTTGAAAGAAAAATAGAAATCTGCAATGAATAATTGTTTTTTTTTCTCATCAAATTTTTAGTTGTCTATCTCTCAATCTTCATATGAAAGATGGAAGAACAGAGGAATTATTATAATATTTCTTGGAAGAAATTCTTTTATATTTTTAACTGTGCAAAGATGCCGAGGCGGCCTGAAATGTTATAGCATTTATTTGACCATACTTGAAAAACTCATATGACATTTTAGGGGCTGTTTGGGATCACTTCTATTTTTTATTTTAATTTTTTATTTTCTGTGAAAGGGTTGATGTAGCACCACTGACAGACAAGATTAGTCATCTTAGATGTTGTGGTGAAATTAAAGATCTACCATTTGATGATCTAGTTAGGAGACTAGATATTTTAGATTCTGACTTTTGTTAAGAAAGTTAACGAATAGACCTAAAAGACCTGGGTATGTTATATCAAAAATGATATTAATTTATTAGAATTAAATGAAAATATGGCACTCGATAGAACACAATGGAGAAAAATGATTCATTTAGCCAACCCCACTCAGGAGGATAAAGTCCTATTGTTGTTGTTGTTGTTATTATTTTTTGTTTTTACTTTGTTTGTTTATGTTTTAATTCGAAACAAAATATGTTTGACAATTTAATCTTGTTTGGGATCTCCTTTTTTTAAAATTTTTTTTTTTAGGTTTTTAAAAACATGTTTGTTTGTTGTCTTCTTTAAATGGTTTAATTTTTGTTTCTAAAAGTAAATTAACAGGTTTTTGAAAAAACTCAAAAAAACATTTAGATGTTTGAGTGTTTTAAAAAACAATCATGTCTAAATAAACTACAACAAACACGCATCGTTTCAAATCAAAACATAAGCAAAAAACATAATAAACATAAAAGAAGTGGAGAACAAAAAGTAAAAGTGATCTCAAATGGCCTAATAATGTGTATTTAACATTTTTTTTATTTTTTGTTTTTAAAAACAAATAAAATTAATTTTGAAAACACTCAGAACAACGTTTGATTTTTTTGAGTATTTTAAAAAACAATCATATCTTAATCAAACATATTAAACATGTTTTGTTTCAAATCAAAACATAAACAAAACAAGATAAAAATAGAAAAAAAGAAATGAAAAATAAAAGTGATCCCAAATGGCCCTTGCTCCTTAAGGTCTACCATTTGCAGATTTTTTAGTCCGATTAGGTGAAATCATTTCAGGGAAAACGTGTAAAAAAAATAAAATAAATAAGATGGAAGTGTGTTTGAATAATTAACATAAAGTTTGAGTATATTATATTTGACTTTAATGAATATGAAATTAATAATAATCAATCAATAATTTTGTAGTATAATCTGTTATCTTCGTTTTGCTGGTTTAGCTTAATGTTTTACTGAACAAACTTTAACATTGTCATGTTTATTTATTTATGTTCGCAATTATACTTATTTATTATTTAACAATTATCACATTAAAAACTCGATAAAATACACATTTGATATATACGCTTATTAGCTTATTTAATCACTCATTTAAAGTTCCTGTTCCTATATATTCTAAGTTGGATCATGGAACTGTAGTTGCTACTATTCTTATCAGATATTACATTGCATGTTATATCTACCACCGAAACTTTTAACATTTTAACATTTACTTGTATAAAGAGCCGCATAAATAACTACTAAACTTTAGATGTTATGTAAACAAATAGGAATCTTGCAGCACATGCATAAATTCCCCTTTGTCAAATTGTAGTTGTTTGATTTGTATATACATAAAAATAAAATCTGTCATACAGATGTAACTTCCTCTTGTTTGTCTTCTTCTTACAGGCCGCTGATAAAGAGGAGGTGAGGGCAGGCTGGATAAGATCAGAAGGGGATCTGTTTCTGAATGGTTCCCAGCCTTGTCTTCTGGAGGGTGTTGGTGTTGAGTCAGTTTTCAAGGCGGATGAGCACTATCCAACATGGACAATGGAGCCAGCATCTGTGGCACTCAAGGAGGTTCTTCAATTATGTGCAGGTTGGCAATCTGTCTCAAGGCCACAATTAACTTAAAAGCAGCTGACATGTGACTACGAAAGATTCTATGTATTTACGTATCTAATACTTAAACTTCAATTTTTTACATATAAATGTCACCTTACCTATGCTTAAAAAGATGTATTTGGGTGGTATAAATGTAAAAAATAAAATGTATGTGTTAGATTTGTAAATGCATAGGAATCAGGGGATATGCATGTAAATGACCCTCTTGTGTATAAGCCAAGTTCTCTGTAGGGCTAATGTTTTCTACTGGCCGTTCTTTGTTGAATGTGTGTTATGCATGGTAATAAAGTATGGTTTTTTTAGTGGCATTTACATATCCAACAATCACTACCATCATCTTTTGAAAATTGAAATACTGTGTTCTTTTGCATAGGTTTATGGCATCAAAGTGCTTTGAATGTTGATATCAAATTGTAGGGGTTAGATATATAAATATATAGGAATTGCCTGGTATGTATTTAAATTTTCTTGTTTTTTAATGTGAAAAAATGGTTCATGGGTTTGTTTGATTGGATGATGCATCTTAAAAATTTGATATTTACATTTTAATTCTGTAGTTGTTTATCAGATCACTATACAAACTAAATGGGAGCCTTTTAAGTGTTTCTGAGAGGATTATTTTTATGGATTTGAGTGAGATAATTACATAAAGGTTGATAAAATTTTTGAAGAGGAAAGGGAGGTTATATCTAAACAGAGTAATTATTGAAGGATTGATGGGTAAAAATGAATGGAAATTTTTATACATACCACTAATTTTTTATGGATTTACATATATCTGACAGCTAAAGTTTGATATTTACACAACATATTGGTGTCATGAATTGATGCATGAAAATATGCATTTCATTTGTAAAAAAAAAAAAAGAAAGGTGATGGTGATATCTAATTGATGCATGTAAATCTGCATTCCACTTGTAAAGAAGTGATGTTGATATTTTTGATGTGGTGTTAGAGTCAAGTGATTTGCATGTAAATATGAATGTTTAGGTGTAGATATGCAAATACACCGTGTGACTGCGGGGATAAGTTGTTGGACTGAAAAAATGGCCTTTGAGCTAACCTCGATGCTTGCCAAAAGAGGTAAGTAGTCATTTGAACCTAAATATTCTTCCTGCGGGGGAGATATAGGGAGAGATCGCGCTCATTTCACATGGGGAGAGCCAGGAACGATCACAGAGAGTTGAGGGAGAGTTTTGGAGAGTTCTTGGAGAGCTTTTTCACCTTTCTTCTTCTTCCTCTTCTCCATTTCTTTCTTTTTCATCCTCTCGCATTTTCTTTCAGTCCTGGTTCGAGAAAATGAGGGGAGAGAGAGAATTTGAGGAGCAATCATAGAAGTGTTTGGAGAGTTCAGAGAGTTAGCTTCTCAATTCTTCTTTTCTTCTTCTCCATTTTCCTTCCTCCTTCCCGTATCATTTTCTTTCTCGATGACTGTTGTGGTCTGAGAAAAAGAGAGGATGAGCGAAGCGTGGTGTTGCGCCGGCGCCGAAAAACTCCTTGCGAGAAGAGCTTCATCATCTGAGGAGAGCAAAGGCTGGTTCTTAGAACAACACCAGAATCTCTTCTTGATGAATAGAGCTTAAACGTTACTGCTGGCATTCCTCATGCCCATACATTCCCACTGCTTCCAAATTTATTCAAGCGTGTCGTTGGCATTCCCAAATAAAATAAATATTTCTCTGTTTGCTTAAGAAGGGATCGAACTCTGCACATGTCGAAAGAGTCACCAATATCCTTATAATGATTTAGAACAGTAATATATATATAGATAGAGAGAGAGAGAGAGAGAGAGAGAGAGAGACATGGGAATAAAAATCATGAAAAATATAAATTACTCTGAATATTGATATTTTTAGACGATGAAACTGTTCTCGCTTGATAATGTTGGGACAACTGATATGTCATCAACAAATTTCCAACATTCAACACGAATTTTGATTCAACATTATGAGTAATAAATGTACAAACTTTGGTAAAAAGTCATTCGGAAGTTTGATTTCAACAAATCTATAGTCATGTTGACCGGCTTAATGAGGCTGACCCGATGAAAATAACACTGGTCTAATCCAAGTCAAATCAAGCTTAGATCAAGTAATAACCAACTTTTAGAAACCTTTTGAGTATATTTGGGAGGTTGGACCGATTCTGGTGAGTTCATAGTCAGATCGAGCGTCTCGACAAGACAATTCTAACGAACTCAAGATCAGTCAATTCCAACGCCATTGAGACACTCAAATATTCATCAAATGTTGACTAATGGAGGGAAGCCCTGAGCCATCTGATCAAAGTGGTTCATATTTCCGCGTTAATTGCACGTATATCCCTTTAAATAGAGTCTCCTCTCTCTCATGAAGTGGGAGAGAGATTGAGGCTTGAGGAAGAGCTTAAAATTTTGTGAAGTAGTTGAAGTCTAGCAATACTTTTGCCGCCGTCACCAACCGTTAACTGTCGCCCGACGATCGCCAACTGCTATCGACTACCGTTGACAGCCGTCAACCACCATCTTTTGGCCTCGGCCGATCACTATTGGTTGTCGCACTCAAGTTCATCCACAATCGACGTTGTAATTCAGAAGACTTTGTTAACATTTCTCGCTTGTGGGATATGGGGTTTTTGTAATCATCAACTTATAGTGCATTTTTACAATTGGGCTAAGCTGTGTCATTTTTTACCTTTTTGGGATTTCTACATAAAAAACTTATAGTGTCTCTACTAGTTGATTTTCTTCATCTGAATGTGTGCTAAATTCTTATGCGACACTAAGATGATAATATGCTGCCATGATTTTTCTAGCACGTATCAACCAATATCATCCAAATGTTTATCCATCATAATAGAGAGAGAATCCATAATGATAGTAAAAAGGTAAGGTGATAGAGGACAATCTTGCTTCAAACCAAAAGAAGAAGAGAAATAGTTTCTTAAATCATTATTAATAATAACAGAGAAATAAACATCAGAAATACATGCCATAATCCAAAAGGCTACTAGAAAGATGTGAAATCTCTCATTAATCCATAATAGATTTTATTTATCCTTATGATCAGCAATATAATTAGATAATACCTTTTAAGAATTTTAATATTGACCTCTTAAAGACATTTCAACATTACGAAGTTTATTGCAAATAGAAATAATAAGATCACTTTTAACAGGAAGCCCCCAAACAGTTGATTAATATTTAAAATTTTTATACATAAATCTGCAATGCACATTAACAAATCTTCCCAAAGAAACGAAGATAGGATCAATGATCCAAAGAGTAAGGATTTAAAACTTTACAAAAAGAATCATCAAATAAGCATTACAAGAAGCTTTATCAAAAAGACATCTAATAGGATGTTTTGGTTGTTTGTTATTGCAACTAAAATAATATCCATAATCATGTAATTCAATAAGACCGGAGCTAAATATATAGTTTATATAATCATAAAGCTTAGAAGGCAGAGGTGTGACTCCTCTTACTTTATCCTTATTACTCGAAATACAACTAAAATCTCCAAGAATAATCCAATGAGAATTCATCTTACTAGGAATTTTTATAATAGAATTCCACAAATTTTTCTGATATTGACATTATTATTAGCATAAGTAATAATCATGAAAAAATAAACAAAAGAATTGATAGAGACTTTACATCTAATAAATTGAGCATTAGTTTCAATGACAGTGAGATTTAATAAATCATAATTCCATTTAATCCATATCCTATCATTTTTTGTAACGTCAAAATTATGTACACTTCATTTGAAAAAAATTTATAGAGGTAAAAAATAAAAGGATCAGAAATAAAAGAAGAATCAATCTTGTTTTTAAAAGACAAATTATATCAAACTTAGCGTATTTAAAAAAACTTTTACAATTATTCATGGTAGCTAATTTTGGAAAAAAAACATAATAACACAATGAAAAATCATTTAATATATCTTTCTTACACCTAACATTCACATTAGAAGTAGAAACCAACTGCACTGGAACATTCCTAAGACGATTTGAAATCCCCAACCGATCAGTTTAAGAAATGATAACCATGTACCACTATAAGATATAAAGACTATTCTCATTTTAGAGAAGATTTCCATCATTAGTAGTGTCCAAAACAGAAAAAATTATTAGCAATAACCAAATTATGAGAACTAACCTATTATCACTAACAACAAGATTAGGAGCAATTGACTCTTTCTCACAAACACAAAGATTATCATCAATAGAATATTGACGAGTAGAATTCTCATCACACTATAGAGTAACAACAACATTCAAAATAGAAGAAACCTCATTAATAGCATTATGATCCAAAATAGGAGCAAAGGCAGAAGAGGATTTAGTATTCCTCGATGACATAGGAATATTAACATTAATATCATAAATATGGATATTATTAGGTCTATAAATATCTAATAATATTAACAGACTTGTTTCTCTTCTAACATCGTTAATATTATTGAATCTGTTACGATTCCTTCCCCTTAAAGTAGGGATAGCATTATTCGACATATCATTAGTTTTAGGATAGATGGGTGATGAGAAAAGGTAGAACAATTTTTGTTAGGGACAGGTTTCCATTTGTAAAGCACAGGAATAATAAATTCCTTATTCTTGAAAACTATAGTAACATAATCAGGTAAAGGAGAATCAATGTTAATTTGAACATTGACTCTAGCAAAAGATAATCTCGAACCCTTCGCAGTTAGAGCATCCACCGCAAGAGAAATGTTAATAGTCCACAACTTACCATCAATAAATCAGGGACTGCATTAAAGAATCATCTCAACATCTTCAAGAAAAGTACATCTAAACAGAAAAAACCTCTTAGTTAAAAAAAGATGTTCGACCGAGCCTTTTAATTTCCACATCCTACCAATAGATTGAAGAATGTTAGCATAAAAGGGTTTCCTTGACGAAGCAAAACCAACCAAAGCAAGATTCTATTGCTTGGATTTGGTATCAACGTCTTCATCAGAGAAGACAACATTTTCATCAGTACAAGAAAAATAAGACAAATTAAAAGCATTTGAATAAGAAAGATAAGAAGAAACTAATTCATTCAAGTTTAAAGTTGTCTGATTAGTAGAAATATTCCAGGCGGAAGAAAGTAAAGGAGAAATAGAAGTCTCCATGAAGAGAAAAAAAGCAAAGAGGCGAAGCCCTAAAAAATAAAGAGAGAATAAAAAAAAAGATGAGAAAAAAACACAAAATATATAGAGAAACGAAGAAAACCTACATCGATTTAAGAAAATTTAGAAAAATAGCCGTAAAGGAAAAGAAGAAGGGAAAGAAGCCCTCTGAACATGCACCCAACATAAGCAGCTCAAATGATAAGAAGAAGAAAAACCCCCACGCCTCGAAGGTTGAAGAGGGAAGAAACCCTCGTAACGCCACGAAGAAAGAAACCCTAGTCATGCGTCCCTCTAGGGTTCACCATCTTCTTCGCTCGAAGAGCACATTTCGAGAACCCTAAAAAAATATATATTGATATTTTTACTTTAATGCTCAACAATATAAGAAATAGAGAGATTTATGCCATATCATATTTTTTTATGTATTTACATATTTAACAATTAAATTTTAGAATTGTATAACATTGAAATCTTTTAATCACAAAAAATATCATTAATATTAATATTTAAAATAAAATATATAATTAATATTAGTCGGTGATTATGTGGTATTTCATGTGAGTGTATATTTAGGTTATTACATACAAATCATTCAAAATATGAATACAACATTTTAATCATATAAATTTTAAATATAATATTTTAATCATTTTTTCATTATAACGATCATCTTTTACTAACTAGGAAAAGTTCGCAAGTGCCCCAATAAGGAACGAAGCTGCGCTGCTGAGATCAATTAGGTTTTGCTAGGGTTTGTAAATTTCGCTTCGCCTCCATTTTCTAGGGTTTTGGCGATACTCTCCAGTCTCGGACGCAACAAAAGAGAAGATGAGATGGGTACATGTCTGCGGTTTCTTCTAACCTATTCTCCAATTTTTCCAACGATAAGGTTCTCGAACTTCGACAGAAGTCTAAAACGGAGCTCCTGAATCAACTGAATGACCTCAAAGCGGAGCTTGCTTTTCTTCGACTCGCCAAGTTGACTGGAGGAGTACCCAACAAGCTCGATTGCGCAGGTGCTGACTGTGATATCTCAGAAGCAGAAGGCGGCGCTTAGAGAGGTTTACAAGAAGAAGAAGTTTTTCTCCCGCTTGATCTCCGACCTAAGAAGAGCCGTGCGATAAGGCGTAAACTTACCAAGCGTCAGGTTGGCTTCATCTGGTTCCTTTTTTTTTTCCCGTTTTCTGTAAGCGTATTGCTTATTTGTCCTTCAAAATTTTATAGATGTCTTTTTATTTTTTTTCTCAAGATTGTTGTTATACCCTTTAAGGCATAAATCCATTTTGGGGCTATAAAAGCGTTCCTTCAAACCCTGCTCCATCTCGTCCTCCTCCTCTAGCCCTAAATCCAGCCGTTCCTAACCAGCAGAAAGTCGTCGGCGCTGGTGTAACAATGGCGCTTCCGTATGCTCGCGTAGACGTTAGCCTCCGAGCCCTCGCCGGACAAGCTGAGGGTTTCGGCCGCCATGCCATCCGCGGACTCCATGGATCGGTCTACTGCCTCACCACCTTGGCAGGTATCGCGTCCACGCTTACAACACAGTTAGGGTTTAAATCATTCATTCTTAGGTTCTGTTTGAACTGAAGAAGAGCGAAGGAAATTAAATGAAATGAAATACCGAGAACCAATTAGTTAAATTCGCAGCATTGGAACATTTGATTTTTGTTTTCCTTGATTCGAAGTGATTGGGAGAATGAAGATGCATTTTGCCTCTCAATTTCATGTTGGTTGTCTGGTTCCATTGTAATTAGTAAGCAATTGGATTTGTCTGGGAATTTTAAAGATATTTTTATGTTGATGATTTCCTGTTCAACTTTAGTGAAAAGCAATAATCTTTTTTTCATTTTCATTTCTTTTGATGGCGTCAAACCCAACAGATCCTTAGTCACCATTTTTGTCTTCCTTTGTTGCAGATGACGGCCACGGCTCCCTGCGCAAGGGATGTCGGAAAAAAGAGCCACTTTGGATCGTATTTGAAGTGTCGGGGACGATTCACTTGTCTTCTTACTTGAGGGTGTCGTCTTACAAGACCATTGATGGGCGGGGGCAGAGGGTTAAGCTTACAGGAAAGGGCTTGCAGCTGAAGGAATGCGAACATGTTATTGTGTGCAATATGGAGTTTGAAGGTGGTAGAGGTCATGATGTTGATGGGATTCAGATAAAGCCTAACTCTAGACATATTTGGATTGATCGGTGCAGCCTGCGTGATTATGATGATGGTTTGATTGATATCACACGAGAGAGCACTGACATCACTAGCTTGAGGTGCAATGAGTTTTATTTTTTGTTTTTTGGGACTTTATTTAAGTAGCACCCAATTCTTATGCATTTACGTAGCTTTCGCACCAGAACCTTCATTTTTACAGGCCAAGCATCCAATTCTTTCCAACCACATAAAAAGAAAACACTAATTACAATTCTCCACAGTAAAATCCACCATTTCATACATAAGGAGGAAATACTTTAACAAATTGTAGGTGCTTGATTTGTAATTACATAAAAAAAATCTGTCGTACATATATAATTTCCTCTTGTTTGTCTTCTTCTTGCAGTCTGCTGATAAAGAGGAGGTGAGGGCAGGCTAGATAAGATCAGAAGGGGATCTGTTTCTGAATGGTTCCAAGTCTTGTCTTATGGAGGGTGTTGGCATTTATCCACCCAATTCTTATATGTATCATATCAAAGGTACCCTCATAACCTTTTAAAAGTGAAATACATCTATTTACGCATAGACAAGGTGAAATATATGTAAGAAACTAAAGTTTAGGTATTAGATATGTAAATATATAGGAAATGAGAGGGAGGATAATCATGTAAATCTTTCATTTTCACATCTCAAATGTTTTTTAAGTGAATTGTGGTCTAGAATATTAAATACCGTTGTAATAATATATGAAATACTAGTTGTACCTATTACAACTCTAAGATTTTCTTTATTTTTTGAGATGTAGAGTAAATACTTTAGCTGACACTGATCTTATATTACATCTAAATGATTCTCTTTTTTTCTTTAAATGTAAAGTCAAAAGTAGTAATATAGTAACATAACAATATAATTAATCAACTGAATTAGTTCAAGCAAAATCAGGCCTCGATAAATAATAATCCAGTACAATGGAGGAAGTGTGCATGTAGTAGAATGAAAAAAACATACATTAGTACTGTTTAAAAGTGAGAGTGCACAAAATAACCATACAAGTCCCTCTTTTCACAACAAAAGCTATGCGGGCACTCTAGTCTTACGAGGAGTTTCCTTCAATCTTTCCACAACAACAACCAAGGGCTCCACGACAGTTGGCGTGGTGGCGACCGCAGGCGAAGTATGATAAGGAGCTGACACCGAAACACCTAGGCTTGCCGTGGATGTCTCTTCCATCAGTTCGGCTACAGGGTCGGCCAGCTCAGGCTCTACAATAAGAGTTATGGTGCTAGATTTGTAAAAACATAAAAATTTTGTGATATGTATATAAATTTCGCACATAAAAAATAATATAAGTATTCTTGTCTTTATTCCTCTTGTTCTTGAACCAATAAAATTTTTTTTTAATAAACAATGCCACATTGTCCGAGGCTCTAGTAAATCTCTTGTGGCTGATGTCGGCTAGCTTACGAATGCCATCCTCGTAACTATGGCGAAGGATGGTTAGCTGCACTGGTGTTGGTTACTGCCTGACAAGAAGCGTGAAGGATCTCTGGTATTGGCGACGAGCTGCTCTAGTGTTGTTGACGAGCTGCTCTGGTGTGGGAGATGAACGAGCAGAAGCGCATATATGTAGTCGGACTGCTCTGGTGCGGGAGATGCTATTCGCGTCAGAGCAGTCCGACTACATATATGCGCTTCTACCCGTTCATCTCCCACGCCAGAACAGCTCGTTGCCAACACCAGAGATCTTTCGCGCTTTTTGTCAGGCGGAAACAAACACCAGTGCAGCTAACCATCATTTATCATAGTTACGAGCCATCCGACATCAGCTACAAGAGATTTATCAGAGCATCAGACAGTACAACATTGTTTATAAAAAATGTTTTTTATTGGTTCAAGAACAAGAAAAATAAAGACAAGAATACTTGTATTATTTTTTATGTGCGACATTTATATACATATCATTTAATTTTGATGTTTTTATAAATCTAGCACCATAACTCTTATTGTAGAGCCCGAGTTGGCCGAACCTATAGCCGAACTGATTAAGGAGACGTCCACGGCAAGCCTGGGCGTTTCAGTGCCAGCTCTTTGTCATGCTACGCCGGCGATCGCCACCATGCCAATTGTCGTGGAGCTGGTGGTTGCTGTGGAAAGAGTGAAGGGAACTAGAGTGCCCACACAGCTTTTGTTGTGAAAAGAGGGACACATATGGTTATTTTGTACACTCTCACTTTTAAACAGTATAATGTATGTTTTTTTCACTACATGCACACTTCTTCTATTGTACTGGATTGTCATTTATCTATGTCTGGTTTTTCTTGAACTAATTTAGTTGATTACTTGCACTATCTTTTTACTGAATTACTATTTTGAGTTTACATTTAAGGGTAAAAGGAGAATCATTTAGATGTAATATAAGATCAATACAGTTAAAGCATTTACTAACATATCAAAAAGTAAAGAAATCTTTAGAGTTGTAATAGGTACAACTAGCATTTATATATTATTACAACAGTATTTATTATTCTAGGCCACAATTAACTTAAAAAGCAGCTGGGATGTGAATATGATAGATTTACATGATTATCCTCCCTCTCATTTTCTATATATTTACATATCTAATACCTAAACTTCAGTTTCTTACATATATGTCACCTTATACTTAAAAAGATGTTTTCCACTCTTAAAAGGTTATGGGGGTATCTTTGACATGATATATATAAGATTTGGGCGGATAAATGTAAAAAGTAAAATTTGTGTTAGATTTGTTAATACACAGGAATCAGGGGATATGCATGAAGATGCCCCTTTTATGTATAAGCCAAGTTGATAAAATCTTTGAAGAGGCAAGAGAGGTTATAGATATACACAGTAGTCATTGAAGGATTGATGGGTAAAAATGAATGGCAATTTCTATACATATAACAAACTTTTTATGGATTTACATGTCTAACAGATTAAGTTTGATATTTATATGTAACATATGCTGTCATAAATTTATGTATGAAAATATGCATTTCATTTGTAAAAAAAAAAAGTGATGGTAATATTTTTGTTGTGGTGTTAGAAGAGTCTAATTGATGCATGTAAATCTGCATTTCACTTACAGAAAAGAGTGATGTTGATATTTTTGATGCGGTGTTGGAGAGTTGAGTGATTTGCATGTAAATATGATTGTTTTGGTGTAGGTAGGCAAATACCTAAGTTGTGTTGGTTGCATGTAAATGCCCCAAAAATGATTGTATATCATGCTTAATTATTATTGTAGTCAATCGTTGTTTAAGCTAAAAACTCAAACACAAATTATTTATCTCCAAGTTTGAGAAATTTTTTTATGAAGCTGTAAATCAAGAGAATGTGCCTCAGCCCACTCATTAGGGTCAATCTTTACTAGGTCATGCCATTAAGTGTCTGTTTGGGGTATCTGCAGTTTACTCAGATGTTGATAAGCAGTTGATCCAGAAAAGTTGGTTGACTATTTGGTTTGTGCATCTAGAAATTTGCAGTAGTTTCTGGATAAATGATCATTTTGTCTCTGTGCAGTAATGTTCGCAACAAGCTCATTATAACAATATATTTGATACTTGAGAAACAAAAAAATATTTTTGAAACAATTCAAAAATAAAGTTATTGTAGTCAATCATAGTTTGAGATAAAAACTTGAACACAAATTATTTATCTCCAAGTTTGAGAAACTTTTATTATGATGTAAATCGAGAGAATGTGCCTCAGCCCACTCATTGGGGTCAATCTTTACTAGGTCAGGCCTTTAAGGGTCTGTTTGGGGCACCTGCAGCATATCCAGTTTATGCAGATGTTGATAAGTTGCTGATCAGTAGCTGCTCCGGAAAAGCTGGTTGACTATTTGGTTTGTGCATCTAAAGAACAACTGATTTGTATTAGTTTCTGGATAAATGACCATTATGTCTTTGTGCAGTAATGTTCGCAACAGAACTGTTATAACAATATATTTGATACTTGAGAAGAAAAAAACATTTCTGAAACAATTCAAAAAATAAAGTTAGTCCTAAAAATAAAATATTACAAAAAAAAAATCATTCTATTTAATAAAATAAAATATTACAAAAAAAAAGTTCATTATCCTCTATTTTTTTCCTATTATTTTCTTTTGAACTTTTTTTGTCATATTCTGTCGCACTCTAAGCAGAGAAGTCAAATTTTAAATATTTATGCATGCACTTGAAAAAAAGAAGGTTTACATTATTACATACTTACCAATCAATTTCTATGCACGTAAATTTCCCTAAAATCTTAACAAATAGGCCGAAAATTAATACTCTATTTCTTGAAAATAAACATCTTATCATCAATAAATCAGGGACAACCAAAATAATCATCTCAGCATCTTCCGGACAAGTACATTTAAACAGAAAAACCTCTTAGTTAAAAAGAGATGTTCGGCCGAGTTTTTTAAATTCGATATCTTACTAATAGATTTAAGAAGGTTAGCATAGAATGACTTTCTTTTCCGAAGCATAACCAACCAAAGCAGATTCCATTGCTTGGTTCTAATGTCAACCTCTTCATCAAAGAAGACAACATTTTCATCAGTACAAGAAAAATAAGGCAAATTAAAAGCATTTAAAGAAGAAAGATAAGAAGAAAATAATTACTTCCAGTTTAAAGTTCTCTGATCAGCAGAAATATTTCAGGAGGAAGAAAGTAAAGGAGAAATAGAAGTCTCTATGAAGAGAAATGATGAGAAAAGACAAAAAATACAGAGAAACGAAGAATACCTACATGGATTTAAGAAATTTTAGAAGAGGGGATAGAAGCTCTCAGATCATGCACCCGACATAAGCAGCTCAAATGATCAGAAGAAGAAAAACCCCCATGCCTCGAAAGATTGAAGTGGGAAGAAACCCTCGCGACGCCACGAAGAAAGAAACCCTAGCCTTGCATGTCTCTAGGGGTCGCCATCTTCTTCGCTTTCGAGAGACTTAAAAAATAAATTATTGATATTTTTTTTAATGCTCAACAATATAAGAAATAGGGAGATTTATACAAATATCGCATATTTTTATATATTCACATATTTAACTATTAAATTTTAAAATTGTATAACATTGAAATCTTTTAATCACACAAAAAATATCATTAATATTAATTTTTAAAATAAAATATATAATTAATATTAGTCGTTTAAAAATTAATATTAGTCGGTTTATGTGGTATTTCAAGTGAGTATATTTAGGTTATTACATACAAATCATTCAAAATATGAATATAAAATTTTAATTATATAAATTTTAAAAATAATATTTTAATCATTTTTTCGTTATAAAGATCATCTGTTACTGATTAAGATGTTACATTTAACATTTAAGTAATTAAAATATTATATCAAATATTTTTTCTCTAATACTTTTTAAGAACTTACTAATTTTAACGTACTAAAATTTGAAAATTTTCATTATCTGTGATAATCAAAATAAAAAAAAAAAGAAAAAAAAATAAAGTGGGGCAAAACAGCTTAAGGTCGTCAAAACGGCTCGTTGTTCACGAACCACTCGTGTTCGACTCATTAAGTAGCTCGTGTTCAATTCATCTGCTAAGCAAACACGCTGAACATAAATATTTTTTTACGTTAGATATAAATGAGCCGAACACAAATAATTTTTTCGATTCATGTTTGACTTATATATATATATATATATATATATATATATATATATATATATATATATATATATATATATATATATATATATATAATTGATGAGCATTATTTTTAAATAGTTTAATGGGATATATGGCTACGAAGATTTATAATCAATTAAGATTATTAATTAAAAAAATAAATATATATTAAATTTATTTAAATTAATATTTATATAAATAATAAGATTTAAATCACCTCCCTACCCTTAACATCCTACAGTCGTGCGGTTGGGGGTAACAAAACTATTTATTATTCCTGAACAACTCGTTTTCGTCTCGTCAAACGAATCAGTCGAACACCAACAAATTTTTTGAGCAAGATATATAAATGAGTCGAAAAAAATGAATAATATCTCTCAAGGAAAATGATATGGACAGCACACAATTCTTATGGCTTTACTTATCTCTCTCCTTAAGCTTCATTTTTAGACATAAATAAGGTAAATTTGATTATTAAAGGATAATAATGGTGTTTGCAACGTGTTTTAGTGGACCATTCCTAAGATTTAATAAATCTCCCTCATAGTATTTATAAATTCAGATTTAACATAAAAAATCATGAAATTTATATATATTTTTTTAATTTGACTAGATTTAAATCTAAATAAATTCATAAGAATTGAGTGCTATATACTTAGGGCTGTAAACGAGCCGACCTCGAGCGAGCTCAGAGCTGGCTCGTGTTCGATTTAGTTCGAAATTAGTTTCACTCGAAATCAGCTCGTGTTCGAAATGACTCGTGAAAGGTGTGTTCGTGTTCGATTCGAATTAAATATTCTTATTCGTGTTCGATTCAAAATTAGTCCGTTAAAATTAATTGGAAAAATATATGTACAAGACGGATTCAAACTAGACTAAATGAATGGAAACGAAGCATGATAATCGCTTACAACGAAACGATTATGATTTAAACTTAAATATAAATATATATAATATATTAATATATAAATAATATATATAATAAATTATTATATAAATAAATATATGATTATTTTTTTATTTCGAGCAAATTCGAACTGAACACGAGCGAACAATCGTGTTCGGCTCGTTAACATTTCGAGCTTAAAATTTGTTCGTATTGGCTCGATTAGGCAACGAATGAACGAGACACGAACACTGCTTAACGTAGTCGAACACGAATATGTTCGCGAACAACGAGCCAAATTGCCAGCCCTATATATACTTATATGCCCGCTGGTGAGCTCGATTAGGTTTTCAGAGCCACTATATAAATTTCGCTTCGCCTCCAATTTCTAGGGTTTTTGCGATACTGTCGATTCTCGTACGCAGAAAAGAGGGGAAGTGATGGGTACATGTCTTCGGTTTCTTCTAACATATTTTCCAATATTTCCGACGATTTAATCCTGAAGTGAGTCTCCCCGTTCTTTTTTGCAGCAAGGATTAAGGTTCACGAACTTCGACAGAAGTCTAAGACGGAGCTCCTGAATCAACTGAATGACCTCAAAGCGGAGCTTGCTCTTCTTCGAGTCGCCAAGGTGACTGGAGGAGCCCCTAACAAGCTTTCCAAGATGTAAATTTTTTTTCCCCTCCCCATGCGTTGTTTCTCTGTGTGTTTTTCTCGCACATCTCCTAATAATTGTGTTTTGCAGCAAGGTGGTGAGGCTCTCGATTGCGCAGGTGCTGACTGTGATATCCCAGAAGCAGAAGGCGGCGCTTAGAGAGGCTTACAAGAAGAAGAAGTTTCTCCCGCTTGATCTCCGACCTAAGAAGACCCGTGCGATAAGGCGTAAACTTACCAAGCGTCAGGTTGGCTTCATCTGGCTGTTTTTTTTTCCGTTTTTTTTAAGCGTCGTGCTTTTTTGTCCTTCAAAATTTATAGATCTCGTTTTTATCAAGATTATTGTTATAGTCTTTACGGCAAAAATCAAAATTTTCGCTATAATCTGCAATGAAATTATGTAATAATGGTGCGGCCGTCTCTTAGATTTCAAATCATTTGCCAGATATTAAGCTAGGACTCATGATACGTGGTTGTGCAAAGTATGCAATTTTGGCCATTGATGTAAGTTGGATTTGCTGTGAAAACTTTGTACAAGGGAGCGGTTTGTGGGATCTTTAAATTTAAGTTATCGGGGAAGAACTTTGGGCACAGCAGTCTGTTTAGACATGCAAATTAAGGGCCTGTTTGGCTCAGCTTTTTGAGATGCGGCGCTTCAACGCACCGCATAATTTGGACGAACGCGGGCTACGGTGGGGCGGATTCGCGGCAATCTGCCGCGAAGTCCCTTGAAAGCGGACCGCGGGATAACCCCCGCGGTCCGGGACTTCGACGCGGCTCCGAACATTGTTTTCTCTTGCTGCCCTCGCCTCCGCCGCGCCCTCGAAGCTCCTCTGTTATTGATTCGCTTCCCTTCCTCGCGGTTTTGATTCAGAGAAACAAAGAGCGAGGTTTGTGAAAGGGGAGAATTTTCTGATGAATCTAAGACGATGTTTCTTCTTGCGAGCCGCACTATTCGTTCTCCTTGCCAGTTCTTCGGCAGCTGCTCCCTTCATCTCCGGTGCGAATCTCTGCTCACTCACATTGCCATTTGGGTTTTCTATGGTATAGTTAGCATTGTTGGGCCTATTTGACCGTTATTCTTGGATTTTGATAATTTTCCATAGGTGTTGTCTTCCTAGGTCTTGGATCTACTGGTCGGAATCTTCTGCAGGAAACACAGAGTAATTCCATTTTCTTATCATGAGTTCAAAGATTTGATTTTTCCCTTTTGTCAAAGTTTGAGGTTACTATTGTCATATTTTATTTTATTAATTTGAACAATCTATTTAAAAATTTAAAAATTTAAAAATATAATTTATATTTATTAATTTGTATATTTAAAATATAAATTTTTTTTTAAAAAATTCGAGTTGCAAATACTTATATACCATATGAATAAATCAAAATTTTCAAAGCAGTTTTAATAAATAGAGGCGATCCGGTCATTTTTACCTTGCATATTGTTTTCCATAATTGCAATGAAACAGACAGTAATTACCTGCATAATTCTTCACATATTAGCTTCATGACAGTAATGTATTCTCATTATAGTTGGAAAGCTGCAGCTGAACCAAACAGACCCTAAGTTTTATATTAGAATTATAGGAAATCAAATTATTTTCATTATCACTTGAATTTTGTTGTCAACACGTTTTTTTTAATTTTATCATTCTTATTACAGGATTAATATGCCATGGATTCTAGATTTAATGTTATTTCTGCTAACATTTTAGAAGATTGACATGCTCATCAAGGAGTATATTGATATGATTTTTGTTGATTTTGAAAAAGCTTATGATATTGATATGATTTTTGTTGATTTTGAAAAAGCTTATGATAAGATTTTAAGAGAAGTTTTTTGGAGAGTACTGAAAAGGATGGATGTTAAAATTAATTTTATTCAAGTTATTAAGGTCATGTTCATTAGAGCTATGACTTGTTGGAACAAAATGAGGATTGAATTGACCAATTATTTTTCCTATTTTCAGTTGGATTACATTAGGGAATGTCTTGTGCACGTATACATTCACTTTAGTTATGAATATTCTTATTGGACATTTACTATAGGATATAGCTTGATCTATGGTTTTCCCTAATGATATCCTTCTTGTGGATAAGACTAGAGAGAGTTCATGAAAAAGTTTCAATCATGGAGGTCAGCTTTAGAGTCTAAAGGCTTTTATATCTATTTGCTTTAGTTATGGATATTCTTACTGGGCATTTACAGGAGTATATACTTGGTGTATGTTTTTTGCTAATGATATCCTTTTTTAAAGACTAGGGAGAGAGAGTTCAGAAAAAAAAAAACTTCAATTTTGGAGGTCAACTTTAGAGTCTAAAATCTTTCATTTGAGTAGCTTTAAAATTGAGTACATTGAATAAAATTTTAGTAGTAGTAAATCTAGTGTCGGGGCTATAACAATGGGCGATGAAGTCATTAAAAGGAGTGAAAGTGTTAGATATCTCGGGTCTATTGTTCAAAGTGATGGTGATATTGATGGGGTTGCTATTAGTAGAATGTTGATTTAATTTTTTTTTTAAATTTAAAACGGTGGTATAAATGTGAAGAATTAAGTTCCAAGTGCTAGATATGTAGATACACAAGAATTTAATATTATGCATTTATATTCCCAAATTAAAGTCATCTCCACCTCCTATCATCTCCGCCTTTAATTTTCATCGAAGGTAGGAGAGTTTTAAAAGAGCTTAAAGGCCCCATCCCACGACCCAAAACATCCCTACTCTCTTCTAGACCAAGCCTTTCTCTGTTCCACCGTGAAAAGGCATTACGATTAACCTTCTTCTGTTTGGACTAGAAGATGGAAACCCTTTTTCTGTCGCCGCCCTCCCCTCGTACTCTTTTTGCAACAAACCAAAGCTCCCCCATCCTAATTTGCGATTCATAAGGTTGAATTTCATCTCATTCCGCTCGCAGCGAGCAGCTCTACTTGCTTGGTTTGAGCTGGGATTAAAGCCTCTTCCTTCCCCTTGCCCTTCGATTAACACAAGGCCGCCCCCACACAGGCGCTCTTCTCGGAGGCAAGCCACACGCCGAAAGTTTCTCTGATTTGTGTATCTTATAAGCAAGGTGAGGCGATATCCCTTTTGCCTTCCCAATTTTTTCTTCTTTTAATTAATTGTCGTGCCGCTTCATGCAAGTTTTCTCAATGTTAAATATTCTCTAGTTATGGTTTGCTGGATTTCATGGATTCTTTACATGTTCCATTTTCTATATGGATTGTTGGTAGAATTCTAGCATGTGTTTCATGTTTTGTAAGTTGACCTTTCTGATCTATTCAATGTAAAAGTCACATTAGGATGTTGCATGCTACGTGGTTGCTGAAATGCTGCAAAGAGATCCACTTCATTGTTTCATTTACATCAAGTTTTGGTGTATAATTTGTGTTTTTTTCCCTATGCACTTAGTGTAAATCTTGTGTAAGAAGTTGCATAATCCCTTTTGAATGTCACTTAAAAGCAACATAATATTCTGCTGAAATCATGCATAAATTTTATCTATAGCTTTCTCAAATCCCACCACCAACAACCTTCCTAAATCAGTCTAAAACCCGCTTTAGACATTGCTGAAATGTCGCTTGAACGCAGCCTTTAAGCATACCAAAATCTGCTTGCACGCTGTCGAAGTGCAGCGACCAAAATAGCCATCAAACAGCCCTCAAACCCATTTAAAATATTCAGTCATTTCAGCCATCAAATAGCTTTCAGACCCATTCAAAATCTGCATACATTTCAAACATCAAACATCCCTCAAACCCATTTAGAATCTGTATACATTTCAACCATCAAACAGTCTCTGGGTTCGGGTTGACCACGATAGGGTTACCACAACAACAACGACAAGCCTTTATCCCACTAAGTGGGGTCGCCTTCATGAATCCTTTTTCTACATTGCGTCTTATTGAGTGTCATATTTTCATTTAATTCTAATAAATTAAGATCATTTTTAATACAACATGCCCAAGTCTTTCTAGGTCTACCTCTGCTTTTCTTAACATAAGTCGAATCTAAAACATCTACTCTCCTAACCGGATCATCCAATGGTCGACGTTTAATGTGACCAACCTTCTAAGGGACTCTCTCTAATTTTGTCCGCCACTAGAGCCACACCAACCCTATCACAAATATATACATTGTGCAAATTGTCTCTTTAGTGTAAAACCACTCATCCACCCGGACATTCTCTTCTCGGCAACACCTAACTTAGTTTTATGCTTCTCTTTTAAAAGCCAACATTCTGCGTCATAGAGCATTGCAGGTCTGACCTCCATTTTATAAAATATCCCTTTCAGTCTAAGAGGCGCTTTTCTTTCACACAATAGACCTCGAAGCATTCCTCCACTTCAACCAACCAACCGAATTCTACTAATAACATCCCCATCTATATCACCATCACTTTCAAAAATATACCCGAGATATCTAAACGTTCACACCTTTTAATAAATTGATCACCCATAGTTACAACTCTGTCATTAGAGGTACTACTACTAAATTACATTCCATGTATTCAGTTTTAGTTTTACTCAAACAAAGGCCTTTAGACTCGAAAGTAGACCTCCATAATTCAATTTTTTCCTTAGCTCTTTCTCTGGTCTTATCCACAAGAAGAATATCATTAGCAAAAACATACACCGAGGTACATATTTGGTGAATTCTCCTTTTGTTCGAACACAAGTAACTTCTCTAGTATACATATCTTTAATGACTTGAATATAAGTCACATCAATACCTTTCTTCTCTAAAACTCTCCAAAGGATATTTCTTGGAACCATATCGTAAGTTTTTTCTAAATGAATAAAAATCATATGTAGATCCTCCTTATTCTCTCTGTACTTCTCGATCAAACCTCTCAATAAATGTATAGCTTCCATAGTGGACCTGCCTGGCTTAAATTCAAACTGATTATGAGAAATCTTTCTAATAAGTTTTAACCTATGTTCATTTACACTCTCCCATAATTTTTTTGTATGATACATCAACTTAATTATTCTATAATTTGCACACTCTTGTGCATCCGCTTTATTCTTGAAAATGGAGACAAAAATTCTCTTCCTCTACTCCACAGACATCTCTTTAGTTTTAAAATAATATTAAAGAGTTTAGTATGCCAAGAAAGTCCATCTATGTTGAATATCATTTTTTAAGAAATATATTTTCTTATTTTCATCTTTAATACAATTTACTTGTATTTTTTAATTAAAATCATATGTAGATCCTTCTTATTCTCTCTGTACTTCTCGATCAAACCTCTCAATACATGTATAGCTTTCATGGCAGACATGCCAAACATAAATTCAAATTGATTATGAGAAATTTTTGGAATACGTCTTTAACCTATGTTCATTTACCCTCTCCCATTATTTTTAAGTACGACACATCAACTCAATTCCTCTATAATTTTCACACTCTTGTGCGTCCTCTTTATTCTTAAAAATTGAGACCAAAATACTCTTCCTCCTCTCCTCAGGCATCTCTTTAATTTTTAAAATAATATTAAAGAGTTTAGTAAGCCAAGAAACTCCACCTATGTTGAATATCTTTTTCTAAGAAAAATATTTTCTTATTCATTTTTAATACACTTTACTTGAGTTAAATCTTTACTTTTTTTTTTGTTTGACTAGCTTATACATATATTTTTCATGATTTTTAGTATCTAATTTATTATAAAGATCACTAAAAGTTGAGTTTTTAACGTCACAAATTGTCTCTTAGACTCCATAAGACACATTTTATATTTTTTCAGTTCTCAAAGCTTTTACATTTAAGTCAATTTTTATAACATAAATTCTTGTAATTTATCTTGATTATTATTATTCCACCACCAATTATATTTATTTATAGAAATTTTTTATTTGATTCTCCATGTATATCTTTTGTCACTTGTTTAATAGTATTTATTACTTTTTTTTACATATAATTTGTTTATTCATGAACATTTTAAATCTTTAAATCTTGAAGTTAACTCATAAAAATAATTTTATCCTATCTAATTCTATGACAATGACCCAATATTCTTTATTTTACAACTCTTCGTCGTAAAATCTATAATTAATCATCAATGTTGAGTACTTAATTCTCACTTTGAATGACCTTACGATCTTTACGTTCTCAACGATCTCTTCTTATCATAAGAAAATAATCAATTTGTGTTTTTTATATTCACTTATATAAAAAATAATATGTTCATTTCTTTTCTTGAATAAAGTATTAGTAATAACAAAATTATACGCTAAAGTAAATTCTAATATAGCTCTACCTTCTTCATTAATCACTCCAAAATCGTAGGCACCGTGAATGTTTCTAAAATCTTCTACTGCTCTACCATCAATGTCCATTTAAATATCCTCCAATAAAATTAGTTTCTTCAAGATGTATCATTTGTATTAATTCTTCTAGCTCATTGCAGAAATTTTCTTTAAAACTTATATCTAAACCTACACCATAAGCACTTATAATATTAAAAAATTTAGTATAAACAACAATCTTAAAGGCTATAATTTTACAATCATCATCTTTCAAACTCTTATTTATAATTACACCTACATCATTTATAGTGTGACTCTTACCTGATTACTAAATTTTAAAACCTAAACTATCAATTTCTTTAGCATTTTCTCCAACCCATTTAGTTTATTGATTACAAAAGATATTTATCTTTCTATGAATCATAATATCAGTGAATTTCATTAATTTATTTGTGAGATTACCTATATTCCAAGACCTTATCCTAATATTGATTTCATGGACTAACTTATTTATCCACATCCTTCCGTAATGTGATAACCCTTATTTGTTTGACACTACATATGGGCTTCGGTATAGTGGCCCTTGCAAACTTTTCACTGTCAGACCATACAGCTCGTCGCTTCCAGGGGAAGCCAGCATTTACATAAGATCAAAATAACTCGTGTCATGATTTTTCAACAATTTTACGCCAATTGTCGACTACTTGCAACCCTCCACTTTTGACTTCTGTGGCTTGGGAATGGCAGTGTTAAACCCCTGATAGGGTTGACCAGAATAAATTGACTGCGGAAGTAAAAAAATTGAACCAACATACAAACTAGACTCGAAAAATCCAAATTTGGGTTGAACCACATAACTTTCGGGCTGCCTGTCCTTGTATTTCTCTCTATTTTTTTTTTCTTCCTAGGACCTACCTATGACCTAGTCTTTCCATGATTTAATTTATTCTTACATTCTCCATGCCAATCTTCTTTAAATCCCCTTATTTTCTCTTTTAAAGATTAAATCCTCGTCTAAGTTTGACATAGACATCAAGCTTTGCGCTTGTGCCCTACTTGTCAATAGGACTCGCTTGCACCCACGCCTTATCCTATGCTTCCTCGGTGCAACTAATATATCCTATCTAGTACATGTGACCTTTTTTTGCAATTTATCATTGCTCTTGTATTTCTCTTTTTTTATCCAAGGCCTACTTTTGACCTAGTTTTTCCATGATTTAATCTGTTCTTACATTCTCCATTCCAATCTTCTTTCAATCTCCTTATCTCCTCTTTTGAAGGATGAGTCCTCGTCCACGTTTGATATAGACACCAAGCTTTGTGCCATCAACTATCTCTTGTTGAAGGGCTTTAAATTTCCTTGTTGTTTCTGATGACAGATTTTGACTTGTGATGCATCTCTTCCAACATAAAATATATGGTGTAAACACGAGAGACATTATTTTCTATAAAAAATTAGAATGAAAACCGTCCTACAGTACTTTCGCAATGGAATCTGACACAATGTTTTACATGACTGAAGACCAAGCATATCGTTTAAAAAATTTGGCAGTGGCTTTAAATTTCTTTATTGTTTCTCATGACAAATTTATGACTTTACAGCACTGTCAAATTTTTTAAATGATATGCCTGGTCTTGACTCATGTATAACATTGTTTCATATTTCATTGCAAAGTAGATGTAGGACTTTTTTAGTTCCAACTTTTTATAAAAAATGATCTCTTGTGTTTACACCCTATATTGATATTAATCATGGTCCTATGGGGGAAGAAATTTTTCTCCTTCTTCTCAAAGTTGTCATGCTAATCATCTCTCAAAACGGTGATGGGTCACGTTTGGTTATCTCAAAATTGCTTCTACTCTACTATTTTCATGGGGGAAAAAGCTTTTCTCCTTGTTCGTAATGTTGTTATGCTAATCATCTCTCAAAACGTTGATGGGTGAAGTTTCATCATCTTAAAATTGCCTGTTGTTAGCGTTAGGGTGTTGCTCAATTAAGCTGAAGATCTTATGATCAACTTGATAAAAAAACTAGTGGGTTGAGATCATTGTACACTTAAAAAACATATATTAAGTGTTTAAAATTACTTTTCTCCTTTAATGGCTCATTTCTTATTTGTAATTTTTTGCACACTTCAATTCAAACCATGGCCTTTTTTTAATAATCTGCTTGAGTTGGTTTAAACTCAAGCTAGTGGTGGCTCGAGCTTGTAGAAAACAAAATTTTGGGAGGAAATTTACTTTCTTCAATTTTTTACATGTAGGGTGTATATATATATATATATATATATATATATATATATATATATATATATATATATATATAAACAATCTTCCCTAATTTACAACTTATCAATTTTATTTAGTCTAAACTAGGAAAGGAAATAACTCTAAAATAAAAATAATGAAACATAAATTAAGAAGTGAATAAAAATAAGAAATGTATTTTCAAAGATAACTCCTATCAAATCTTTCTTGATTTTCTGAGACAGCTGGCCAACCCATGTTGGAGATAAACTTTGGGAAGGTGCTTTAAAGGAAGACTTTGGTTATAACTTCTTCGCGTGTTGGAATATAACTTAGTTGTATAATTCCATTATTAACCTTTTAGGAGATAAAGTGACTATCCTGACACACTGATGGTAGAAGGGCTAGGTGGAGTAGGTGGTGAAATCGTGTATGCATCATCAAGTGCATCCCAAAATTGATGTCCATTTGCTTTCCCTGAGCATCAGATTTGAGTTAGCAGGATAGATATTTAAAAAATGTGATATTTATGAAGTTGTATTTTCTTGTAAGAGGAGAGTAAGCCATATATCCCATTTTTAGGAGATATACCCAAGAAAAATACACTTGATAGATTTATAGTGAGGTTTTCGGTAATTTGGGAATGGATGTGAACAAAGAAATACACCCAAAGATTTTAAGTGATATAATAGAAGAGAGTTGTATAGTGAGGATAGATGACTAATCAAAACATAAAGATATGTTTTGTAGTTAAATAACCAACTAAGCTTTTGATCGATAAGATATGTTGTAGTAAGTAAAATATTTTGGAACGTGATGAGAAATCATAATTGAGTGAGATACCTCAAGGATATGCTTGTTCTCTCTCTTAACTATCACATTTTGTTGTGGGACATTAATACATGAACTCACATGGATGATTTCATTTTTTGAAAGATAGGTTCCAATGATGAAATTGAATTATTTCCTTACATTCTAAAGTTTTGAGGATCTGAATTTTGTTGTAGCATATCACATGCATGATGATGGTGACTTTTGTTTATGATATTCGCTGGGAGATTCCAAAATTGTTTTTGTTTAGCATTAACTACTTTCCTACTAAAAAGATGGTGCAACTCCATGTATATCTTTGAAAGAAGTGAAGGGAAGGCTTAGCTTGGTGGGCGGGAGGTAGGAAGGATGTAGTTTCTTTAAAATTAGATTCCTAAATTAATTTGGGGTATTTACATACATACCACAGAATTATTATGTATTTACATATCTTAAACCTCAACTTTCATATTTACATGCATAACATTCAACATTTTAATATCATATCAAACATATCACCATTATTTAAATTTAAACCCTTTTATGCGTGCAGCATTATGGCAAGAAAGTATTATAAATGCAAATATCAAAGTTTAGATGGTAGATATGTTAATACATAGTAATTGTGCGGCATGTGCAAATTTCCCTAATTATTCCGGGATCTTAATTTTATAAAAAATCTTTCAGTTGATCGAACACGAACCGGTTGACAAAACGGTCTTACCAAAATCCAACCTTGTGCTCAATTGTGATGGTCTCTAATATTTTTAATTCAACCTTGTGCTCAATCTGTAATGATGTTATAAATTATGATATTGGGCAGGCCTCACTGAAGACCGAACGGCAGAAGAAAAAGGAGTTGTATTTTCCTTTGAGGAAGTATGCTGTCAAAGCATAGAAGATTATCCCCAACCCAACTATCTGTTTTCTGAAGTACTGGTATTTGAATTTGATGCTATCAATTTGCTTCATTTGAATGAGTGCTTTCATGCAATTTTTCGCTCTGCATTTTTCTCTCTTAAAACATTATAAATTTATCTTATCTTGCACTGATGAAATGGTAGATTTGAAAAGAAAAAATTGCTTTTAATGTGTAGTTCTTTTCTTATTTATTTATTTATTTAAATTTAATGAGTACAATATAGAAATTAATTAATCAAATATTATAATCTTCTTGCCGTAATATGTTGCATAGGCTTTTATGATAATAATAATAATGACAATGATATAGAATCAATATATAAATGCATGTGTAGCTAAATATATGTATATTGTTCATTATAAATACAAACATAAACAAAGAGAATGCTTGCATGACGAGAAACTATTTCATACGGATAACTTATGCAGTGCTGTGAACGTAATAAACCCCAATAACTTCTATTCGGAATTGTCGAGGTGTTATTGGCAGGTTTTTGGGTATTAATTTCACCCTCCAATAATTTTTACACCCCAATAACCTTTTTGGGTTCTATTTCAGTGTTGTTCATAGGTTATTATGAGGGTATTGTGGAATTATTGAAGTACATAATTAATTACTCGGTTCATTCATTTAAATTTTAAAGAATTATTAAAATGGTTATTTGACTTTTTTTGAGATAATCATTTTAATTCGAAAATTTACAAGAATATTAATTTAATTCTCAATTTTTTTGAGGAAGAATTATAGGCATGCACCTCAATTTTTGTGTATTTACGTATCTAACCCCTAAACTTGAATTTTTGACGTGATCTGAAAGGTTTAGATGGTATCAATATAAAAAGGCAGAGTTTAGGGTGTTAAATATGTAAATACATATGAATTGGTTTCTGTGTAAACGCCCTTTATGAGCTGGTGTGCTTTAATATCATTATAGTCGGAGCCTCTGACAATTTTCCAGCCTTAGCTTTGATTGCCTCTCTGTGCAATTGAATCAGAAGCACCAGCCTGTTCTCCACCATATAAATAGTGTAAGCTCCAAAATTTGTTAATTTCTTTTTTATTTTTTTTTTATTTTTTATAATTTGGTAGATATGTAAATGAGTAAAGTTTTGAAGTAGTCTTTATTATTAATATGGGAAATGTCAATATAGTTTATAAATTTTTTAAATTGAGGTTGAAATAATATTCATGGAGAATTATTAGAGCTTAATTTTAAAATAAGTAGGGGTATTGTGACATTTTTATAAACTCTATGATTTAAATGGTCCTATGTAAATACATATGTACAGGCAAATCATGTGTCTAAAGAGGACAAATTCATGTGATAGCTTTTATAATGCAGGAAGAGCAATTTAGCATTATATATATATATATATATATATATATCATAATGAATGACATTACATTCATAGACAGTGTTGATGTGAGACAAACGTATCATAATATCATATGATACTTGAACAAATTATTCCATCCAGTTCATGCTGTTCTTGCGCTCATCATAACATATATATATATATATATATATATATATATATATATATATATATATATATATATATATATATATATAATAAAATTCATTTTGATTATTTTTCTGTTATTAGTTTCTATATTGTTTGTGAGCTCAAACAATTCGAAAGTAAATGAATGAGAAGAATGAATTTGTTCGTTAACTCTGAACTATACGTTCTTACAATGAACTTTTCACCAAAGAGAGAACCTGATATGATATGCAAGAAACAAAAAGTTGAAAGAGAGAGCTAAGAAGACATCGAGAGAGTCATAACTTGAAATATCCCTAATAAGGTTAGGGAGAGAGAGGGTTCGATACAGAATGGGGATCGTCTCACCTAGGTCTCCGCCCCTCCTCTCATATATGGTTAAGCCCCATACTAAAATATGAGTTGCGGTGTCAAAAAAATTGCTCACAATGTCTTTATGAAAAGATTATGATGTAAATGTTTTGCGGTTAATAATTGAGTACTATTTCAAGTCAAAACGAGCCAAACATGAATGAGCAAATCGTTGTTCATGTTTGGCTCATATATCGAGCACAAAAAAAATGTCTGTGTTCAACTTAGCGAACAAATCAAACACAAGTTTCTTAAAGAACTGAACAGGAGTTGTTTGCAAACTAGCAGTTTTGACGGCCTTAGTTGTATGTATCTAAATGCCCTTAGTTGTGCGTATGTAAATGCCCCTTTTTTATTAAACTCAAATGATATTTATATTAGATGGAATATATTTTATGTCGCATGAGCTAAGTTCTAAGTTTTTTTAATCCATTTTACTATTTATTTTTTTATTTTATTTTATTTTATTTTTTTAAGAGCTAAGTTTTGAGTGATAAAATAGAGGGGGGTGATTACATACAAAACATCTGAAATTCGACTATTTATAAAAAAATTATTCTTTATTATTTCCCTTTTTCGAAATTTCATCTAAGTATCAGCCCGAATTTTTTTGATTTTATTACATTTCATTTAATTTGAGGGTACTACGAATAAATATATATATATATATGTGATCAATAGCATAAAAAAAAGGACATGAGTGTTAGTTTTATAAATAAAATTTAATCGTCATATACGTGCTCTCATCTTATTGAAAGGATAATGTTTTTAAAGGTGGGCATCAGATGGTTGACATTTGTTGCTTCTATCTACTGATATTAAAAATTAAATTAAAATTAAAATAAGTTTAATTTATCTTTGAAACAATTATTGATATTTATTAATGAATTATGATAGTAGATTAGTCTAATCAATGGATAGATTTGATGTGTAAATTAATTCTTTTAAATAAGACAAAAAAGCAGTTAAAGAGATAAAAATTCAAAAAAAGAAAAAAAAGAGAGATATAGGTTGGGGCGGCAGTGTAGTATTGTCTGTTTGGAAAACTTTGTTTTGATGATTTTTTTCGAGAAACTATAATCAGCGTTTTCTCACCGATTCTGACTAGGTGAGGTAGTAATTTTTTAGCGACTTAACAGCTTAATAACTATTTTTTAATCATCTGCAACCTGACAAAAACGAGCGACAAAATCATTAGATTAATATTGAGACTAGTGTAATATAAATTTACATTATCTTTTCAATTGTTTTGCTTATTTTAAAAGGAAATCTAGCTATTTTAATTTCCATATTGGCCTAAAATATTTTAGAGAATTACACAAAATTGATCTAATCTAAAGACATGAAATAAGTATTTATCTAAATTTTTTTTCTCAAATCATTATAAAAAATATGGACTGAAGACCTAACGATAAATTTCGGCGCCGTAACTGCTGACTTCTTTCAACTACCGCCTGCTAGCAGCCCTCGTTTGTCATCGTCGGTGAATCCTATTGTGTAACGATGTATATTCAAATAATGTGCAATGAAATATCTTGAATATGATGTTATGCAGTATCTTAAACAAGGTGTAACATATAACGACACATTAAAGATTCAACGAAAAATTCCTTTGACAACTTACAATTGCCATTACGACTTTGAACGAACCAATGCACTCAATGAACAACTCGAACTCGGCTCGATTAAGACTCGAACAAGCTCGTTCAAATTAATAAATAAACAAGCTTGAACAATTTTTAAAAGCTCATGACTTCAATGAACAAAACATGAACATAATTGTACTTGTTCATTTATATTCATGAACAAACTCATTTGTTGTTCAACAAGTAACTTGTTAAATAATCGATATTAAGCTCAATGATAGCTCTATCATATATGATATATTATTTATATAAATTTTAATTAACTAGAATATTAAGTTTATTTTAATAGCTCGTATCATATATGATATATAAATACTTGAATTAAGTTACTGTAAGTTTTAAAGTTATCATTTTTAATTGTTTGGTAGGATTTATGTTAAATCAGGCTAAATCCTATACAAACCATTCTACCGATCCTTTAGCGAGGGATTTAGGGCAAATGGAGGAGAAACGAGATTTAAATACTCCAAGTTTAGAGTTTATAATCAATAAATTGATAGCCGCGATCAAATCTGTAAAATTATTTGTACAAAAATCTAGATTCTCATTTGAATTTTTACCTCATTTATTAGCTCGTTTAAATACTATTACTTGCCATAAACAAATCAAGTACAGATCAAGTCCAAACATTAAAAAATTTAAACAAATCAAGCTTGAACACTATATGAAAGTTCGACACAGGCTCAGACTGCTATCAAGTACAAATCAAATCAAAACACATAGCTTCGCTTTAGATTTAAGACTTTTAAAATGAAGCGTGTTATTGGAAGAAGCAACAGAGAGGAGAAAAGCCATAGGAATAGCTTGGAGAATCCTATGCCAGCAAGATGCTAACTAGTAATACATTCACTTATTTAATGATAAATTATATTGACATGTCGAGCACATTTCATAAAATAAAATTTATAAAGTTATAGTATCATTTATTTATTAAGAGGCAACCCATAGGCATCTCATAAGAAAATAGTTATATTTGTTATATATAAATTAGTAAATTTTATTAATTAATATTGTTATTGTCAGCTCCTAAGCATCGGATACAAAAAGTAGAGGGCTGCATCCGATAGTCAATAACTAATATAAATTTTTCATCGAATATATATATATATATATAGAGTAAAGCCCAATATAGAGCCCAGAGCAGGCCTTAGGCCCACTTAGTATTTAATGATTATTTTAAGCCCGCTGTCTCAATTATTTCGTCTCTGATTTTCTTCAGTTCAAAGGCTCAAGAGTATAAATCGAGCTCTTCCTCCAGCTTTCTCTTTGCCCGTCTTCCTCTGGACACTCGATCCACGGTCTCGCGCCTCCGGTCAATATACTTCGTTTCGGGGGAGGACGGTGGATTTGAGTTGATCCGTGTACGAGTCTTCTGTCTAGGTAAGGTCTTCTGTTATGGCGATATTTGTTTTTGTTATTGTTATTTTTTATTTTTCAGTAAATTCGGCAGGTCGTTTGTTAGATCTGGTGTTTGTATATGTTTATTTTGATGTTATGTGGTGTTTCGTAAGTATTTGGATGATCGGGAAGTGTTGATTTGTTTTGTAGCAGATGAATTTGATTTTTGATGCAGATCTGCGAAACCATGTTTGATTTTGAAATATGAGAAATTCTATTAGGGTTTTGACTTGTTTGAAGAGATTTGTTCTCTTGAAGGGTGGATCTGGAGCTGTTATGATTTTTTGTATGAATCGTATGCTTGTAGCATGATATATTGCTGGCTTCTAGGACAAAAGAATTAAGCGTCTATCTAATTGATACGCTTGAACAGTTAGTTGCTATAGTCTTACGTGCTTATATCCTTTTTTGTTTGTTTTTGAGTTTTGCAAGTGGACATAAGCTACTGTCAGTATTTTTCGCCAGATTTGCAGATTTTACTCAGATTTTTAACTTCTAATTCATCAAGAAACGACTTATAAAATGGCTAATATTCTTCTGTAAGGAGATCACATGAACTTTATAATAGACTCATGGATTCTTCCGGGATTCTGTCGTTATTCTCTGGAAGGCTGTTTTTGTTGTGTCTAATCTCTTGTGAATCTCTGGATCATCATCGAATTTTATTAGTTAGCTTCCTGTTGGTAGCTATTTAATTCTTTTACATCATGTCATACTTTGACTTTATTTTTGAAAACATCCGATATCATGGATTTAGATTCAGAACTCTAGATTCTTTATTAAAATTATTTTTTCGCATAGTAGAGTAAGGGGTTCCTTTCAAGTAACTTTCAAACTTCTATCTTGTCCAAGATGGCGTCCGTCCCAGACTGCACGATATGGATCTTTACTTGTGTAACTTGTAAATGGTGACCTCAATTTCGTTTTCAAACAGTTAACATTCTAAAATTCAAGGGAACATTATACATAAGTATAGATAAATATTTTTTGGCCAGTTTTGTTGTATGCTGTTTACTTGGCTAAAATTGAGATTTCTTGCTCGGTTGCTTTGAGTTCCATTTGCTTAAATGCGCGATAACTGCCATCTCTATTATTTTCTACTTTATATGGTTGTTCAAGAAGCGGATCTGGTGGGTATAACTCTTTCTCTGTTTAAGCGGTTTGATGGTTTTCTTTTTCATGTTATGCCAGTTATTCTGCAGATTAGTCAAAAATGGCGGACGTTGATGATATTCAGCCTCTTGTTTGCGATAATGGAACTGGAATGGTTAAGGTAAACTTCAAGTTAAAAGTATTAATCTGGAAAATGGCTACAATCATTTCGGACCTCTTTCATCTCATTTTGTTTGTTAGGCTGGATTTGCTGGTGATGATGCACCCAGAGCTGTGTTCCCAAGCATTGTAGGCCGACCTCGTCACACTGGTGTCATGGTTGGCATGGGCCAAAAGGATGCTTATGTGGGAGATGAAGCTCAATCTAAAAGAGGTATCCTAACCTTGAAATATCCTATTGAGCACGGAATTGTAAGTAACTGGGATGATATGGAAAAGATTTGGCATCACACCTTCTACAACGAGCTCCGTGTTGCCCCTGAGGAGCACCCTGTACTCTTAACTGAAGCTCCTCTCAATCCCAAGGCAAACAGAGAAAAGATGACGCAGATTATGTTTGAGACTTTCAATGTGCCTGCCATGTATGTTGCCATTCAAGCCGTTCTTTCCCTATATGCTAGTGGCCGTACAACTGGTTCGTATTATGATTAGTTGTTCTCTAATGTAGTACATTTCTTGGGTTGGGTATCCCACTGAAAGTTTGCTTTTCTGCAGGTATTGTACTGGATTCTGGTGATGGTGTCAGTCACACGGTTCCTATTTATGAGGGTTATGCACTTCCTCATGCCATCCTTCGATTGGACCTGGCTGGCCGAGACCTTACAGACTCATTGATGAAGATACTCACTGAGAGAGGATACTCTTTCACAACTACTGCGGAGCGTGAAATCGTTAGGGACATCAAGGAGAAGCTAGCCTATGTAGCCCTTGATTATGAGCAAGAGCTGGAAACTTCCAAGAGCAGCTCTTCCATAGAAAAAAGCTACGAACTTCCTGATGGTCAGGTTATTACTATTGGGGCTGAGAGATTCAGGTGCCCAGAGGTTCTCTTCCAGCCATCTCTAATTGGAATGGAAGCTGCTGGCATCCATGAGACCACATACAACTCCATCATGAAATGTGATGTTGATATCAGAAAGGATTTGTACGGTAACATTGTTCTTAGCGGAGGTTCCACCATGTTCCCAGGCATTGCTGACCGCATGAGCAAAGAGATATCTGCGCTTGCACCCAGCAGCATGAAGATCAAGGTGGTTGCTCCGCCAGAGAGGAAATACAGTGTCTGGATTGGAGGATCCATCCTTGCCTCCCTCAGCACATTCCAACAGGTCCAATTTCTCCTTTCTTTATTTTGTTTCTATGTCTCAATTACTGAAGCCATGAATGTGACTTTTTGTTCCTATTTCTACTTGGCAGATGTGGATTTCTAAGGCAGAGTATGATGAATCTGGTCCGGCTATTGTCCATAGGAAATGCTTCTGAGTCTCCATTTTGGCTTCTGTTTCGTACTGCAATTTAGCTGTTTTCCGCTCTTTGTTATTTAAGCTTGGGTTTTTCAGGGATTGTTGAATTTGAGTTAACCATGTTATGGTTTTATAATTCTCAGATGGGTCTTATATGCTTGTAGTAGCGCTGCTCATTAATTTGTAAGCCAGCCGAACTTCTGTCCTATATGTCTTGTCAGACATGCCAGTTTGGACCGGATGGGCTGGTTCATCCTGGTTCTGTTTACCAACTTTTAAAACAGAGATAAATGGTCCGTCTTTCTATTTCATTGTTGGATTATCTGCTATTATTCGAGGCTGTTCTGTATTGCAGATTAGGATTCTAAAAGGTTCATAAGTTTCTTGCATCTAAATGGTTGTTTATGTTATTTATAATTTGGTCTTACTGCTGATTTGGCCGGCCGGCTAGATGAGTAGAGCATGCTGCTAGTTTTGTTTGTTGCTTTTATTATGGGCTAAGCCTATCTTTTTGTTTATTGAATACTCGAACGCTTTTGCTCAATTTCTACTACTATTTTTATCTTTGCCTTTTTTTATTGGAAGAATTTGTTTACTTAAATTGCGATTAAAATAAAGTTTGTGATAAATTGAATGACAGTATTTGAGTTTAGCTTCACATTGATCGACTCTCATAGATAGATTTAAATTTTTTACAATAAATGAAATTGAACATTGGTTTTGTAGATTAAGGGTATATTTGAGGCAGCTGCAGTTTATTTGAAAGTAGTTGTATATTTGTGGCAGAACTTGCTGCGAGTAAGTGGTTGTTTATTTTTCACAATTTTAAAACAGTTGTACTGCATTGTTTATGGATAAATGATTACTCTACCCTTGAATTATAATGATATTTACAATAGAACTGCTCGTACTGACATTTCATATTTGAAAGTAAAGTTCAGTTCAAACATTATAAACTAAAAATAAACATCTACTAAATAGTGATTAGGGGTGCAAATGAGGCGAGTCGGGCATGAGCTACTCTTGATTTGAACCTGAGTTTCATTAATTTTATCGAGCTCGAGCTTTAAGTCCACAAGCTCGAGCTGGCTTGTTTCTTATAAGAGAGAGAACAATATTAATTTTAAGTAATGTTATAATAAAATGATAAATAAAATGAATAATTTTGAGAGAAATAATATAAAGTATAAAATATTATTTTTTTTAAATATTTTTAATTCTTTAAAGATAAAATCTTTACATTTAATATATTTTGAGTATATTTTATATTACTATTTTTTTAAATGAGTCTGCTCATGAGTTAATGAGTTAAGTTGGGGCTAGTTTGAGTTTGGCTTGTGAGCTCATCGAGCTTAATACACGAGCCACTTATTAAGATGAGCTCAAGCCGGTTCCTGAGTCGGCTTGACTCACTTATACCCCTGATAATGAGTAGCACGATTATCAAAATTTTGAAAAAAAATATTAAAATAATAATTTATAAAATGATAATATTAATTTTTAAATTGCAGTTGATATATTTAACGAGATAAGCACTTCTCCATGAAAATTCTTCACGCACTCTTGACCGTGTAATCCTTCAACACATTTGCCCACCTAAAGAAGTCAAAGTTATTTGTTCTTATCCTTGGGCACTTGCAAAACTGTCTTTCGCAACTACGTGCTTGTTGCAAGTAAACATAGAACATTGTCCGAAGTAGCAGTACAATGCTCTGCATTTACTGATAACCCTTGGGCTTTTCTTTCCTGAAGGCTTAAAAACATAACACATACTTTTAGATGTTACACTTGTAAAAATTAATAAAAAAAGTAACCAATTAAAATTTTATGCAGCTGTGAGGTCTCTGAGAACAGTATATAAACCAACTAATTTGTCACTACAAGAACACATCAAACATGAGTCATTTGTTAATGGTCTCTCTTCTTTACCTAAAGAATTACCTAAAGAATTACCTCCAGTTGATTTACAATTGAACTCTGATCAAAAGGTTGATGATATTATTGCTGTTGCTGAGAATATTCATGCTTCTAATGAGCCTATTCTTCAATCTGTTTCCTTATATGATCCTATTATTGCTGAAAATGTTGATAAAGGGAAAGAAATTATGGGAGACAAGGTTACTGACAATATGGATATAGAAATTTCTTTGAACAGGGCTGAGCTTGAAGAAGGTTGGCTAGTTCAAAAATCTTCAAGAAGAAGAAAATTTAAAGGGAATAGAGAGTTAAGCTATATCAACCCTGAGGCTGCTGCTGATTTAATGTCTGGTAAAAGTGATCATAATGAGGTAAATTCTACTTCTAGATCTACTAGAAGTAGGAAAGACTTTGATGATGAATTTTAATACTTTAATTTGGAATATTAGATGTATTGCTAGCCAAGATGCCTCTAATAGGCTTAAGAATTTAATTAGGACTCATAATCTTCACTTTTTGGTATTCTGGAGCCGTTAGTTAATTCTTCTAACAACTCAAAATATGTTAGGAGAATTGGTGGCTTTCAGTTTATCTCTAATGTGAATAATAAGATTTGGTTTATGTGGAAAGATTTTATTAATGTTGAGATTATTCTTAACCATTCTCAATTGCTTCATGTCAATATTTCTTTCTTTAATGTTTCTTTTTAGTTCTCTATCATTTATGCTGGTTGTACTAGACAAGATAGGCTGATTCTTTGGGATCTTCTTAAAACTTTGGGTCCTATGGACGACCCCTGGATTGTTGGAGGGGATTTTAACATTATTTCTACTGTGACTGAGAAAAGGGGTGGTGTTTCTCCTAATATTAATCTCATTAATAATTTTAATCATGCTTTACTTGAGGCTGAGCTTTTTGATTTAGGTTATTCTGGGAATAAGTTTACTCGGCACAGAGGATCCGTTTTGAGAGATTGGATAGGTATTTGGCTAACTCCTCTTGGTGTAATATGTTCTCTAATTTTGAAATCTTGCATCTTCCTTTTGGTACTTCCGATCATACTCCTATGCTTGCTTAAGATTTTTCACAAATCTCATAAGGCTTCCTTCCATTTTAAATTTCTTAATGTCCGGTATCATCACCCTCACTTCTTAGACTTTGTACGAGCTAACTTGGATCTCTAACGAGCTGAGTTTACTCACATGTCGGGGTATAAGCTTTGGCATATGCATAA
The DNA here is from genome assembly GCA_022702705.1 of Papilionanthe hookeriana x Papilionanthe teres. Classification (NCBI taxonomy): domain Eukaryota; kingdom Viridiplantae; phylum Streptophyta; class Magnoliopsida; order Asparagales; family Orchidaceae; genus Papilionanthe; species Papilionanthe hookeriana x Papilionanthe teres. The sequence goes on from CM040432.1 coordinate 116,374,203, forward strand.
AAATTTGGCTTATAAGTTAAGAGATTGGAATTGGAATGTGTTTGGTAACATTAATAAGTCTGGTTAAAGATGTCGAGACTAGAGTCGGTGATCTTGAAGTTCTTTATTTTCATAATATTATTACTCTTGATCTTTTTATTCAAGCTCAAAAAGATCTTACTTATGCTATTAATATTGAAGAAGGGTTTTATGCTCAAAAAGCATCTAGAATTGCTTTTCTTAATGGTGATAGAAACACTTCTTTTTTTCATGCCTGTATTAAGAATAGGAGAAATTGTAATACTATTCATTCCATTCAGGCTAGTAATGGTTCTATTTTAACCAAAGAGGCTGATATTATTAATGATGGTGTTAATTACTTTTCTTCCTTGTTTTCTACTGATAATAGTCCCTTGGATGGGATTCATCTGGATGTTTTCTCTCATTCTAATTCCTTACTGCATATGGATTTTTGTTATATTCCTTCTTCTCAAGAGATTAAGCTTACTCTTGATGGTATGGAAGATGGGAAAACCGCTGGCCCCGACGGTTTTACTCGTTGAATTCTATAAGAAATGTCGGGACATTGTTAATATCGAGGTGATTAACACTATTCAAGATTTTTTTCATGGTGTTGATCTACCAAAATTTTTCAAGTGTTCTAATATTGCTTTAATTCCTAAAGCTCATGATTTTAAATCTTGGAATTCTTTTAGACCTATCAGTATTAATATTGTTATCTCTAAACTTATTTCTAAGATTATTGTTAATAGAATACAGAAAGTTTTAAGTCAGATTATTTCTCATAATCAGACTGCTTTTATTAAGGGTGGGAGTATTTTTTATCATGCTCTTACTGTTCAAGAGCTCCTTTTGGATATTGACAAGAGTAGGAGGAATGACAATGTCATTTTCAAAATGAATATTAAAAAAGCTTTTGACTCTATTAGATGGGAGTTCATTATGTCGGTTTTGAAGGCCCATGACTTCAATAATGCTTTCTGTAATTTAATTTACGTAATTCTCTCTAATAATTACTACTCTCTTCTTATCAATGGAATTCTCATGGGCATTTCATGGCTTCTAAGGGGATTAAACAAAGAGATCCTCTTTCTCCTTATTTATTCATTATAGCTTTTGATTACCTATCTAGACTTATGAATAAACTTTATATGAGTAATCCTTCTCTTAATTATGTGCATAAGGATAATTTTTCTGTTTCTCACTTAAGCTATGGTGATGATTTGATTATTTTTTCTAATTCTAATAAGAATTCTATTAAAAAGTTATGGAGGCTTATTGCTCATTTCCAAAGTGCTTCTGCTTTGAATTTTAATCTTTCTAAGTGTTGTTTTTATGGTTCTAAGTTTATTTCCAGTCTTAAAAGGAACTGGATTAGTGATTATACTTCTTGTTATTTTAATGAATTTCCTATTAAATATCTCGGTTTTAATTTAGATAAGTATTCTAAAAGGGTTTCTTTGTCTCTGAGCTTGTGGATAATATCAGGAATATAATTCATTCCTGAGAGAACAGATTTTTATCTTTTGGGGGTCGTATTACTCTTCTGAAGAGTATTATTACTTCTCTCCCCTTATATTCCTTACAGGTTATGAATGTTCCTGTTTCAATTATTAAGAAGCTTGAAATTTTATTTAATAGTTTTCTTTGGGATGGTTATGGTAAGCGTGGGCTTCACTTGGAAGAGCTGGAAGAAGTCGTGTAAACCTATTTCTAGTGGTGGTTTAGGTTTTAGAAGCATTAGTGACTCCATTAAATACGGTTTTATAAAATTATGGTACCATTTTAGAGAAAATAACTCTATTCTGGGCTTCTTTAATGTATTCTAAGTACTCGTGGCAATCGCCGCCCTTTATCTATTACTTCTTCTAAATCCGATTCTTATATTTGGAAGAAAATGTTGAAAGTTTCTGATGAGGTGGAGAGATTAATGTGCTGGGATATTGGTTCTGGTAGCATATCCTTTTGGTATGATGATTGGACCACCTTTGGGCCTTTAGCTCACTGTTATGATGGTCCTCATGATATTATGCTTACCGTTAATGATTACTGGTTAGATAATAGATGGAATTTACCTTTGTTGAAAACTGTTCTTAAACCTTGTGATGCTGCTTTTATTTATGGTATCCCTATTACTAATGACAAAAAGAATATTGCTAAAATTAAAGGGAACTATGGTAATTCTATTACCAAAACCTTTGCTTCTTCTGTGCCTGCTCCTGCTGGTCTTAATCTGGATTGGTTATGGAATAAATATCTTAAGCCTTCTATTTCGTTTTTTTCTTAGCGGCTGCTGCATAACTGTATCCCTATTGATGATCTTCTTAAGCTTAAGGGTTTAAAAATCGTTTCTAAATGTTATCTTTGTAAGTCAGATGAGGAATCTCTTATGCACACTTTTAGTTTTTGTACTTTTGCTAATGATAATTGGCAGAAGATTTTTTCCTTATGTGGTAGGATCGGATAATTTTCGTAAATACAATTCTATTTCCGAAATGTTTAAGGACTGGATGAACATGAATCATCCTTTCCTCAGCTGTATTCCTTCTATTATTGTGTGATTTATTTGGATGACCCGTAATAACTCTAAGTTTAATGGTATTATTCCTACTACTGCTCAGGTTATGAGTCAAATTTCTTCTTATATTTCTAAAGGTTTATCCATTCCTGAGCATTGTTTTAGCAATAATAGGTTTTTTATTACTTTAGCTTATAATCTTAATATGCATTTACAATTTTCCTCTAATTCTATTAGCAAATTTCATTGGCTTAAACCTCCTGCTCCTTATTTGAAATTCAACACTGATGGGTCTTGGAAGAATTCTGTAGGAGGTATTGGTGGCACCTGTCGAGATTGGAATGACACTCCTATTGTTTGGTTTGCTGCTCCTATTTCTACCCTTTCTCCTTTAATTACTGAAACTGAAGCAGTATTATTTGTGTTACTTATTGCTAAATGTCAGGGTTGGAATAATATTTATATTGAAACTGATTTCCTTACTTTATGGAATACTTGTGCTTTAAATATTGCTTGCCATTGGAGTATTATATTGCAGATTAAGAGGATCAAAATGATGTCGGATAGTATGAACGTTATCTGGATACATACTAGACGTGAATGAAATGTGGTGGCTGATTGGCTTTCAAGACTTGGATTTCATCTGCAAAAACCTATTATTTCTAATGTTCTTTCTGATGTCTTGAATTCTGTACTTGTTTTAGACAATTAATTGTTTGTGTGTCGGTTTGTGTCGTGTGTGTTGTATTTTCTGTTTTTTTTTTTTGAAAAAAGGACCCAGTTTTTTTTTTCTTTTTTGTGTTTTTGTAGGGTGTGTGAGTTGGGACATTTTTCCCGAGTTGTACTTTTTATTTTGGAGCAATAAAATTGAGCCTAGCGCTCTTTTATATATAAAAAAAAAAGCTTGAGTCATTTGTTGTCTTTAACCCATGTATGCCACGTATATTTATCACTAAAAAAAGATTGTGAACAAAACCTCAAAAACCATAGCACTGAAGAGGTGGAGAAACTTGTTGCTTTCATTGAAATTTTAGATGTGAGAAAGAACCTAAAGCGACATGTAGGTCATCCAGAAAAACTCTTAAGGTTGAATTTATTATCATAGGTGTCCAAAACCCACAAAAAAGACAATATTTAGATTAAGTTTATTACCCACAGTTGCCTCATTGATCATTTAAGTGGGAAAGAATAAATTGATAAGGAAAAAAAATTTACATGACTTGTATAGAATACTATTACAATAAATATTAAATGCATAAGAAAAAGAAATATACATGACTTGTGAGTACTGGAATGTTCCATGGTTTCTCTCATAGATTCATTCTGTGATAATATGTAGAAGGTTATTACTTATACCACTCGTGAAGTCATCATGGAGGGGCCATGTTTTCCATGATTCCTATGTTGTTCCTCTAAGAGATCGATGAATACGACCTGAGTCGTACAAAACATTGTTGAATCTTGTTAGGTGCCCTGTAAGCAACTCGTCAACCTACTTGTCCCCAATGTACGAGGATGTCATGCAAGGAGAGCATGTTATATTTAAGTTATAATACTGAAACATTAAACACACCGCAACTGCAATTCTCCTTCTATGTCTGTCTATTTTCATCCATGTAGCTACCACATAAGAATAATCGATTTAGCTACTATCATATAATTATATAAACAAACACCACGTGCAAATAAAATTGGAGAAATAAATACATAATATAACGATGAAAAATAAAAATACAAATAAGCATTAACATCATCTCAATGAAAAACTAAAAGGTCCAAAGCAGCATGGACAACGACCGATTGAAGCAAATATAAAATTTCGAACTAAAATAAAATGAATTTTAAGTTTCTTTGCACACATAAAAATAACGTAAATAATGCACACTACGACCAAGAGTCATCGTTATGATAAACTCTCTCCGAGTCATGTTTTCGAGTAACTCCATAGAAAACAAATACAACGTCATGTCCTCATAAATTTCGCGAGCTGTCTCCAGAATTTGCATAACTTGCTGAATGGATGTTGCTTGTGATGGGTTAGACTCATTTGTGCATAAAATCACCAACTGTGAAAGCTACTTCTAGTGAAAGCTGGCTCCTAATGCTATTCAGGAACTGTGATTGGAGGTGATGTGAATGTGAGGAAGCCTCTCGACATCATCTAGGCCCTTGGAATCACCTTCAGCAACGATCGAGACACCACAAAACTTCGCCCCCTTTGTCCTCCTCTCCCTCTCTTCTCTCTCATAAACGTAACCGAGAAACAATAAAAAAGAAAAACCCAAGTTTCTCCTAATATTTCGAAATAAAAATACCTTACTAACCTGATTCATTCAATTTAAAAAACAAGTGTTAAAAACCACGACCTGTTCAACGGTCGGTCGGTCCGACCTTGATTTTCACTGGTCCAATTCCAATTATTCAAAAATCTGGTTATCCCTAGCGTTCAGACTAGCTACCATATTGATCCACAGTCTGATTGGTTCATCCGGTCCGTTTTAATAACCTTGGTTGAAACATTCAATCTCATTATAAAATTTTTAAATCAAAACTTAAGGTGGTCCTGAAATTATTTTTTAAAATTTTTAGCTCTATAAAATTTATTATTATTCATGTTTTATTGGATAAATTTTTTAATTAAAAATCAAATATTAATGCATTAGGTAGAGAAATAACAGTTTATATGTGAAAGGATTATTATTTAAAAGTACTAAAAAAGATGATCTTATGCTCGTTAGCATGCCTACATATATATATATATATATAAATTTTTAAAGATTGATCGATAGTCGGTGACCGCCGATCAACCTCCGAGGAGGACCCCCTTCCAGTCCTGTGTGCCATTCAAATCCTCCCGTAATTGGTGGGATTTGAACTCCTAACCCGAGGAACTTACGTCAAAGGCCGCAACCAATGAGCTAAGGCTCGTGCACTATGCAATTGCTATTATATTTAAAATTTTTAATGTAGAAAAGTGATCTTGATGATAGTAGTTCTCATTATTATTTGTGGACTATGCAATTTCCATTATATTTGTCCCCTACTCATAAAGAGAGCATCCAAAGCCATATTTATTTTTACGGACCTGCAACCGTGTGTTATGACAAAAGCATCCTCCATCCAATTTATAAAATTGTATTACTATTTAAAGTATTCAAATTAAATAAAAATAAATCAAAAGATATTTATTAGTAATTTTCTGCATGTTACATACGAAATTAAACATAAACTATTTAGTATAACATAAATAATTAAAAAATAATATTTATTACAATTTATTAAATTTACATTTAGTATGAGATGAGTATCCATGTTCAACACATATCGTATGTGTGATAAACATGTTTCCTTACAGATAGGGTTATAAATGAGTTGAGTCTGAGCGAGTTCGGACTTGTGTTTTGTTCGACATTTTTGAAATTAATTTTGTTCGACTTTTTTGAAATTAATTTTGTTCAAAATTGGCTTGCGTTCAAAAGTGCTTGAACAGTGCGTTCGATAGTGCTTGATCATTGTGTTCTTGTTTGATTTTATTTACATATTCTTGTTAGTATTTGGATCAAAACTTGCTCGTTTAAATTGATTAGAATAATAAATGTGTAGTATTTGATTTGACCCAACAACATATTTGTGTTATAAAAATGCAAAATCGAATGGCAACACAATCTATGATGATTTAAACTTAGATATACATATATAGGTTTATGTCAAACTGAATTCTATAGTCTGGACGACCCACAGTTGGATGACCAACCTAGAGAGCCCATTGACCCAGAGGGATGACCAACTCATTCTGGATGACTGATCCAACTTAAACAGCCTAGCCTTGACAACCAATCGAGAGGGCTATTGACCCAACATAGACGATCAACCTAACCTGGATGACCCGCTGTCAACAGCTTGGACTACCAGCAATCGAAAGACTTGTAACTTTGAGAGATCCAAAAGAACCAACAACAACATACCCACATATGTAAAATACATAAAATAATGTATAATCCTCATTAAAGAATGTTTCAAAATGTAATATTTTCATGATGTACTGTATCCGCCTATATGTAGGGGATCATTTCATCTAAGGTCTTTTTTGGGACCTCTCTCTCTTTCCCGAAAATTCATAAACATTCAATTATATAAAAAGAGTCACAATAGGTCGCGAATAACTTAGGTTTGTCTGAGAGGGATAAGTCAGTCGTGCATTTTTCCTCCCAGTGTCTCTACTCATCTCTCTCTTTCTCCAGTTATTCATTGGGTGTGATTTATGAATAAATCATGACTATATATATATATATATATATTCATATTACTTCACTTGAATGGTTTGCACATGTAAAAGGTAAAATTTATATGTCACATATATAAATACATGGAAATTGTGTGGTATGTATGTGAATGCTCCAATTTTTTTTAATAAAATGGTTAAAGTAGGGCAGCAATTGAGTCGAGCCGAGTTGAATATATCATTATTTGAACTTGGCTTGGTATAATTATAAGTTGTTTATGTTCGGCTTGAGCTTGTGTCGAGCTTTCATACATTATTCAAGCTTGATTTGTTTAATTTTTTTCAAATTTTATTTGTGCTTGATTTGTTTATGGTAAGTGAAGGAGTATTTAAACGAGCTAATAAATGAGTTAAGATTTTAAATGAGAATTTAGATTTTCATATAAAAAAAATTAATAAATAATTTGGTAATTTATCGATTATGAACTATAAAATCTTTGAACTTTACTAATCTGCTACATAATTCTTATTGATAGGACTAGATCAGTTCAAATTTGGTAAGTAGAAGAACTAAAATTAGGGATTAACATTTACTTAATCATATTAATAAGAAAATAATAACAATAAGACAATCCACATTAATGTTGTTGGTAATTGCAGTGTGATGATCATAAAAAATAAACTCACTATATTTAAGATTATGAAAACTCTAAAAGAAAACATATCATTTTAAATTACGATTCACTTATTAATAAAATTAATAATTAAAGTAACAATATTATTGGTATAATAATATTTTATTATTAAATTTATAATTAAAGAAATTCTAACTAATTAAATTTTATTTATAAAATATATTATATACATAATATGAGTTATTATCTAACTTAATATCGAGTATTTAATAAGTTATTTGTTGAAAGACAAACGAGTTTGTTCATAAAGGTGTACGAACAAGTTCGATTATGTCCATGTTTAATTCATTTAAATTGTGACTTTTTAAAAATTACTTAAATTTATTTTATTTATTAATTTGAAGTAATATAATTGAGCCTTTGGGTCTATTTGGGGTAGCTGCAGCTTATTGAATAATCTGCTGATAAGCTGATAAAAAGTAATATGCTAATAAGCTAGGTGCAGTGGCTATTACAAATTTTTATTTTTTTTGGAAAAGTGAAAGCACAGTCAGAAAGCTGCCACCGCACTTAAATAGGTGCAGTGTGAAAACACTATTTTCAACATTTTTAAAACGCATAAGCTGCTAAATCGTAGTTTATCCAAACAGATCTGGTGCATTTTTAAAACACCACTGCATCAAATAAACTGTTCTAATGCACGGAGTTGAACTAGTGCATTGATTCGTTTACAACCTTAAAAGTTCAACAAACTTTAAGGTTTTTTATTATTTTCCATCTCAAAAATATAATATAAAAATAAATGAAAACCATGAAAACTTCACTCAACTGCTTCCTCACCCTTTCAAGCGAGTCGGCCTTAGATTCAATAGGCATCTTTCTTCCCGCCGGCGATGGCCGCCGCCGCCGCCACTGCTCCACCCACCCCCAAGCTCCCACTCAAGCTTCTGATCGACAAGGAGCGCAACCGAGTAGTCTTCGCCGAGGCTGACAAGGATTTCGTAGACATCCTCTTCAGTTTCCTCACTCTACCCATGGGTTCCATCATCCGCCTCCTCGGTAAAAAAACTGGCGTCGGATCCGTGGATCGTCTCTACGAGAGCGTCGCTAACTTCGATGAACGCTGCTTTCAGACCCCCGCATGCCGATCGATGCTTCTCAGCCCGAGAAGCGCGGCGGGAATTCGCTGCCAAGGACTTGCGCTGGAGCTAGATGAGGAGTCGGAGCCATGGATCTACTATCGCTGCCTTTCGTCGAGGTCTGGCTGCGCAGTGAGCTCAGTCTTTGGAGGACGGTGCCCCTGTGGAGGAACAACGGAAGCACCGATTCTGGCTTTGGGATGGCAAGGATGCGAGGAGTCGGAGAAGGGGTTTGTGAGAGAGGCCGTCAATTTTATTGTTAGCGATAATCTGGTGGTACAGCCTGCTTCAATTGGGGCTAGCTTGGCTCTGATCAACGATCTTGGAATCGATGATGGTAATGTACTTGAGAAGAAGACTGTGCATTTGAGCAGAGAGGAGGTATGGTTGCTTGGCTTGATGATCTTAAGTAATCAGGTTTAGTTTTATTAATTGTTCAATCACTTTTATTAATTTTTTTGATATTTTTTTCCCTTTTTTATGGGTCCTATACACTTTAAAATTCCAAAAATTTTTTTCTGTTGTGTATTGTTGGATCCTAATTTGTTGTTTGTGAACACACCCTGAGAGTTTGAGCAGAGTGAAGGAGAGGAGGAAGAGAGAGTAGAATAAGTTTAGAATTTTTTTTTAGGGAGGTCTGAGGGAGAGCTCACTTTATTCATTTTTTTGTCCCGTACTTATAAAAATGTGTTTATAAAATTACAGAAAGAATGAAACTGTCATAAAAACCATTCTTAATGTCAGTAGGCTCTAATTAATTATATATATTTTATGTCATATTTGCATTATAATTTGAATTTCAACATTGATAATAATTGACTGGTCAGCTGACTTGAAATTAGCAGACTGAGGCTATCGGCCGAGTGGCGTATGTGCCCTCTGAAGTGCGCATTTGTCAGTCGGGGTGTGTGATTGCATGGAGATTTGGCTCGGTGCTTTTCGACACGATCGATCAGAGCGGTCGGTTGTGAGGTGGTCGTTCAGTCCAGACGCAAGGTTGGTCGGTCGAACGTGAGTGGTCTGCTTTTTTCATTGAGTAACTCGTGGCTCACTTTTCGTTCAACTCGAGTCTTACAGAGCTCGTTCCTTGCCAACCTCGTTGGTTCTTCATCTCGTCTGATTTCCTAATCTCGCAATATCATAAGCGGATCTTGTCGCAGCCTATGCGGGGCAACCTATGCGGGTTATTCGACATGTCTTGTGGCCTGGATGATTTACGTCTCACTTTCGGCGGATATTGTTGCTACTGGGGAACTATCTCTAAGGCGTGATCCTCTCCTCGGTTTTGGAGACACGACTTAATGCTCGATCTTGAATCGTTTGTTGATATTTTACCTTGAGAGGAGGCTCTTTCATCTTGGTCTTTCGTTCTCTTTGCGATTTGTGCTGGTATTTTTTGTGTGCACATATTAGTTCCCTGAGTTTTCATGCTCATTTATTGCGACAACTACAATAAGGATATGAAAATTATTAAACAATTGTTATTCATAAATTTTTGAATTGATTGAACACATGAATTCCTTTAGGATTTCGTGCCTCGTGTGCTCTATAACTAGATTTGAAATGAGCCCTATGTCGTTTTGTCATTAGTTTTTCTTTTTATAACTGAGGTGCATTATGGCCAATAAATCAAACATAATTGTTGTAGATTTTGAGAGGCTTGCGGGCCGGTTTTAGATTCCCTCTTTTGTAAAGAAGAAGAAAGTGGCGATGAAGGAAAAAAAAGGCGAGGCCTGAATCTGACCCGATCAACGTAGTCGGTTCGTCTAACGATGCAAAAGGTCAATTGCTGAAGAGGCCTCACCGAGGGGCCTCAGAATTTTGTTTAGGTGTGCATGTTGAGGGCCAGTACGTCCTTTCGACCAAGGCGAGTGGTAAAGAGTTGAGGGGAGCGACTGTCACGATCCTCCCGTAGTCGCTGCCATAGGACAACTGTGGCACCTCTTGGCGCCATAGGGAGAGGAGGCTTTTAAGACTCTCTTCCGTGAAGAGATTTATGGATGAATTGGCCAGGTCAGAGGAACGCTAGGGCAGCGAGTTGCGAACAAATGCTGTGAAGTCTGCCACTACCACAGTGGTTGCTATGCAGGATGGGGATGAGGGGTTCTAGCCGCTTACCATCGTCCGTTTGTCGCTAACTTCGTTATTGAGGGCAGGCGGGTTCACCAGTGGGGGCCTCTGAGGGCGGACCCCCTGAGGTTCTGCCTCCAGATGAGGTGTGTGGTCGTTCCTCTAGGTGATTGCTGCTCGAATGACCTCAAATTGCTTCATCATGAGAGTCATCGAGGCCTGCAGCCCCTAGACTCGCTCATGAACGTTTGGATGTGTAAAGTCTCTGTTAGATTTTATGCGTGCTATCTCTCTTTGAGAATTTTCTCATTTATAGTTAGCTCCGCTTCTCGTCTGCATCATATCCACACTCACCGCACTAGCTTTTAGGGCGTTGGATCCTAATTTGTCGTTTGTGAACACGCCCCAAGAGTTTGAGCCGAGTGAAGGAGAGGAGGAAGAGAGAGTAGAATAAGTCTAAAATTTTTTGTAGGGAGGACGGAGGGAGAGCTCCTTTTATTCGTATTTTGGCCTCATACTTATAAATGCGTGTTTTGTACAATTACAAAAAGAAAGGAACTAAGTATGGAAATTGTTCTTAATCTCATTAAGACTAATTGATTGTATAGATTTTATGTCATATTTGCATTACAATTGGAATTTCAAAATTATCGTTAATTGGTTGGTCGACTATCTTGAAGTCACTCGATTGAGGCGACCGGTCGAGTGACGTCTGTGCCCTCTGAAGTGCGCATTGGTCTGTCACGGTGTTCGACCGCATGACGATCTAGCTCGGTGTCTTTCAACACGGTCTATCAGTGAGGTTGGTTGTGAGGTGGTCGTTTGGTTCGGATGAGAGATTGGTTGGTCGAACGTGATTGGTCGGGTTTTTTCCATGAATCGCTTTCAGTTTGGCTCGAGCCTTGCATGACTCGTGTCTCGCCTACCTGGTTGGTTTGTTGCCTCGGCCGGATCTCCTAATTTTGCAAGGTCTTAGGCGGATATTGTTGCAACCTATGCGAGGTATCTGACGAAACTTGTTGCGGGGATGATATACGCATCACTTTCGGCAGGTTTTGCCGCTACCGAGCAGGAAACCATCTCCAGAGCTTGAACCTATCTCGGGTTTTGGAGTCACGGCTTCTTGCTCGGCCTTGAATCGTCAGTTGATTGCTCTGGAGAGGAGACTCTTTCATTTTGGTCGTTCATTCTCTTTGTGATTCGTGCTAGTATTTTTGGTGTGTACATGTATAATCTACTGTAGACATGTAATATAAGGGGTATCAAATTAGGTTTTTTTTTTTTAATTAAAATTTTCTTAGGGTGAATTTTATAACCCTTGAATTTTTTTTTTGAGATGAGTGTAATATAAGAGTTGATTAATTATTCATATAATACACTCATCTCAAAAATATAAAGAGTTTTAGAATCCATTATAACTAAAATTTATTCTGAATGTTTTGACCCAAATGACTTGATTGATGTGCAATTTTTTTATGTAGACATTTACATACATACCTATTAATTCTTATGTATTTACATATCTAACACCTAAACTTTATCTTTTATATTTAAATCACCAAAATCGTTTATATCACATAAAAAATACCATTATTTGAACTTTTAAATGGTGGAATACACCTTTTCATGCATAGTTAGTATGCAAGTAAATTGAAGTATAGGTGTTAGATGTGTAGATACATAGGGATTGAGTGGTATGTGTGTTAAGTCTTCCATTTTTTTAAATGTAATGAACATAAAAAAGGTATTTCCTTTTATCAATGTTCAACACTTGCTAAAGAAATTAGATAATTGAACATCTCAAGTTATTGAGGAGTCGCCCCTTTTCTTTTGTCATTCGAAGAGTGGATATCCCTCTGTTAATAGTGGCTAGGTTGTTGCACCAAAATGACATTTGGTGAATTTCTTTACTCTGGATTTGGTTTTGTAGTTGTCATTTCAGCGTTTAAACTTTGTCATTTCAAGGGTTCTAGGACGTGAAAATTTTGAAATAATAAGTAACACATTAATATCTAAATAAGATGTCAAAGAAAGATGATAAGATTTTGAACTTTTGAATCCTATTAGGACGTTGGATTCCGTATTGTTTGTGAATTCATACAATTCGGAAGAGGCTTTGTGAGATGAATAAAAGGGGTATTGATATGTACATATATATGAATTCGGTGGTATGTATGTAAATGCTCTTTTTCTTTTTTTTTTCTTTCAGCAGAAATCACTAGTTTTGCTTAACCAACACTTTCTAGTGTTCGACAGATTTTGAATTTGCTCAAGAGAGCGCTTGTCTCAAAGTTCCCTCTAACAGACGTCTTCCTCCAAGAACTACACACAACAGATTCTGCTGAGAAATTGCTGACAAAAAACATCATCCAAGCAAATGAAAAGCTCAAAATAAGCCGCGACAACAGCAAGAAAATCAATCTGAAGCTTTTCCTAAGCAAAGATACTGACAAGGTTGTGTATGCCGAAGCTGGCGAAGAGCTGGTTGACCTTCTATTCAGCTTCCTCACTTTTCCGCTTGGTTCAATCATAAAACTTCTGGGAAAGCATTCCTCTTTGGGGTGCATGGACAACCTATATGAAAGCATCGAGCTTTTGAGTTCGCCCAACTACATAATCTCAAATGAGTGCAAGGAGATGCTTTCATCTCCCAAACTGGCTCCTTTCTTTGGCTTGGAGAAGCAGCTGCTGCAGGTTGAAGAAGCTTTCCCTCAGACTATCAAGTTCTGTGCCTGCAAAACCTGCTTTTCATTTTCGTCGGCGACCCGATGCCTTCACGGACACAATGTGTCTTTTTGTAATCTGATGAACCCTAAGTTGCAGAACTCTGGTTTAGAGTTAGGAGGAGGATATGTGAGAGGAATGGGATGGTATCTGATAACAGATGAGATGGAGGTGAGCCCGCTTTCGCCGATAACCAGCGTACACATTATCAACAAGTTGATGGTGCCTATCAGTGGTTTAGAGGAAGTTACAGCCAGCCTAGGAGAAGCAGAGGTACTTATTACCTACCACTTAATTTTTTATGTATTTACATATCAAACACCTAAACTTCAATTTTTGCATGTGTCATCTTACCTTTTGCATTAAGGTGTATTTCACTTTTAAACGTTACAATATTGATATTTTTGATGTGATAATGAAAAATTTGTGTGTTATAAATATAAAAGAGTAATTTGGCTGGTGTGTATGTCCCCTAATTTTATTAAGTTTACTCATTTGCCACAATTCTGTTTGTTTGTTTTTTTTTTTTTGTTGCTTTTTAAAAGATTATTTGATGATCAGCATCTTCTTTAATCTCATGTACTCTAGTTTGGTGGCCTTAAAAGAGATGCCATTCAACTTTTTTGAAAGTAAAAATATGCTTAATGCTCAATATAGATCTTTAAAATCTACTTTTCCAGCAATAATTAATTATTTTTACAGACAAGTTACTTTTGCCCCAATGGATCCTAGGTTTCCAAATCTTCACCATATCCACTCATTTGAATGACTTTTAAACTACAAATTGCATAGCGAAAGAATTTGCAATTAGCGGTTGAAGAATGTTGTTTTCCCTAATTTACAAATTTGAGCCACATATTTTACTTTTATTGCTCACTAGTCTAATAAAATTTATTTTTGGCATAAACTTATAAAAACACCATAAAGAGCTTGATCTTGATAGAGAGGAGGCTTTAACATCACATCACACAGCTTTTATGTATTTATATATCTAACATCTGAGCAGCGTCCTCGGCCTGTTGGCAGAGCATCTGCTCGTCAGTGTAAGTCCCTTCAGGTCGGGGGTATGAATCCTCTCCAGGCGAGTTGTCTGCTATATGGAGGTAGTACTTAAATTGATAGGCTCGCGGGGTCCAATTGCAAGCCTAGCGGGATTCGAGCCCAAGGGGTTGGTTAGTAGTTCTGCTCGCCAACCAATCTTTATGTATATGTATATATATCTAACATCTAAACATTCATATTTCCATGCATATCATATCACTTAAATCTTTAACACAACGACCATCATCACTATCTGTTTAAATGTGAAATATTTCTTTTCATGCATGGGTTCATGGCACCAAGGTTCTGTAAGTGTTAATATCAAACTTTTGTATTAGATATATAAATACATAAGAATTGTGCTGTATGTATGTAAATTTCTCTAAATTGTAATTCCCATCATCATGAGCAAATATCCATATATTTTTGCAGTATAACTACATTTTTTTCTTTCCTTTCGTATATCTTTGTTTATGGTGCAGGCTTTGGATTTGTTAAGGGCTTGTTTGATCTCAGATGAGGTGCTCAGTGACGTATTTTCTCCCTATTTATTAAAGCTGCTTCAGCAGAATTGGTTGGGCGGCTTTCCTTGCAAATCATACAAGTAATCGTATTTATGCATAAACACCCCATAATTCTTATCTGCTTACTGATTTACCCGCAGTTGCTCTATTTTGTAAAATATATTTGTTTTGTAATTTGTATAATGTCTATATGGCTATAAAATTTTTACTTGTTACCTGTATACTATTATTACAACTTTATATGAATGGGGATATTAATTTTAAAATTTTGTTTAACTTGGCCTCTACACCTGTTTTTATTTAATTTTTTAGAGAGTATTATTATTATTTTTTGTGTTTGATTTTTTAGATTTTATTATAGTTGCATTTTTTTTGAGTCCACAGCATTCCAGTACCTACATATTCAGAACATAAATTTCTACATTTGTGTATGTAATAAGTTACAATGAGGTTACAGTGAGGTTATTGGGAGGGTACTTTGAAGTTATTGGGACATTATTTTTTAATAACCTCACTGTAACACCTATTAACCTTCCGCGTTACTGGGAGGTTATTTAAAAATAACCTCTCAATAACTTCACTGTACCCTCTCAATAACCTCATTGTAACCTCACTGTAACCTATTACATACGCAATTTTGCGCACGTCTTACGTACGCAAATTTTTCATGTGCGGTAGACCCTAAGCATCTTATTCAATAGCATATGAAAGAAGGGGTGTTTATTATTGATGCGTCATCAATAAAATTTATCATTTGACACAAAACTCAAGGTGATGAACACATATCTCAGAACATCTTTAAATAGATAGCGTTCTAGCTCCAATTAAAAATTATATAGAATTTCAATTTCAGCTAAGACAATCAAATTGATTGGCTTTGAGACTAACACAATGTGTAAATGACACCAAAGTTGGTTCATTTTGAGTCAAATCAAGCTCATATTAAAAGATTAAGTCATTTTTTGAAATCTTCTAACTCCCAATTGAAATGTTAAATAGATTCAAAATTGGGCAAACATATAATCAAATTGAGCATCTCAACAAGACGAATCTAATGAGTTTAAGATCATTCAATTCTGACACCATTAAGCTACTCAATTGTCCACAAAACGTCATCCGATATAGGGAGTTTATTTGAGTCATCTGATGGAGTGGCCTGAATTCAATTCTTATTTGTAGGGAGACCTCTCTTATACTCTATAAATAGAGCTCTATCCCTTCATGAAGGAGGACCTATCCTTGCACCGAGGAAGAGTAGGACCAAAGAAAAGAGCTAGAGCTAGATTGAAAGGAGTCGAATTCCAGAGTGGTAAGAACCAACAAACGCTTCCCGCTCATGCAACTGTGAACCACAGGCGACCTTGACCATAGCTCGTCGGCTATCGTCGATCATTATCGCCTGCCCCCTACTCTTTGCATCAAAGTTCAACTTATATTTCCATGAGCATTAAGCAGTACCGTGACCAATCCATCACAGCTAGTTCGACAATACAGACGACATCAACAGTACCTTGACCTCGTCATCAAACTTTATTCTTACTAAACACAACTAGCTCCTTATAGTGTTGAAGTTATTCAAATGTTTTGCCGTTGAAGTGTCTTCCAATATCTTCATGTTGAATAACCTCTTTATCAAAAAAACTTTATTAAAAGCAAAAAGTTTCTTGTACATCTTTGTTAGTGCCCCCTTGAGATCCATCATGATTTTCTCATTTACTATATTGAACATAATAAATGAGGAAAGTGATAAACGAATCAAACATAGTGTTTTTCCATCCAACTACTCCCATCCATCCATATTCAAACTCAAGCTTCTTGGCTATTCTTTGTTGACAAGTACACTTTTCGAGTACAAATTTTAAGATACAACAAATCATCCACTTGCATCCTCCAGAACGTGAAATTCATATTATTAAACTTCTCCATTTTTACCATGTTTCATTGGTCATTGATCCCACTTGAATCAAACTTCCACTCTAATACCACTTTGTTGGGGGTTATTGATGGGAATATCTCTCACTTCTACTAGAACATCATTGAATAAAATCACATTGATTCGAGAAAACCAAAACAAAAAAAATAGACAGAAGCATAGCAAAATAGTTCCAGAAAAAGGCACCGTGATTGAATGGGTAAAAACCTAATAACTAGTCTTGTCGTTTGAAATCAAGAATTTAAGAAAACTGAACCAAAGTAACAGCCCCTGACACGCTCGCGCCACTCCTTGGCGCTGGTGTTTCATGTGCTCTATAATTGGGCCCCCAAAGTAGGGTACAGGGGAGCTGTAGACCCACTCGTGGGTGCATCCCTTATAAGCGTGGTCACGCTGCACCCTTGGATTGCAAGCACGCCGCGCCCATAATGCACCCATTATGGGCATAAGTGCGCCGCACCACCTGATGCTGTGTATTGTTGTTTGTCGTGGTTGTGTGCTTCAGGCTCCACAACATAACATTAGAGAAGTCTTGTACCATTAACTTTTTCTTCCAAGAGATATTTATTAATTTATTCTATCAATTTTCTTTTAAGAAGGGAGACCAATAAGTCCATTATAAAAAATATCAACGTTTTAATTATTAAAATGTAAAATAGACCTTTTTCATGCATCGGTAAAATCATATGTACGTCAAACTTAAGACTTAGGGGTTAAGAAATTCAGTGGTATGAATGTAAATCTTCCTATTTATTTGGAAGTGAAGAGGAGAAGAACAATCATGATCTTATCAACATCGAATCAGAATTTCGACTTTCAGTTTTAAAGTGAAGGAATCTATAAAGTTTAAAATGACACTTTAATTCGTACCATATTAATTAAAAAATAATTTAAATAATTTAAAAAAATTGCATTTGGCACTCACTTTGCCCAAGAAATGTTAATAATAAGAGATTTTAATCAATATTACATTAGAAATATTATTATTTTTGTATTTCACCCCTAATTTTTTATTTCACGGTGGCGATCTTTCCGATTTTGACGACCCCAACTCCACTCAATCCATACAGCTCGACCTTACAACGTCTGTTCGATGCCTCCCGTAGAGCAATTATTAGGTACGGAGTACGCACATATAGACCGAAGCCTCTTTCTTTCGGTCATCATCCCTCCGATTTGTCCAATAAATATCCACTACTCTAAAAAGCACTCATTTCATAAAATTAAATTTTAGAGGTGAGATATGTAAATAAATAATTATTTGGGGTGCTATGTATGTAAAAAAACCCTAATAATAAATATAAAAAAATAAAGCAAAAGTCTTTATTCCTAAAAATTAGCATCTGCTTCGAATTCCCATTTGCTTTATTCGCCCACAACAAAAGCCATTTAAGAGCTTTAAATGCCTCTGTTTGGCCCAAATTTGTCTATAAATATCACCCAACGGTTCCTCCTGCTTTCATCAAAACATGGGAGGCAGCAAAGGCGGCGGAGCCAGCGGCGGCGGTGGTGGTGGCGGGCATTTTTCCGGTGGTAAAGGTGGCGGTGGCGGTGGTAGTGGTGGGGGGATGATGAAAGCACCCGGAGGTGGTGGAGGCTATATTTCGAGGACAACTTTTGAAGGTAATCCAAAGGGTTATTTTCAAGGTCTTCGACATGGCAATGGCGGCGGCCCCGCCGGCGGCGGGGGCGGCGGCGGCGGCGGCGGTGGGGGAAATAAAGGTTCGTGCTGTATTATGTGAGGTGTAATCATGAATATAAAAGATTAATATAAGTATTTTGTGTTTTTGTCAAGTGGTTTTTTAATCACTTGCTTGCTGTTTGGCTATAATTTTCTGTGTTTTAACGCTTGTTGTTTCAGTATGTTTTGTTACTGTACAAATATATATATATGTGTTGTATGAAGTGATTTTAATGTTTTATATAACTTTGAAAGAAGCGCTGTTGGAGAAGTGATTGAAGTAAAAATGCAAATTCTATTTTTTATTTTTAGGTTGAGAGCCAAATGAGCATTATATTATATTAAGTAGTGTAGATGAAATAAAAAAAAATAAATAAAGAGGAGATTAAAAGTAAATATAGTAAAAAAAAAAAGTAGAAAGCTAAAATGAGCTGTTTATCTAATCGATGCACTTGTTTGGCAAAGAGACTTTATTCAGGTCTGCCAAAGCTGTCAAAAAAATTAGAAAATATTATGTGTGAACGATGATGTGGATCACACTATGCTGTGCGTCTGATGACATGGTGCAATCCACGTCATCCATCACACATCCAATTTATTAGATTTACGGTGCGTGTCTGACGGTGTGGTGTAATCCACGCCATCAACCTCGTATCTGATTTATCAGATTTAATATTGACCCCAAGAAACACCATTAAATTCACGTATGAAAGCAAACTAAGAAGCAAGCAAGAGAAGCGACAAACTGAGTAGCAGCTGCGGGTAAAGCGAGACTTCAAATCAAAGCAGAAACAATGGTATAGTGATATGGATTAAGAGCATAAAAGAAGGGTAGACAGCCAACACAAGAAGCGAGACCAGACCAAGCACATAATTAATGTAATATTTGAACCAGTCGAGTTCGATGAATAAGATGAATATCATTATAGCTCAATAAAATCACCAATAAAGACCAAAGCCAAAAAAAAAAAAGAGAAAATATTTGTTGCATATCATCCGGACAACGGCCTAAACCGGCCACTTGTGACTGACCAAATTTATGGGCGGAACCATCCTCTTTTTTTTTTTTAAGGCTAAATCCAATATGAGAAGGGTTAGCGCAACGAAAGACAAAGTATCATTTTATATAAATAAAAATTTTGAATTTGAGGAGGCATTTGCCCCTTAGATTGTATGTGGTCCGTCTCTAGTGGCATTTGGGTATGGGCTGATCACACGTACATTTTCGTTCCAAAAGAAAATTTAAAAAATACTCTAAACATCGGAAAGCATTTTCAACCAAAACTTACTAAGGCTGTGTTGTCAAATAAGCCATTTGTTTCATGCATCACTTCTCATACCGCCTGCTCACTAAGTTAACGAAATAAAACGAACAAAGATTTATTCGTTCGCGTTCGCTTGTTGTATTGAATAATACTCATCAATTATATATATACATATATATATATCACGAAGAGTATTTAAAAAAAATATAATTTATTACAAGTGCTACAAAGTTCTGTAATCAATAAAAGCATTAATTAAGAAAATAGAATAAAATTATTATATTAGATTCAAATAATATTTTAATATAAACAATAATTTTTCAATCTTACCCCAACTCCTTAACATTTTATGGCTACGAGATTGTGCAATACAAACAACTTTTCGTTCGTGAATGTTTCGTATTCGGCTCGTTAAGAAATTGAACAAACACGAACACACATTTTCACTTTAAAATATAACTAGCTTCGAATACGAACAGCTAGCAATATGCTCGGTTCGTTTACACCCCTAACTAATGCCATCAAGTATAGTGCATCACATATGTGCAATATAAAAGCTCAGTAAGAAATAATGTGCATGGTTACTATACGATTACTAAAAAAGAGGCATTTACGTGTATATATAAGACTCATTTCTTGCGTATTTACATATCAAACAACTATGTTTAATTTTTTTATATTTAATAATACTACGTAGATGTTTTATGTTATATAAAAACTACTATTTTAATTTTTTTAAAAATAAAATATATATTTCCAAACATAGATATAATTTCATATTTGATATACATACAAAGGAATTGAGTAGTATGCAAATTAAATATTTCTAATAAATATTTTCTAATTTCGTTGAAAATATTTTAAAATTTATATTTGGTATAAAATAGAATTTACAATTTCAAAATTTTGTTTCTGTTAATTATATCTTATTTCCTTAAACCAATTTGGATTTTTTGAGATAAAAATAAATCAATTTTTATGAGTGAAATTAACTTAATTATTCATGCTAATTAGTAGTAAAATAGGTTGCTGACGTGATAATTTTATCTATTAAATATATTTATTTTTTAATGTTTATTTAAAATAACAAATTTATTAAAAATACTATTTTTAAAATTTAGCAAAAACTTTTTTGAGGGTATTTAAATAAAATGCATTTAAAATATATGCATTTTCACCTCATGCTGAATAGCATGCACGTGGAGGTCGCCTCCACCTTCCCCTGCAGGAAAAACTGACACGCGTCACCCAAATAAAAGGATGCTCCCCCCACAAAATTGACACGCGTCCTCCAAAGAAAGTTGGTCCTGCCTTCAATCAATAATTGTAAAGCTCGTATTCAGTGCTGATATTATCCTCTCTATTTTATTTAAAATTTAATGTCATATTAAAAATATTATTATTATATACTTCTAACTATTTTTAAATTAAAACTGTTCAACTGATTTCGAGACAAATATTCTTAGACTATTTTGCTAATCTATTAGTCTAAGAATATTGGGACGGTTCGACCGAATATCCTTAAATCGTGGCTGCACATTCCCCTTCCTAATCTGTTTGAAAAGTGACTGACTCATTCGATCGCTCGATCACAGATCTTTATGTGATGATCTCCGGCTCATGGGAGGACCCGGCCACGGAGTACGTATATCACTTAAATTTTTTAAATTTCTAAGTTTCTATAAATAGTACCCAATGGTCCCTTCTCACATATCCACAAAGAAAAACATGGGTGGCAAAGGCGGTGGGGGAGGGTGGAAAAGGAGGTGGCGGGGGAGGGGGGTGGCAAAGGAGGAGGAAGTGGTGGAAAAGGAGGCGGTGAGGAGGGGTGGCAAAGGAGGCGGTGGAGCCCAACAATCCTCCGGAAGCAAAAGTGAAGGTGGTGGGGGGATACAAGCCCCGGGCGGTGGTATTACTTATATTTCTGTGCCAACTTTTGAGAGTAACCCACAGGGTTATTTCTATGGTCTTCACCATGGTGATGGGAGGGAAATTAAGTGTGCTAAATCTTATCCTGCCCCTTCTTTTATATATATATACAAATGTGAATGTGTAAAATATAATCATGAATGTGGAATAAATAAAGCTGTAGTCTGTCTTTGAAGTGGCCTTTTAATGACTAATTTGCTTCTTGCTCTGCCTAAGCTTTAAATCTGCGTTTTGTACTTTCTTTAATTTTTTTTTTTAATTTTAAAACGCTGTACAAATATGTTTGGCAGGTAATTAATTTAGTGTGGTTTACAACTAGTAAAATAGTTTAAGAATCATAATTATTAAAAAAAAAATTATTTTAATTAAAATAATGCATATCTAGTGCTTGCATAATATATGTATGTATAGTTCATAGGATAAGAATATGAGTGTTAATTCTTCAGTAAAATATTTCGCAAAGCCAAGTTAGTTACACTAAAAAATCTTGAAAAATATTACATCACGACCAAGACGCAGGCCTACGCGTTTTGTTCTCGATCTCGCCCGCACATTAACCCATACCACCGGGCGGATGATGAGCTGCCCCGCATCAGATATTTTTTTTTTAAAGAAAAAAAAATAGTTCGATGTTGCCAAATAAATCAGCCCGCACGTAAAAGCCTACGCGACAGCTCTGTTCTTCAAAGCCTTTATTTTACTTCATGTAAAGGTCATCATGACCAATGGATCTCCCATGGAGGGGAGTTGGAAACCTAAAGACTGCATACAGAGATAAACCTATCCCTATTATTGACTGCAAACAGGATACAACAAGAGAAAATTGAGTTTAAAATAAATACAATAAATAAAGCATAATAAATAGTTAATCAATAAAAAAATCCAACCATTGTTATATCGTACAGTTCTGTTTAAAGTACTTTACAATAAAAAAAAAATAATCAAACAAAAAAATGTTACATTCTTCTCAAAATAAATACAATAAAAATATTAAAAAAAATCCTTATAATAAAAATCTGAAATTTACCTTTTTTTCATTAATTAAGAAAAATTGGTTAATCATTAATTTATTAGATGTGTCCAAATAAATTAATGTTTGATACCGGTCCGACCCCCTTATTTTCTCCCCATTATTGTTTTCTATTAGCAAAATCCATTTACAAAAAAAAATTAAAAAATTAAAAAATCGGCCATATTTACTGAAGGCCAAAAAAAAAAAATAATAATAAAATAAAAAAATAAAGAAATAGTGAGCTAAAAGAAGAATTATACAGCCCCACCAAAAGAATCATTTTCCTCCAAAATTTCTTCATTTAAACTGTCAGTTGTATGTACAGATCCTGCCTGCAGAGACTGTTGATCATAGTAGACAACACAGATATGAGAATTAGGGAAAAAAAAATTTGGGTCATGTTACTGCTGGGATGATTACATACAGACCACCGTGTAAACATTTCTATTAACAAATCAACCACCCAAATAAATGTTTTGAACTACCTAACCGATGTATTTAACTGCATACAATCAAACCATATTGAGAATTCGATAAATAAATGAAAGCGTATGGGTTGGGGATTTACCATGAATTTTGAAATTGGAGTGGGAATTTTAAAGATGGATGAAAGATGGTGGATGTTTTGGGTGGTCTGTATGTAATTACACCCAACATTTGTGTTTTTACATTCCTACAACCCAATTATAACACCTAAACTTTACCTTTTTTTATATTTATACCCATCCAAATGATTCATATCACATCAAAAAACATGGCTATTTTAACTTATAAAAATTAAAATACACCTTTTTTATGAATAGGAAAGGTGGCATATTTGTAAAAAAATAAGTTTAGGTGTTCGATATGTAAATCTTTCAATTAAATTTCAAAGAAAATTTGAAGTTTACCTTTGAATCTCTTGAACTTGCCAACAATCTCCTATATTGTTCTCGAGCTTCTGGGTAAAGAACCATGGATTTGACTCTCTGTAAGGCTTTCAAAACAAGCAGCTTTCTGTTTCGGTCGGCATGAAGAAAATCATACTCATCTGCCTTGTCAACCTCTGGATTGGCACCACCACGGATTGCATTCTCAGCCCGAAAACCACGCAGACCGGAACCTTTGCGCTTCCAGCGTAATATTGCCTTCTCTACAATCCCAACGGACCAAACAAAGTGTTTATATTTCTTACGAGCTTGATGCCCCCTTACATGTGCCTGAATAAACTAAGCGATAAAATGTCACTAAATCATCATAAATTATGATGTATGAAAATTAATCTCATTCAATGAAACAGGAATACGGGTAGAAAGTGATTTTTACCAAACAATAGAAAGATCAGAAGTTATGTGTGTTGTGCATGAGATATTACAATGTGGTAGAGTACGAGCGTTTATCATTTTTTTTTTAATTTTGCACGAAGAACTCACACGCAAATAGATAAAATAAATAATATAAAAGTCACACTATATTTTTTGTGAAAAACCCAAAAGGGGAAAAATCACCAGGATTGACCAAAGTTAAAAATGGTTCCACTAAGTAAATGTAGGTTACAATACTTCACCGATTTCTGAGCAGGAGAAAATATATTATAAGAGTGAGGGTTCTTACCTAGGCTCTTGTTAGAAGAATATAAAATATTGGAGAAGCAACAACAACCTGATTGTGGTGATGAAATATCAACATTTGGGGTTGAAAGACATAGATTTGATGGCAAAACTACTGATGGTGATCCAAACACGGTGGTTATGACTATCCAATGATGGTTCGGTTGCTACAACCAAACGAGATGAAAAGCCGAGTGACAGCATTTCAACAATGACTATAGAAATTAGGCAACGATAATGGCAATCAGAAATAGTGATCTAGTGGCGGCGGCTATGGGTGATGGTGGTCGGAGGGCGCCAGTTATCCAATGATGGCAATTCTGCTTAGTACACAACCAAGCGATGGCGATAAGGCGCGACCAGACACCGATGGTTTGATCATGGAGTTTGGAGAATTTCAAGAGCTTGGAGATTCCTCAAGTCTTATTCTCCTAGTCAAGGCCCCCTTCATAAAAGAACGATAATCTATTTATAAACATTTTGTGTGAGACATTCTTCATAATTACTACCCAAATTCAAGCTAGTGCATCGACCCAGCGTGATCTTCTTGCTTACATGATCTAAGTGAGAATTGAATGCCTTAACGCATATCAAAATTAACGCATCTGCTCATTGGATCCTACTCGTCACACTCAATTCAACTACAAGTTTCGAAATCTAAGTATACATCTCATTCAATGGAACAAAAATATATATAAGAAAAGACTTTATCTATAAGCTATATATTGAGAAAAGTGAAATAAACGCCAACAAACATCTTGAACTACTGAATCTGCTCACGGTTGAAATGGAATAGCGAACTGTTTCCACATTAAACTGCATTGTAGACATATGACACACAAATCAATACAAAGGGATTGCTTTGCTCTTTCGTCCCAATTCACTAATTTTTACCGGCTACAATATGTTATCTGTTGTTATCGACTCCCAATTACTGGCGTGAAGTTACAACGACACACCAAGAAATCTCGCTAAGTTTTCAAATGCACTGGTTCACATGGAGCACTTTTATTATAAATAATGGTGGCTTCAGAGGAGGGCGGAGGTGAGAAGAACCAAGAAGGGAGAACTAGGTACAAGAGAAATAAGGAGAAACAAGGGAGAGGCGAGAGAGCATCTTGACATCTGGTGTCGAGAGGTGATTCGAGAGCGAGATCTCGGGGCAAGATGAGTGCTCATTTCCGAACGCATGCCTCGTAATTCTTCTCATTGTCGCAGCGGATTCATCAAGTTGATTCCTCCCTTGGCCGAGATCCAGTCGATCGAACCACGTAATCGCTGCTCTCGTGTCATTGCTTCTAGAATTTCTTCTGCATGCTCGATTTTCCCACAACATTATCCTGTTCATATATTTCCTCTCAACTTTGGATTTAGCCTCCGGTAATTCTCCCTGGCCAAATATAAGAAACTACTGCATCTGCAAGTCCTCAGATCAAAAAAATTTGTTTTCATAAGCAATACAATGCATGCTATGATGAGTAATTTTAGAATAAATAAATTGAAAATCAAGCCACAACCAAAGTAATAAATATAAAGCATATGTCATCTACGGGAAAGAAATTTGACAATGAAAAAAATATATATAGATTTCAACAACTTTTCAATTTACATATATTTCTAAGCATTCACAAAGCAGCTGAGAAATAGAACTCTTAATCCATTAAGTAAGGAGAGCTGAATGCAAAATTTCCTTGGCAATGAAGAGGAATTTCTTAAAGCTAGCATTACAAAGATGATTACACACAGACACGACATATCTAATAAAACTAATGTTGAGAGATGCATAGCATCATACTAATTTAAATTCATAGGAGTAGAAATTACACGAGAACAGAGCAGTTGAAAGAATTCTATGTTGGCTTGACAACTCCAAAAGTAGCTAAACTTAAATGCATTAAACTTATATAAAAGAGCTGGACAGTATTAGTAGCAACAAAAAGTATAGCATCAAGAATGTGAGTATGTCTACGAATAAAATTCTATGATAGAGAATTGCATAAAATATGATCCACAAAAGCATGTAAAAAGAAAACAGCGACACTACTTTATTTGTGTTATAAACGGACTTCAGACCTAATAAAATTACAATGTGCTATAAAATGTCAATTATGATAAAAATGCTAGCAGAAGAAAATAATCATGTGTTCTATAATATTCAAGGCAGTATGAAGAGTTTATCATTTTAGCATTGCACAAACGCAAAGTCATAAAGATAACGTTCCATAGGCGCAGGCATAAAGAGAGCGAGATTTTTATGTGAAAAATTATTACAAGAAAAAGCTAGAAGGCATAGCTAAGTTGAGAAAGTTCTGCAGGTCAATTTAGGATTACAATGATTCACTCTTGTTAAATGAGGTAAAATTACAAGGGTCAAGCTGTAGGGGCTATTTTGTGTGAAACCGGTTAATAGTTAGCTGTTGTCAATGTCGGTTGACAATGGTGGCAAGCTCAAATGTCAAAAAGAAACGACTGATGTTAGACGTCGAACAATGATGATTGTTTATCTTAGTTGACGATAGACTATGGAGTATGGGTGATGATGGCGGCAGAATGATGGATGTTTATGATTATCAATGTTATTCAGCAAAAGGAGATAAGCTAATAGCAGTCGTCAGTGCTCATCAATGGGCCTGTCTTAGAAATCAAGTGCTAGAAGGAGGTTAGCATGCTTTCGCTCTGATTGACGGAAGTTTGTGTGTTAGAAAACGCAAATGAGATGAATAGACGAGTGAAATCCCGAAGAGAACTGAAGTTCTAAATTCCTCATTCGATAATTATCTTCACCTAAGGTCCTTCTTAAGTAAAAGAACCATGACTAATTTATAATTATTCTTGAAGAAAACATTCTAATCATTTCCCCCAAAAATATAACATATCACCAAAGTAAGAATTAATATGGATTTATTGATACTTTCAAAATAAGCATATCACAAGAGTTTATTCATTTCTAAAATTGCAATGATTCGTTAGGCCTTCCAAATGGCCATGAGAAGATTTTAGTAATGCTTCTAATTGCTTAACAATTTTTTCTAAGATAAATATATTAACTAAATAATAATATGAGTATATCAAAGTATGTTATTAGTGACTCACAATTACAATTAAGACTAAGGGGCATTCTTGTACTTTGTGCATCCCTTAGGCCTTATCATTAGGCACCTTCTTGTATATATAGAGAGGGGTGGGTGAGGCTTTGTATCATGGTGTATGAGAGAGCCTAGGAAGAAATTCTGTCCAAGAAAGCAAGAGAGAGTGATTAGCTTGTGGCCAAGTGCGAGGAGTGCATCTAAGGGAGTCTTGGGAGAAAGAATATCCAAGAAGATGAGGGCTCATCTTAAAGCTATGTATTCTCTTGTAAATGTCTTAGTAAGATCGACGATGTTTTCCTCCCGCGGATGTAGATCCGTTTGGATCGAACCATGTAAATTGCTTGTGTCTTTCTTGTTGTGTTTTTCCTTTTCTTTTCTTTGTTGTTCTTCTAGCTGCGACGATTATCCCACAACAATTGGCGCCGTCTGTGGGAAACAATCGGCACTTCTCGGCTAGAGGTGTTTCGGCTGGAATCAAGAAGGAGAGGAGCTCTACAGCAGATTCGGCAATCCAGCAGGCTCGGCAATCCATTAAGCTCGGCAACCCAGCAGGCTCGGCAATCCATCATATTCGGCAATCTCCGCAGCTGAATTCGGCAATCCAACAGGAAGGTTCTTGGGAGGTTTTCGGCTACAGCGAGAACCCCGCAGAGGTTCTTCGGACAACCAAGAACTGCGCGCCGAATTCCGCAGCTTCTTTCTTTCCTTTTTCGCAGACCTGTAGATTTGCTACAGGGCTTCGGCACTTCAATCAGAGGCATACGGCAGTCCAGAAATTTTTCGGTTCTGTGGCCTTATTGATTTGCGCAAGGTTCCGCAGAGGCTCGCTGAGGAGGGAAAAACCGGCAGAAAGAACTTTACAAGGAAGAAGAAGCTCATCGGCTTCGGCACAGAAGGAGGCAGACCTGCGGGATTCTGGCGAGATCGCGACCCTGGGGAAGGGGTCTCGGCGCGAAGCGCTCGGGCAGGCTCCGCAACAGCCGCGAAGAACAAGCTCGTGCGGAGGAGGGTTCGAAGTGACGAACGTGCGTCCGGAAGAGCAAGGGAGTCGTTCGGTTATCTTGCAAGAAGCTCGCAAGGAATTTATGCGAAAGGAAGTTCGTGCTCGCCGCAAGGGCCCTAGGCGGTCCCTGACTGTGCGATCATCCAAACCGCAGGCGATCTTCAGCCTGTAGGATCTTTTCTTGACTGCAGGTACCCTTTTTTGGCAATTGCTCTGGCCTGTAGCTGAATTCGGCAGAAGTCCTTGCAAGAAGGAGTTCGGCACTTATGTTATTCTTGGCTGTCAAGGAGGAATTCCACTAGAAGGCTGTTCGGTTTTCTATTCCAACAGTAGAAATCAAAGTATTAAAAAAAAAAAAAAAAAAGGGGGCTGAAAAGAAAAAAAAAAAAAAAATTCTCTTCACCATTGCCTAGTTCTATTGGAAGAGCAGCAGGTGGAACTCTTTGAAGATCTTGGTGCGAAGAGCTGTTTGGCGGAGACAATGGGTTCCGCCAAATTCGACATCGAGAAATTTACACGGAAAGAACGACTTCGGCTCGTGGAGAGTGAAGATGAGGGCTCTACTGGTTCGGCCAGGCGCTGCAGAAGCCCCGCAAGGTTCTGACGAAGATTGCCGACCGACCCGACCGAGAAAGAGAAGAATGTCATTCCGGACGTGGCTCGCAGTCCGATACTCCGAGTTTGGGCGACAAAGTGCTCGAGGGAGGTGTCGAGGGAGACAACCGCACAATCACTCCTGGCTAAACTCGAGGTACTTTTATATGACTAAATTCGTCATCGTACTTTTCTCAGGCAGCCGCTTATACTCATTCAAAATGCACGAGGACAAGCCGGTTTCGAACGTATCGACGAGTTCAACAAGATAATGACGATCTCGAGAACATCGATGTCAAGATGGACGATGAGGATAAAGCGTTACTACTCTTAAACTCTATTCCTAAGAGCTACGAGCATTTCGTGGATGCGATGCTCTCATGGTAGGTACGTGACTATTACCTTGGAAGAGGTTCAATCTCTCGATCGAGCCAAGGAACTTCGAAGAAGCACGACATGAAAGAAGAGGCCGATGGAGACAACTCGACAGCTAGAGGAAGACCGAGCAAGAAAAGTTCCAAAAGCGATCGAACGGATCAAAATCCAGAAAGAAGAGCAGAAGTCGATCTTCTAAGAGATCCAACAAGTGTTACCACCGCCACAAAGAAGGTCACTTCGTGAGGAACTCGTCCGGATAGAAAGAAAAACTTTCAGAGAAGCCCAAAGATTCCGGAGAAGCAAGTGTAGCCTCGTATGACTATGATTCAAACAGAAGCTTGGGTGATATCGAATCGAATCCAAGAAGGAGTGGATCCTCGACTCCGGGTGCTCCTTCCACATGTGCCCTCACAAAGATTGGTTCGAGACTCCGCAACCGGCAAACGGCGGTCCGTACTACTTGGAGATAATAAAGCTCGCAGTAGGTACTTGGCAAATGAACAGTCGGAATAAAGATGTTCGACGGAGCCGAGCTGGATACTTCAACACGTCAGTATGTTCCCGAGCTTAAAAGAAATCTGATCTCTTTAGGTACTCGAGTCAGGCGGATACACGTTCGCGGCGCAGAATGGTTGCATCGTAGTAGTCAAAGGTTCTCTCATCATCGCGAAAGGGGTCGAAAGAATGGGTTATACTCTCTAATTGGAAGAACTCGTCATCGAGCAACTACTCAAACGCAAGCTCAATCGTAGATCGACAAGACCCGATTATGGCATATGAGACCGGGGCATGTAAGTGAAAGAGGCTTGCAAGAGCCGTCCGCGGAACTTGTTATGCGGAGATCGAGTCAAGCAAATTAGAATTCGTGAACAAGTGTGTACCGGGGAAGGCTACTGTGGTGAAATTCTCTACCGGAAATCACCATCGAAGAAGCCACTTGACTACGTACACAAAGATTCGTGGGGACCAGCCAGGACTCGTACTCATGGAGGAGGGAGATACTTCATGTCTATCATCGACGACTACACCGGGAAGGTATGAGTCTTCATCCTTAAAACTAAAGATGAAGCTTTTCGACTGTTCGAGGATCGGTTAACTCTCACCGAAAACAAGACAGAGCAAACCGAAACACTCGAGAACCGATAATGGTTTAGAGCACTGCGTTCGTAACAATTGAGGAACTATGCAAAAAGAATGGCATCACAAGACACAAGACGATCCGGAATACTCCTCAACGGAATGACCTAGCCGAGAGGATGAACGGACTCTCCTGAGAGAGTGAGATGTATGCTACTCGAATGCGAGATTACTCAAAAGTTTCTGGGTGAAGTCCGTGTCAACCGCCCGCCACCTTATCAACAGATGTCCATCGACCGCTATCAATATGAAGACTCCTTCGCGATGTGGTACGGGAAACCGAGTAACTACGATAACTCGAAAGTTTTTGGATGTATCGCTTACGCTCATGTCGGACAGATAAGCCGGAAGCAAGAGCTTGAAGTGCATTTTCATTGGATATCCACCTGGAACCAAGGGTTACAAACTTTGGTGTCTAGATCAACAAAAATGCATCATCAGCAGAGACGTGACATTCGATGAATCCAAAATGGCAAATTTGCAAAGCTACGTTACCAAAAACAGTGTCGCTAAGGAGGGTTCTTCAATCGAGGTGGAGCTCGCAACAACTACGTACTTTGATCGATCAAAGAATCGATGTGAACAATCGGAATGAAGTGACGAAGACCAGCAGAGAGACAGAGCTGTAAAACGGATCGGATGATTACAGTCGACAAGAGACAGACAAAGAAGAACTATCGTACCGCCAGCAGAGATACGGTCGTGCGAGATATGATCTTCTACACCTCGAGTGTTGTCGAAGAAATAGAGAAGTCTGAACCGAACAACTATGATGAAGCTTTAAGGAGCAAGGAAAGAAAAAGATGGGCCGACGCCACGAACGAGGAAATGACTTCTCCGATGAAGAACAAGACTTGGGAACTTGTGGATCGACCAACAAACAAACGTGTAGTTGGTTGCAAGTGGACCTTCAAGAAAAAGGAAGGCACACTGGTATCGAAAAGATCGATATAAAGCCGTACTCGTTGCGAAGGGATTCACTCGGGTAGAAGGAATCGACTTCAACGAAATTTTCTCGCTCGTGGTAAAGCATTGCTCCATTAGGATGGTTTTAGCACTAGCGGTTCAATTCAATTTGGAATTAGAGCAGTTAGATGTTAAAAGCTGCGTTCCTACATGGAGAGCTTCGAAGAAACCATCTACATGGATCGCCCGGATGGATACAAGACACGGGAGACTAAGGACAAGTGCTCGTCGCCAAGAAAGCTCTATACGGATCGAAACAAAGCCCTAGACAATGGTACAAACGTTTTGATGAGTTTATGCCGAAGATCGGCTTTGTCGAAGCGACTACGACAACTGTGATATATGAAGTGACAGGGACAGTTGAAATAAGTACGTACTTGTTCTTATATGTAGATGATATGTTAGTAGTAAGCGAAGCGTGGAGGAAGTCTAGAAGATCGAAAGGTATGCTTAATTCGAATTCGATATGAAAGACCTAGGACTCGCTACAAAGATCCTAGGAATGGAGATCAAGAGAGACGATAAAAGGGGGAGCTTATTCTTATCTCGTAAATCTTATATTCGGAAAGTTACGGCGAGGTTCAATATGCACAAGGCAAAAGAGGTTGCAACACCGATTGGTCAGCATTTCAAATTATCGAACTCTCAAGCACCTGAGACTGAAGCAGAAAAGGAATACATGGAGGGTGTCCCCTATGCCAGTGGGGTTGGTAGCATCATGTACGGTATGGTGTGCAGCAGACCAGATCTAGCCTACGCCGTCAGTGTTGTTAGCAGGTTCATGGCTAATCCAGGGCGTACTCACCGGAAGCACTAAAGTGGATTCCGAGATACTTAAGAAGTACTTACGTACTCGGGCTACTCTTTAAAAGACGGGAAGGCGAACGAAGAAAAGTTAATTGGTTACGTGGATTCTGATTATGCTGGAAGCATCGACACCAGGAAATCACTGACCGGATTCATTTTCACTGTCTTCGGTACTGCTGTCAGTTGGAAGTCTAACCTTCAATCTGTTGTAGCTCTCTCAACTACAGAAGCTGAGTATATCGCCGTAACTGAAGCTATCAAGGAAGCCATGTGGCTAAAAGGCATGGCTGAAGAGCTTGGGATACCTCAAAAGGTGGTAATCGTGTTCTCGCGACAATCGAGTACTATTCATCTCACCGAGAATCGAGTCTTTCATGAAAGGTCCAAGCACATTGATGTGAAGCTTCATTTTGTGAGGGACGTCGTCGCCAGAGGCTCAATAGTGGTGGAGAAGATACCACTGAGGAGAACCTCGCCGACATGCTCACCAGTGCGCTACTATAGCCTAAGTTCAAACATTGTTTGGACTTAAGTGAACTTTACCACGGGCCGAGGGCCCCTCGAGAGGGGCCAGGTGGAGGGAATCATCTTTGCAGAGCTTCGAAATTGGGAGTCAAGGTGGAAAATTGTTATTAGTGACTCACAATTACAATTAAGACTAAGGGGCATTCTTGTACTTTGTGCATCCCTTAGGCCTTATCATTAGGCACCTTCTTGTATATATAGAGAGGGGTGGGTGAGGCTTTGTATCATGGTGTATGAGAGAGCCTAGGAAGAAATTCTGTCCAAGAAAGCAAGAGAGAGTGATTAGCTTGTGGCCAAGGTGAGGAGTGCATCTAAGGGGGTCTTGGGAGAAAGAAGATCCAAGAAGATGAGGGCTCATCTTAAAGCTATGTATTCTCTTGTAAATGTCTTAGTAAGATTGACGATGTTTTCCCTCCCGTGGATGTGGATCGAACCACGTAAATTGCTTGTGTCTTTCTTGTTGTGTTTTTCCTTTTCTTTTCTTTGTTGTTCTTCTAGCTGCGACGATTATCCCACAACAAAGTATTTAACAAGAAATACTAAAGCAAAAAGAAAAGTACGACCAGGCAAAGAAAAAGATAAAAGCATTTCATTTGGATCGTTTTACTTGGAGCCTAGTAAAGATATAAGAGCGGGGATAAATTTTCTCCTGATTTCTACCCCTTATAGTATAAAATACAATAAATATTGTATAGATTAGTGAGTCGGCCTCTTGAATGTTTTAATCAAAACCATAACCAAGTTGTGATAAATATTCATCATTTTGTTCATCAAAAATGAAGGTTGAGCTGCTTCAAAAACATGTATGGAACTTTCAAGTGATAGTATTAGCAGTAGATGATGTGCAGCACCAAGGGGTTAGGATAAGCAGAAGCATCAACCACTTTCTCTTGAAGAGGAGCTGAATCAAGATCCAAATTTTCAGAATAGATTTGAACAATGGGAGTATGATTTTCCATCAAAGAGTCCTATTGTGTAATGTCTCATGACTTAAATCGATGATTTTTAAGCTTTGGATGAGCCTTAACATATTCAAATAATTTGTCTAAAAATCTATCAAAAGGAGCAGCATGATGGCATATTTTCACATTCTACTTTCTACAAAAATTTGGATGATATCTTCATGAAAAAGTGCAGTGATGTTCAATTTCACCCAAACTCTAGCCACAAATAGCCTAGGAAAACAATTCGTTGTACCATCCATCCATAAAGGTTTCTTAAAGATAAGAATGAGGAGTGACTGGAGACTCCATGGAACAATCAAAATAGAGATATCATTTTAACATGCATTGAGAACCGGCTAATATGATAGGATTACCAAAAAAATAACCTTATGAAATCCGCTCCTAATGAGAGATTTATGATGACATGCCGAAGGTTAATAAGTCAAACTGACACTTCATTAGGCATGCAATGTCAAACATACGTCCGACAAATGTCGAACATGCCTATCACATGTCTAATTGAAAATAATAAAAAAAAATTCAAAGATGCATTTCTTAAAAGTTGCGTTTAGGTTTTATAAATAGTAATAAAATGTATAATAAATATTAGGTTTTAATGATTTATGTTGTACCAAATAACTGATAAATATTTTTTGTACGTGATATTCTAAAAAAATTATTGAATATCATTTTTCTTTAGTTTTTGTTAAATCAAATAGCTAATATTTACTTTTTGTATGCAATATTCTAAAAAATTATTGATGATCATATTGCTTTAGTTTTTGTTACATTTAATTATTTATTATTTTTTATTACACTTAATATTTTTTATAATTTTTTACTTTTTTTTACCTACTATTTTGGATTATGAGTAATACGGTATTCATTTATATTTTTTCAGTCTAAAATTTCATTATGTTTTCATCCTTATAATATTGGAATCTTTTTTATTTATTCTTAAATATCATTATATTTTCATCGTTAAAATATTAGGAGCATTTTTATTTATTTCATATTTATCTAATTTATGCAAATTACATATTATTTACAAATTATTATTATTATCATCTTAATTATATGTATTATTATGTCGTGTAATATTATGTTCGTATCCCCATGTTCATATCGGTGCATCTTAGATAGTCACCTAATAGCTTTAGATTCAACACAAATTTACAAATTAACTCCATGATAGGATGACTCGGAGAATTTGCCAATAAGTGAGAGGTTGAGAAGCATAACAAGCATTGAAAACTCCGCATGCTTCTCTTGGAACTATATACATTGAAGATTTTAGAAATTATGATAAAGGAATAGAGGAGGATAGTTGATTGGGTAGGTAAAAATATCTACTAACATCGCGAAGGAGTATGCAAGTTGAGACGGGGTAGGCTTAACAACTAGGTAGACGTATGAGCCCTAGAAGATAAAAACCTCATTTGGGAAGAGGGGTGCGTCGAATATGGTCCTAGAAGAAGTTCATATATAAGGACTTGGGATACGGAGATGCTATGATGAACCACAAAGTAAAGATCCCCTAGTAGATATGAACGTAAGCGAGCATGCACAATGTCGAACATCAGAGAAAGAGCAAAAAACCAATCACCATTGATTTTAACGATGACACCATGACATGACTAATTTCCGTAGCAATAGAGATCAGCCAATATGCTGATGCTACTGCCATGAGGAGGCGTCAGTGTCAACTAAACCAAAAATCCTGCAAAGGTCCCACATTTAGGCTGTTGCAAAAGGAGCGAAGTAGAACACAACGTCTTAGCCATTGGCAAAAAGGTCGCACTGAAACAACGACTACTTCTCACAAGTAAGCTTGCATGATCAGATAAATCTGCGTGTGAGTCTAGCCACAAACGAGCCATGGATGATCATTAGGAAATATGCGATCCAACAACGACGGCACATATAAAAGGTAAATCTAGAACAAAATGAGAAAAATCAAGCATGTAGCTTGCACAAATTAAGCTATACATAACCCAATCCGGGAGCGCAATAGTAGATGACGCTGGAGCACCACATTGTCGAGATCATGCTGAAGTTCCACACTAGAAGAGTTAACGAGACCAAGTTAGACTCGAATCAATGGTTTCTTGTACCAATAGGTTCATTTAGCTAAATCACATTATTTTGAATATAAGCTTGCAGAAAAAAAAAAGGGTTCAAATGACCTTTGAGTTAATGTTTGAAGTTATGGGCCCACATACTTGAGTGCTTTGAGATCTCAAATTGGTATCAAATTTTCTTTTTGATCTGCTGAATTTTTTGGTGATATATCAAGAGGGCAACAAAGTAAAGAGAGAATTAATAAAAAAATATTGATATTTTCACAAGAAGAATATCAAAAGCTTCTAGTCATATTCAGGGCTGCCAAAGAAGAGCGGCCTCCTCTTAAAAATAGTCTTTAACTAGAAAAAAAGATTGATTCTTATAAATGTATCTCTAATAGAGATAGCTTAAAACCACATTCAAAAAATTATTAAACAAATTAAATTGCCCAACATACCTGTATTTTCACAATTCTGTTCCGGATTTTCAGAAATTCCTTGCGAGTCTTCCATCCGCGATACTTTTGCTGTATTTTAATAGCAGAAGTATGCAAATATTCATTGAAGTGACCAATCTTGTGAACCTTGTAAATTGGAGAAGAGTGCAACAGAACTTCACAAGCACTATCAGAATGTTTTGTATTTCTTGTCAACTGTCGGTGGCGGAATGATTGAGCCCTGAAGGCAGCATGAATTCGTGCTGCAGCTTGAGCAGAATTCCTAACAGCAGCAAGAGATTCTCTCAGTGAAATCTGTCTGGTTTCAACATCTGAAGAAAATATATTTTCTTCTTCTACATTTTCCAAAGCTTCTTCTGCAGCAAGACTTGCAGAAACACTACCCATCACATTTTCTCTTATGGACATTGAGTTTAAATGGCTAATCAAATCTGCTTCCGCCAAGTACGCAGCAATTCCTTTATGCCCACTGCTTGAAGCTAAATCAGCAGCTGTTTGTCCTACAGGAAATTTAGATGTCGGATCTTCAATGGCTCCAGGGGAAGCACCGAGCTTTAGAAGAGTAACAATTGTTTGTTCCCTGACCGATCAATTACGAGAATTCAAAATTAAATTTAATTTTCAATATAAAAAAACAAAATCAAGCTGTAAATAACGCTGACACAAAATAAGATCGTTGTTGAACTGATACACTGAATGATACTATTTTTTAATTAAAATTTGAAAAATAACTAAAGAAATGATCACTTGTACACAAGTTGAACTGTTAAATCAGCAACCTTTTCAATATTAAGAATATTCAGAAATATATTTTGGTAACGGATACAGCATAGGTCCACATGACTCAAGGTAAAAAGTACCAACCTTTTCCCAGGTGTCAGATATGTAAATACATAGGAATTAAGTGGTATTTATGTAAATCATCTTTTGTAATTTTCGGCATGTAACAAACAACGAATCTACAGTCAAACCTGAACCAATAAATTCCCCCGTACCCAAGCTGAACCAACCATCCGCCCCACAACAAAATTATCATGTGCCGTCACTTCTAATTTATTAGTAATGCAACACCAGTCTACGCTCAACCTTTGTTTTAGAATTTATGTAACATGAAAGTTACCACAGCACGTCTCAATACTGACAAGGCACGCCTTGCAAACTCTATACATCAGCAAAATGCAAAATCAACTATTTCTTTCTTTTAATTGTTTTTTTATTTTCTTTTTTGGTAATGAAAATGCAGCCTAAGATGACTTTACTCCCAGGAAGAACAGCATCAATTTTCCTCCCTTCTAAGATTTTGATCTTATATCTTCAAATTTTCACTTGAAAATCGTTAATCAATAGAACAATATTTCCTCCACGTGTGTCTCCAATTGCACGAGAAAATCATTGTGATTTCAAAATGCAAATTGACGTGGGTATCCAACGCCTAGGCGCGGCAAATTGCCGCCTCCCCTTGCCTTGGACCGGTTAGATCCAGGCAGAGGAGGGACCGGCCAATCCCTCAAGGGAGGGACTTCCTTCCTATTTGGAGTGGGGTCCACTCTTTTTTGCCCTAGGTTTAGATAAGTCATTGTTATAGTGCTTTAGGGGACATTTTCGTATGTTTTCTGTCGGGCCAACCATCGGCGTCTCTAATTTTCCCTTCTAGATCTATATCCAAGAGCGAGTGGTGCTCCGGTTGTATCTCATTCTGAGGTAGTGATTATCTCCTTTTTTCTGTCCTTCGCATCCTTCCATCCGCTGCAGCAGTCCTCAGTCCCTACTACATCCACCGGACAGCATACTTCTTGTTTCATACGGCCGCCTCCTTCCAACTTGCCAACCAACTCCAGCCAGATCTCATATCTCCCACCTGCAGCTACCAGCCGCCCACCTACCACATCCCTGCCAGCACCATCCCTGCTGCAAGATACCTTTCCATGCGGCTCAACACTCCACCCACCTACCTTACTGCGACTTCCCCCGGACAAACATCCCACCTGCTGTCCCATCTTTCTTCCAGCCACAACATTCCTTTAACCTTCCTGCCACCAACCGCAGCCATCTAACACCCCTCCATCCCACATAACCGACCATTACCTCCTTGGGGATACGAATCTAGTTGCGCTTGTGTCATATCTTTTGTTCTTTCTAGTTCTGTTTGTGTAATTGTGTTTTTTTATTTTGAATTCAACAATAATATTTTGGTTTTCATGTCGTTGTTTGGGTTAACTTTGGTATCATTAGTATCAAAACTAGTCTTATCCTAGTCCTCTCCTAGCATTATTGAAATAACCCATACCCTTGCTGAATTTCCAAACCGTCCACTCAATAATTTTTCTTTGCCAACCTACAACGTCCCATACACCTTGTTCCACCTACCCAAAACCTAACCACACCACCAATAAATAATTGTTGGAAACCTGATCGGTAGGAAATAACAATGTCGCTTATGTGAAATCTGCAAAGCGATGTCCAAGAACTTTCTATGAAATCATTCAACTGCAAGAAAAGCTTGCCTTCGAGATGAAACAATCTAGAAATGTCATTCGTAGCCATAATGATGACTTGCCATATCGAAAGAATGAAGTGGATCACTTCCACTAGATAGGTTCTAGAGTTGAAGAACCCCTACCTCGAAGATTTGACATGAAATATCAGAGAATCTAGAGTTTTGAAGTGAATGTGATTTGCCACATTTTGACGACCACATAAATCCAGATGAGTTCATCAAGTGGCTCTGGACAGAGTAACTAATGTTCTTGTCAATGTTCCTTACCCAGCATCATTCATCAGGCACATAGAATTTTAGAGATGGCCCTTAGAAATTCAAGAGGTGCCTCCAACAATATAACACTTTATCCCATCTAAGTTTCAAAAAATGAATCTCATGATGTAGCACTTTGTCTTGTATGACACTTAGGGTCCGTTTGGGACAACTTATTTAGAGCGGTGGCGTTTTGAAAACACACCAGGTCTTGTTTGGGTTAACTGCGTTTTGAAAACACACCAGGTCTGTTTGGGTTAACTGCGTTTTGACAGCTTATGTGTTTTCAAAACGGTGAAAACAGCGTTTTCACACAGCACCAATCTAGGTGCGGTGGCAGCATTTTGACCGCGGTCTAGTTTTTCCAAAAATATATATATATATATATATAATAGTCACGGCACCTAACTTTATCACCGTATTATTCAATAAGCTAAGCTAGCTTACCCCAAACAGACTCTTAGTTTTATCCTTAGACCAATGTAATGCTATGATATCATCTGTAACAGCTCAGGCTCTCACCCATAGAGATATTTTCTACTTTGGTCTAATTGTCTCACGATTTTTGTCTCATTGATGTAACTTCCCGGGAGGTCACTCGTACCAGAAATGCTCATGTAAGAGTTCAGCTTCATTCTATTTTAGAGGTTTCAAATCCATCATCATCAAGAATTTAGCCAAAGAGTTTTGTAGAAGGTCGGCAAACTGGTGGTATCGTGGGTGCAATGGAAGTTCATGACTAGGTTCTCATAATTTAACACTTCACGTTTCACTATTAAACACTGTAGAGTTGGCATGTTCACAAAAGCATTAAAAAAGAAAGAAATTAAGCCGTTGATAACCTTAATTGTATGTGTCTAATAAAATGTAATCATTCTCATAAATCCACAAGTTAATGAATTCACAGAAACTATTATCAAAGCAGTAAATGTAGAAAATAACAAGCCTCCAAGCAACTATTATGTCTATCATTTGGTCAAAGTTATTTCAAAAAATATTTATATATTTTACATCAAACATAATAAGACAGAATCATAAAGAAAATTTCTTTGAACACTCCCGTATTAGGTCTAACCAGTTGGGGAGTGAATTCTAACCTTCCATATTGCGCAGCCCAATGAAGAGCAGTCCTTCCATGCAAATCCCTAAAATTTGGATTTACACCAGCAGCAAAGATTGGAGCCATTGCCCACTCATAACCAAGAGCAGCTGCCAAATGAATAGCTCCTTGCCCTTTGTCATCCAGAATATTTGGTCCTTTGTCATCTTCATGCAATTTGCAAACTAGCCATTCATATAGTCTCCCTTTCAGCAACTTCTCAAGCAACCCATTTCTAAGATTCCGGAGATATCCTTGACATGTTTTGATATCCTTCTCAATCTTTTCCCAACCAGGTTCATCATCAATCAACATCTGAGCCAAAACTTTTTTTATGATGCACTTGGCACAATTTTTAATGGAGCATAATAGTCTTTGCTCGTCTGATCTAATGGATAACATCTTCGCAAATTGGATTTGAAGGAGCATT
Source organism: Papilionanthe hookeriana x Papilionanthe teres (assembly GCA_022702705.1). Classification (NCBI taxonomy): domain Eukaryota; kingdom Viridiplantae; phylum Streptophyta; class Magnoliopsida; order Asparagales; family Orchidaceae; genus Papilionanthe; species Papilionanthe hookeriana x Papilionanthe teres. Next base: position 116,414,730 of record CM040432.1, read on the forward strand.
TCATCTTCTGATACAGGTTCATCATCAATCAACATCTGTTGCATGTTTGGCGGATTTTCTCTATATTCAAATTCCCTAACTTCACTGCAGGCTAACCTATTGCTGCAGGTAATGTAAAAGGGCACCCGTCCTGGACTGTGAGGAGGGGCTAGACAACGGATGGCATTTGTCATCAACACTTCAGCTAAAACCTCAACTTCCCCAAACATGCAACACCACTTTATACTACCAGGTTCTATTCCTCCAAGAAACACACCTGAGATAAGAACCTGTAGAAAGTTATGTTAATCAAGAAGATGCCATAAGAAATAATTGGTAAAACAATAGCTGAATTACAAAAATAGACCTTTGTGGTTTATTATCCAGCAAGCAGAAAACAACCAGAATGGGTACATACCTTGGTTTCAGTCCCAGAATAAGCCCAGTTAGGAGAGAAGTCATTAATACTGAAGAGCTGCACCTGTGATAATGAAGGAGCCACTAAATCAACATCCAACTGAATATGTTGTTGCGAATCAATAGCATTCCAGTAAGAACATGAATCCGAAGCCATAAGAGAATTATTACAGTCACTGCATAGTTCCTGATTCATCCAACTTTCAAAGCTGTCAAGTTTTTCCAAGTCTACAGTATCATCATCATATATATTCGTTCCTAAAGAACGAACAGAGGGAACTACTTCTGCATGTTCATTGAAATCAGATTGAGGTGCTAAATCTACTTTATGCTCATTGGGCATGTTATCTATTTGAATACAATCATTATTCACGCTATCTTCATCCACAGGAGGAACATCAACTTCTACATTTTCCTCTTCAACCTGAATGATATATAGCAGGTTGCAATATTAGATGAAAATATAAAGAGGCATTTATTTCACAGTAGCACTCCATAGTAAGAAAAATGTAAATAAATAAATAAATCTTAAGACGTCAATTTTGTCTAAAAAGTTTGCTTGCACATAAAAAAGCTGTAGTTTGAAAACATCACCGCAAAGAAGAGAATGACATAGAAATATGACGGCATTTCAAGATACGAAAAGGCCCTTAAAAGTTAACATGTGTTATACTTGAAAACTCAAAGTAGTTTTAACCATTAATTTTCTTTTTATGATACATTAAATAGGATTCGGGTACTACAATATACAATATAATTCTACGATCCAACCTAACTAGACAGGAAACAAACAAAAGTAGATAAGTCCTAAAGCACTTGGAAAGCATATCATACCATTTAGGGAAAAACTAGGGGCATACAATGCATGGAGTTCCTAAATGGAAGGTTTGCATAGAAGCCTATTTATTTAGTTTCACCCTATATTTCTATAAAAGTTATTTCTACGATTTTCGCGCTTTCGCGATTAGAAGGAAGTACCAACGTAGCAATGTAAATTTCCCCTTGATGACAAGATCAGCAACTTTAATTAGGTGTGACGCCGGTGCTGGGCCGTGGCCGGCTGAACCGGCCAGAACATAGACCGGTTGGACCGGTCAGGACAGGACAAGAACCGGTTGGACCAGTACCCTCCAGCTCATTTGAGCGGGACTTAACTTTGCAGATCCTGCCTCACCCCTCTTCCCTATTTGGCGCCTGCTTTCCTTTTCCGATCCCACCTTCCTCTCCTTCCTATTTGAATCTTGCCTTGGAGAGAACCCTTCCTCTATCATCCCTTACCTTTCTAGTTTATTTCCATCTCCAATTCTTGCCTCTTTTATCAACTAACCTAAATTATATATATTTGTTTGGTTGCTTAGGTTAGATGGTTGTTTGATTTCTGAAGTCAGATTGCCACCGCCGGCATTGTTCCCATCGAGAGCTGTATCTCGATGGCGAGTAAGTGCTCCGGCCATCCCTTATCAGAGGTGGTGACCGTCTCCGAGGATCCGGGACTAGGTGGTGCTCCGGTTGTAGCTCGACTTCAATGAGACATTTATCTTGTCGTACTTCCTCTTCCCTGCTGCTGTTCATCTTTCAGCCTCCGCAGCTGGGAGGTGACCGGTGGCTGTAGGAAACAAACAAACCCTTAAATGTTTTATGGCACAATAACAAGTTGATAGGGATGGGAAAAAGCCAATGCAGTCCAATGGCTGCCAACATCAAAACTCAACCACTTTACTACAACAAGATTTTCATATTGATTGGAGCATTCAGAGTGTTGACTTTTTGATAAATAAAAAGTTTCAAATTTTGTATGCTAGAAGCGTCGAAATCAGACGAGTTGTCGCTATTCATAAATATCCACTATTCTTCAAGCTAGGAATCCAAATGATTGTATGCCTGTTGACCTCACTTTTTGTCAAGGTTTAGTATTCCTCCTAGATTTAGGATTCTAGCCTCAGGAGCTTCCCCGACGATCCTAGATTCCTAGTGATGGGATCCACCCTGGTTTGAGAGAGTCCGGAACCACTTCATTACTCTTGAAATCCTCGTACAAGATTCCGTACCGCTAGTCTGTAGCAAGGTCGAAATCGAAGTCGTGAGTTCAAATCGAGTCCCTATATGACTTATGGACATCAGACGTACCTCGTGCACGTCTTACACACCTGCACCATTCTGATCGATCGAGCTCGAGTTAAAATTTTGCGACGAGACCAAATTTCGACGCAATTTTGACGCAATCGTCGACGAGGTTGCCCAGACGACCTCGGATGACGAAACGGACTACGCCGATGCTTCTGGAACGTCGATTTTACCTAAAATAGACGTTCGTCTTGCGACGATAGTCTGTCGGGGACGAAACTTACGAGATGATTACAATTATTATATTAATAATAATAATATTTATATTATTATTGTTAATATATGTATTTATATATAACACATTTCCTAAGCCCTAAATTCCTCGACCCCGTTCGATTGGTCCGCCCGGCCCATCCCGTTCGCACGCCCGACATGTCTTCCTCGGCTCCCGCAGGCGATCCTCATCGCCCGCCGTCGCTCCCATTCTCTCGCGCAATCCTTATCGCCTCGCGCCTCTTCCCTTCGATCCCGCGAGCTCCTCGAGCCGCACACGCACGCGCCCGTCCTTATCTTGTCGCCTCGCTCTCCCTACATGCGCAAGTGGCTCGAACTTCGCGGCATTTCCCTCCATCCTGCCGCATCTTCCCCTATCCTACTCGGCTCTACACGTAAGGAGCGGCACTTCTTCTCCTCCTCTACCTATAAATACTCCATTTTGGGATGAGTTTAGGACTGGCCGAATTTTTCTGGAGAGGGGGAGGTGCTGCTGGTTTGGAGCTTGGATTTCCTGCTTTCTTTGTGTATTCTACACTAGCTGGTACCCCTTAGCTCCCCTATCTATTTCTCGGTTTGGCCCAGGGAGCCCGTGAGCTTGCTGTTGGTTCGGTCCTTCCTGTTTACTGTTTCGGCTGAGTGGTTATATGCTATGGAATGATTTATTTAGTTGCACAAATGATAATTTCTTGCTCCCCCTTCTCTAGTGGCATGCTAGCTTGCTATTATAGTTTCATTTGGGGAAATCTATTACTTAAGCATGATAAAGAGCCAAATATGAGCATGTTTTGGAAGTAGGCTTGATCATTTGCTTATGGTGGAAACATTGCATGGTACTAGTTTTTTTTCTCTTCTCTACTTACTTAAAAAAAAGGGTGGAAGTATAGTATGGCATTGCCTCTCCTCTTTTCTTTACTTGCTTAAGATGATAAAATGTGGTATATTTCTATTTCATATGGTTAAAGAAGTTGAGGCATGGCCTTGGAATATTGTTGGCTCTTCTCTTTTCTTTTGTTCAAAGCAAGTTGGGATGTGTATCAGTAAGACTTTCTATCAGCTTTGGCTTGACATGAGTTATGGAAGAATTCATTTAGCTTTTTCAATATGTACGTGGGGCTTATCTCTTGCTCCTTCTAGCTTTTCCTTACCAAAAGGCATGTTATGGAGAAGTTTACTTTGATTTTGGGAAAGTCCTATGCTTGTTCCTATTTGAAACATATGGTGGATCTATATATTGATACATTGAATATGTCGAGATGCTTATTTTAGCCTCATGCTTGGTTTGGTTTCAATCTTATCGTGGCTCATTTTAACTTCATTCGGGGGCTCGGTCGGCTTGCTCTAGCCCCTATCCGAGAGCCTCGCTTGATAGGTTATACTTGCTCTCATTTTAATGTTTTAAAAGACGCATTCATGGCTTGATTTTGGGTCTCATGTTGGCTCGGGTTTGAGCCCTGTGCTGGCTCTGTTTCACTCCTGTAGTGATTTCCTGCTTAAGCTTTGTGCTAGGTTTGTTTTGGCTTCATACTTGGCTCGGTGTCACTCCTATAGTGGTTTTTTTTTTCTGTTGTGGCTTTGTGTTGAGCTATAGTTACAGCTTTGTGACCAATCATTTTATAAATCTTATGCTGGGATTTGTTTCCCTTTCCCGCCTTAGCCGAGAGCCTCTGTTCGGATTTGTTGGAAGATTTTACATTCTTATGACGTGTTAAGTTATGAATCGAATTGGGAATTTGAAAATTTTAATGTTGGCTTGATTTGGAAGTGTTAGTGTGGGCCTTTGTTATGCCTTGGACGCAAACCTTCACCTCTGTTGCAGGCCTGGCCGTGGGTCTGTCCTTTCCTGTTTGTGCCTCGCGAGAACCATTTGTCGGCCCCTCGTCGCAGGCCTTCGTCGCGAACCGTCCCCTCCTATTTCGTGTCTCGCCCGCGAGCCTTAGTGTGATGATTCGAATCATGGTGGCCTTACTTCCCGGTACTCTTGCTCGTGAGGTCGATCGTGATGGTATGGAACCCCCTTTTGGTTCGCTTATGGGGAGAAGTTTAATACTACGCTCGGGACATTCCTTTTATGTTCCATTTCGATGAAGTTGGAGTCAATTCGGATTTTAGTAGAAGCTCGTCAATTCACTTTCTTACGTATCGAAAGTTCTTCGTGATCGAGATGACTTTCTTGTTACTCGTCGACCTAAGCAGGTCCTTGTGTGGTCCTATCGGGAGAATCGAATGCTTTAAAAGCCTATTAATTAATTTGAGATTCGGAAAATGTGGATTTTAAGCACGGGTTCGGAAATATTAGTGGCGGGTTTCCCCGAGTCGCTTCTTTCCTGTTTGATTTACAAAGTTTAAAAGACTTTTAAATTTCATTTTAAACTTTTTTCTGGTCTAAATGGAAAGGACACCATCTTAGGGTCGATCCAATTATGCCAAAATGAGAAAATGATATCCTCTGGATTGATTCAAGAATCTTGGCTTTGTTTTTTCATCGTTTTACTCTCGTTTTGTGGGCGTTTTAAACTAACCCTCCTTCCGCTTTCGACCCTTCTCGACCTTGGAGGCGGGTTAGTCTCTTTTCCTTCCCTTTCGTCGATTGACGTGTTTTCCCGCTTCACTTGGAGTTGGCTTTGTTTTGTTTTGGAGCAATGACGGCGATGATGATAAAGGCACACCAGCGGGTAGAGTAGAATGATATCTCATCCTACGACACCAGGACTCGTTCTAGGGCCCCGGTGAACCGTAGGATGAAGGTATAATTCGCCGCTATAAGACTAGCGGAGCACCCGTACCTTCTTAGAATTGTTTGTGATCCTACACCCAACGAAATAATCGACTTGTGGACAATCCCAGTTTTCAAAATCTCTTTTCACTACAAACAAATATTGATACAAACTCTCTTTTGTATGCCTGAAACCCACGTGCATGCTAAAAACATAAATTTTAAAACCATATTATAAAATTTGGTTGTCCACTTGTTGATTATCGGTCTTGGTTTGAGGAACACTCTCCTGAGTTAGGTTTAGTAGGACACCCTTCTAGCTGAGTGGCGGACTCTATACACTCGCGTGACCGAGTAGCCTTCGAAGACCCTCAAGCAGTACTACACAGTTTCTGAGCCTAGCCCCGACCCGAGTGCTTGCGGTTTTCTTCGGATTTTCGTATGATTTTGATGAAGCACTCGTGGTCCTTTTTCCGGGACTTTCCCGAGGTTTTGATTATTTGATTTTGATTTTTGTTTATTTTCTCCGAGTTTTCTACCGCGAGTCATTCGCCGTCCTTTTTCGAGTTTTCTGGACGATGTTTCTTTTTCGCCTCGGCTTTCACTCGCCGACGCACTCCACCGCCGCATTTAAGAAAATAACGGATCTCCTGCGTATACATGCGTTTGTTTATATTTATCGCGTGTTACTTTTCGTACCCAGCTATCGTTCTTTTCTAAAGACGTTATATCATACTCTATCGCATGTTTTATCGTTTTCCCGTGCTATATACCTCGTTATACATCGTGTAACATTTAAACATACTCGCATAAAATGTTTAGGAGAACTTAACCATGTGCCACCTCGATTCGACATTACGACTTGCACACCTTGAAAACTTAACCTCTTCACTGCGAAGAAACTCTGGAGCTAACTAGTGGCAAAGATGATCATATTCAACAACAAAACATGTCTTCAACAACTAAACCATTCCTTAGTGATTAAACAACAATCCATGGATTTCGAAGTTGTCCGCCTAATGCGACTTAAATCCTCAACCTCTTTTGAGCTCAGTATAACTCGTCGTACAATATAAGCCCCAACTCGTTTTAGGATTCCGAGGTTGTCGTTCGTTACGACCTAAATCCTAATATCTTCTAGGCTATTCGTTTGATCGTTTCACACAAATGTAAGCCCTAATTAAATAAAATTGGTAGGATGAAACATTTAAATAATATCTCCTAAATCGAAGCCAAACCGTATGATAGCTGGGAAGTCACCGAGGTTCGCCTCCGGATCTCCGACATCCCTTAGTCTTTCTTCCTTTGGATTTTATAATAAAATGTTCCAAATTTGAGTCAATCCCCTTTCACACCTCTTTGTCCGATTACGTTGAAAAGTCTTATCCTTTTGACCTCCTTGAAGGTAATGTTTCCTGATTTTTATCAAGAGTTTTCAAAAGTGGCTTCGGTCATTTAAGATGTAATTAACTATAGGCGGCTTCGCTTCTATAGTAAGCATTTCCGAACCTACTTAAAATAAACCCTATTTAAATAGGGAACTTGCTCGGCAAATAAAATTGGTTTCGCGACCAAACAAACGTCATATATTTCTAGTTTATTTGATCGAGCCTCACCTCAAGTCTTCGTGTTTATCTTTCGAGATAAATGTATGATACGAGGATAGCTACTTTCATTTAAACTACGAAAAATATGAGTCAATCTGATTTCATATTTTTCTAAAAATTATATATATGTAAATTAAAACGTCCTTCCGAAGCGGGCGACGGATTTCGATTCGGCGACCGATAGCCTTCTTTCGGCACTCCACACCCGAAACAACGCCGACAATGCCATATTGTCTTATTTTATATATATATACCCTCGCATGTCTATTAAATGCCCCTATTGTACTCTTTTCTTTATCTTATTCATTAAAAAATGCTTGCTATAAAAAAGAATTCTTATATGACAAAACAAATATTTAATTCCAGCCAAAAGAAGAGAAATTGTTTTATTCTTAATAAAATAAACTATGGTGCTTAGCAAAATCGGTAAAGCAAAAAAAAAGAAAAAAGAAAAAAAAAGAGACTATTTTGATCAAAACAATCATATTAATACAATATAAAATATTATGACAAGTTTAAAAAAAATTGTTATAATTGCACAAGAGTTCAAAATGATTACCTTCCATCGTAATCTTCAAACATATTAAAAACAATTAAAAAGAATCTCACTAAAAATATTATAATCATTGGATTCAAACCATATAAACAGGTCAAACTCTCCACAATATCTCCCATCCTACGAAAATCTTTATTAAACTCATTAGTTTTACAACTTTTGTTTAGGGCTTCTTTCAAAATAACTTTAAACATATTCATAAGCTTAATATTAACAAATATTCATTTTTTAGGTGGTGTTTGGTAGTATACAATTAATACGATTTAGCCATGGATTTAACTAAATCTAACCAAACACAACAAATAATAATAATAAATAAAGAAATCCAATGCTTCGTTATATCCAATTTTCTTACCTTCAGTCTTTTTTTTTCTCTCACGTTCATATGACGTAAATCAAGATTTTGTTGTGAAAAACGACGACAATAATGCGAAAAATGAAACGATAAAAAATTGCACGTAAAAAAAACACCAAAGCGGCGCACAGATTTACGTGGTTCGGCAAATTTGTCTGCGTCCACGGAGCTGTAGAGGATTTTATTTCTTAGAGGAATTACACCGTCGAGCGCCTTGACGTTTACAAGAAAATCCCTCTCTCTCTCTCTCTCTTCCTCTCTCTCTCTCTCTCTTCCTCTCTCTCTCTTAGAGAACTTGGTTTGGCTTGGCTTGGCATCATCTTTAAGCCAAAAGAAGCTATTTATAGAAACCATGAGAGCGGTAGGTGGGATGTGGAGAGAAGTAGGTAGCGATAGGTCGGATATGGTAGGTGAGCGATAGGTGAGAAGGTAGGTGAGCGATAGTTGGGATTCTTAATTAGGAAGCTAATTAACAACAGTTAATTAGATTGCGGTGACGTGGTCTCCACATTACCTAATAATTCACTCACTTAGAACCGAGACACTAACTACATCACCTACCTGCCGCATCATCTACTAATCGTACCGACATTTTTTTCAAACATGATTTCCTCCACCTCCGCTACTCAAAACCCATGTCTTCATGCTTGAAGACCAACTGAAGTCGAGAACAACTTCGACTCTCACGAGTAACACCTCCGCCGACATATCACCGTCAACATAACCTTGTACTACCAAACTCTTTCATGGGTTACTCTTGTATCTGCTTACAACTCCCACTGCATGAGCACTTTCCTGCCCCTGCTGAAAGCCTTTTTAACAAGTCCAACCTTGTACTACTTATGCCACTAAGCCACGCATTCACCCGTACACCCACTTGTCGTGCAATACCTTCTTCCTCGTGGAAGTTTTGTCGACTCCCAAGTTCGATTCCCCGACGGAGAATCTGTCTCTTCTGTCGCCTTCCACTCGCTCGAATTCTCATATCGCAAGATTTCTTCATAGCTCGGGGTTCTCCACCATTTGTTCGTACAAGATCCAGCTTTTTCGCCTTGGTGCTCCGTCACTTTTCAAGAATTTGACATTCTTCTGCTTCCCTATAATGCACCTCTGATTCATGTGTACAAGCTTGCAATGTCGCAGATCTCTCGTGCTCTCGCAGCAGTCGTAGTAACAACGGTGTTGAGTAAACCAAGATATCATATACGATAGTGCCAGTTTTCTTATCCCAAGCCAGTAGTAATGCTCCTTTGGTAAACTTCCAGGTGCTATCTGAGAACACTATCGAATGACTACCCTCATCGAGCTTCCCAACAGAGATAAGGTTTTTCTTCAACTCAGAAACGTGTCTGACCTTTTGCAAAGTTAATTTGCTCTTGTTATAAAGTGCAATATCAACGTCTCCCATCCTCACCACGTCTAGAGCTTTTCCATCAGCTAGATGTACTTTCCTAAAGTCGCATGCAATATAATTTCATCCGATGGGAAGATGTAGTAAAGGAAGCCCCTAAATCCAGTCATCAACAGAACTGTGAACTGTCAGCAATATCACAACCTATATTTCTTCAGTTAGAACATTAGCACCATCATTCTCTTTTTACTTAGGATTCCTGCAATTTTTTTTATGTGGCCGCCTACCACAATTACAATAAGTTGCTTTCGTTGACAAGAATTTGATTTTGATTTTCTTCGTTTGAGTTTTTGTCTCGTGATCTCCTTTGTAATCAACAATTAGTGTAGAACTCGAACTCGAGGTCTCACTGAATTTGCTTTACAAGCACTTCTTCAACCAAAATCAAATCACAAATATCTTCATATTTCAGTTTAGATTTACCTGCAAAACTGCTAATTGTCATCATCATGGCTTCCCAGCTATTTGGCAATGAAGCCAACAATATCAGCGCACGTATTTCATCATCAAAATCAATTTCAACAGACGAAAATTGATTTTTGATTGTATTGAAATCATTCAGGTGTTGAGCAATGTACACACCTTACGCCATCTTCAAGTCGAATAACTTTTTCCCAAATATCCGGCAATCAAATCACGAATAACAAGGTGCACATGATGAAAAAGTTATTCGTCGATAATTTTTCATACATACTCGAAAAGCTTTCATGAGATATTCAGTAGTCTTTCCATGGTGACATTGTGGGCAACTGATCTCGATAAAGTTAATCGTATAAACCCCAAAACTTATCGATCCAACATATTCCATTTTACCTCATCCATCTTTTTGGTAGCTTTCCCAGTAACGGAAGATGAAGTTTCTTCTCATAGAAATAGTCCTCTATCTGCATCCTTCAGTAACCAAAATCTGTGTCATTAAACTTCTCGATCCCTGTTGACCTCGTTTTTGTCGAGGTTTAGTTTTCCTCCTAGGATTTAGGGTTCTAGCTTTAGGAGCTTCCCCGACGATCTTAGATTCCTAGCACTGGGCCCACCTCGCTTTAGAATGCTCGAAACCACTTCGACACTCTTTTAGAGTCCCGGACGGAGTTCCTGACCTCTAGCTCACAGCAGGTAGGTTGGAATTAGCGTTAGGATTCCAAATTGAGTTCCTATAGGACCACTGGACCTTAGGATAGCCTCGTGCACATTTTCTGCACCACCGAGCACAAATTCCTCGAGCCACGGCCTCGACGCTTCGAGTTACTCCGTGACGGATCGAGATTGAAGCCAGAACGCCGCGACGATCAACGCGAGTCAGAATTTCAGAAGATGCCAGATTTGACGCGCTTTCGACGCGACCGTCGACGAGGTTCTCCGAGCGACCGTCGACGAGGTTCTCCGAGCGACCTCGGATGACGAAACGGACTTCGTCGTTGCGTCCGGAACGTCGTTTCCACCTAAAATTGATATTTAATTTGCGACGATCGCTCGCCGGGCGAAAATTGCGGTTTTGGGCTTATTTTTAATAAAATTAATAATATATATATATATATATATATATATATATTATATTTTAAACCTAAACTAAACCCCAGCCCCTAATATCTACCCGTTCGATCCTCGGCTTCCTCCCCGGCTCGTTCGATCGAGCTTCCGTCCTCGCTTCTCCCGCGCTCGCGTGCGCCTTTCCCCGGCGACCGTTGCTCCCTCGAGCCCCGCGTGGTTCTCCCCATGCCTCCTCGAGTGTTATCCCCGCGCGAGAGTCACCTCGTGTGATCTCCGCGCGCGTCTCGCCTCCCTCGCCGATCTTCTCTGCGGCACTTCCCCCCATCCCCCGTCACTTCCTCGATCTTGTCGGGTTTTGCGGTAAGTCTCGCCCCTCTCCTCCCTCTCCCCGCCTATTTAGAGCCCCGTTTTGGGCTTTCCTAGGCTGGCCGATTCTTTTGGTGAAGGCGGAGAGGCGCCGCCGGGCTTCTTGTTCTTCGGGGTGTCTTAAGCTACTCGGTAACTTCTCCTTCTCCTCTCCTTCTCTCGGTTAGCCCAGGAGACCCTGCGGCCTTGCCGTCGGGTCGGCCTTTGCTGTCTCTATGCTACGGCTGTACACTTTATATGCTGGAATGTTTTCTTTCTTTAAATGCTTAAAATGGTGGTTCTCTACTTCCTTTTTCTAAAAGCATGCTAGTATGGCTCTATCTAGGGGGTTTGGAGATTTTTTTTTTATCAATTGAAGCTTGTGCAAGGCATCTATACGAGCATGTTTTGATGTTTATCTTTGGTCATTGGCTTAAAAAGAATATAAACGAGGCATGGCTTTAGCTTCTCTTTCTCTCTTGTATCATTCTGAGGCGCGGCTTTAGCTCCTCTTTCTCTCTTGTATCATTCTGAGGCATGTCGGATGCATTTAAAGCAAAGTGGTGATCCTCTTTCGGCATGTGGGGGCATGTATTCTAAGCCCCTTCCTTATTTTCTTTTAGCAGAACTATGAAAGTCTGGCCGCCCCTTCGCACTCTATTCGGGGCTCGGTTTTCTCTGTTTTTGTGTGCCTTATGGCTGCCCTTCGCACTATGTGTGGGGCTCGGTTTTCTCTCGTTTCTCGTGTGCCTTATGGCCGCCCTTCGCACTCTATTCGGGGCTCGGTTTTCTCTGTTTCGTGTGCCTTATGGCTGCCTCTTTGCACTATGTTTGGGGCTCCGGCTTCTTTTCTGTTCCCGTTTGTCTGCTCCCGCACTGCTCCCTTTGTGTTTGATGTAGGGGCTCGGTTTTTGGTTCCTCGTTGTTCCCGGCAGCCTCCCCAGTGTAGCCTTTTAATGGCTCGGCTTTAGATCTCCTTTCGGGCTCGGGTTTGTGCTTCTTTCAAGCTCGTTGGTATGCTCGAATTATTTTGGTAATCCGGTGGATTTATCCCCGTGCATTTGTGATGAATTTAGATCAATGTGGATTGTTTGTCGGGGGCTTGCCGCGAGCCTCGTTGTGGTGATTTGGATCGTGGGGACTTTACCTATTGTCTGCCCTTTGTTGTAGCTTGGGCCGTGGGCCTTGCTCCTCGTTTTTAGCTCTTGGCGAGAGCCTCATTCGGATGGTTTTTGTGATGGAGGCTTTGTTCCTCGCTACACTCGCTTATGGAATCGATTTATTTAATTTGGAGAAGCTTCCTAGCTTTACTTATGGGAGATATATCGAGCATGATACTTGAAATCATCGCTTGGAAGTTTTATTTGATTGGAATTATTTTGGTGGCTTATGGCTCGTCCATTCACTTTCTTATATGTCGGAAGTTTACCGATGCTCCTTTTGTCACGGCAGTCCCGAGCCCGTAGGTGAGCCTACTGCGGAGTCCGTGTTCCGTGAATCGGAAATCAATGCGGGTACTTTCGAGTCCGGAGGAACCCCGAGCCGTTGTCTAGAGTTTAGGGTCCGGTCGATTGGGTTCTGTTCCTTTCTTTATGTTTTTTACAACTTTTGCTCGGGAAAGGGTGTTTTCCTAGAGTCTAGGCCTTATCCTCTCCGAGAGCGTCGTGGTGCCTTTAGGTCCTTTTTCTGTGATGTGCGAGGTCGGTCCGGGAGTCCGGTGCGACTTACGTGTTTTCGACTATTGGAAATCGACTCACTTTTCGAAATCGTGTTAAGTGAGCCGCTTTCCATCCTCATTTCCTCGACCCTCGTCCCTGGTTTTCACCTCGTTTCGATCAAGCACACACCTACGGGGGACGTGTGGGTGTGCACATATAACTCCTTCGGGTTATATGCGGGCCATCAAGCAAGTGTCGTAAGTGCGGTGGACATTCATGAGACCGCAAAACGAGAAAAATTACTAGAATCATGAGAACGTGGCCGCCTGACCGAGACTACGCAGAGAGTAGAGCGAGAATCACGGAACCGTTCGACCGTCCTCGGGTTTCTACTACCGACGCGCCAATGTTCGTAGACCTAGTCCTATTAGAATAATCAACTCGTGATCGAAATGTTTTAAAACAAAAAAATACATATGTTCGAAAAATATAAAATTACTTCCACTACTACATGGCACTTACTTACTCTATAGCTTGCTTGCATGAAAAACCAAAAATGAAATGTGCGAAGATTTATAAAGGTCCACTGGTTGGTTATTCGAGTCGGATTAGGATCGCCTTCTGCAGAAAGTCGGTCTAGTAGTCGCAGCTCAACTCCGGATATTAGCACAGCTCGAGTCCGAAACACCACCGCGTGCTTACGGGTCTTTCTTTCCAGAGGCCTCATGGCTTTCTTATGGTTCGCCATGAGTTTAGCGGGTCGTCTCGTGGGTTTCTCACGGTGCTTATTAGCTTTTCTACAGTTTTGCTTTGTTTTCGTTTGCGGCTTTCTCGGAGTTTTTACTGAAGCTTCTTTTCTTTTCCCGACTTTCTTAGTTTTCTTCCGTGATTTTCCTCGCTTTCTCGCCGTTTTCCTTCGTTTTTACTCGTTGAGTTTTCGGACTTTACTTTCTTCGTACACACCTATAAGCACTTCGTTTAATGGCAGTTGCTTTCACTTACTACTTCTACTCCCGCTCTTTTGAGTACTGATAAATTTGTCTGCAGAAATAAAAATATATATAGTAATAAATGGTATAATAAATATACGAGATAATGAAAGCATACGGTATTCCCATGCGATAGCCTTTACTTTCCTCATCGTTATACTCTATCAGCATGTTTTATTTTTCAACACATACTCTCGTATTTAGTACAGTTTACTTTCAAGACATATTATCTTGCAAGACGTTTTACATTTCCCGTACTTTCTCCCTGCTCAAGCATGTTTTACTCGTTATAACGATGTTACTCCTCGTATCGCTAAAGCATGCTCCCGTTTCATCGCTTTCTTTTGCTACTCATGCCACGGTCACTGTACACACTCACTCGCAATAAAAATAATAAACGACTCGTACGCTCACTTTAACTTAAGACTTTAAATCTAAGCTGCGATTCCTGCTACGACGTGGAGCTTGAGCACGCGTGGCAAAGACGGCCATCTTCTTCAAAGAAACCCGTGTCGACATCAACAAAACCATTCTTTAGTTTAAATAACAAGCCACTAGTGACTTCGAGGTAGTTCGCTCAGCGCCGCGCATAAATCCTCACCTGTTCTTTGTAGCTTTCAGCACGACCCTCCCGTACGATATAAGCCCTAACTCGCTTAGGTTTCTAAGTCGTCGTCCGATACGACGTAAGCTCCTCCTATCTTTCGGTGAGTTTGCATAATCAGGACATTATGCAAACGTAATTCCTATAATTAATTTGCAAGATTGAAATTAAAAATAAATCTCTTTCCAAAATTTAAAGCCCAATCATAGGATAGTCTGGGACGTCCTCGAGGTCCTCCTCGAGATCTGTGACATCCCCTACCCTCCTTCTTCGACTCGCAAATAATCGTTCCACATCGCGCCCTTCACCTATCGGATTTCCTACTACCAAATTTCGTCGAAAACCCTACCTTTCGAATTCGTGAAGATAGAAACCCGCGATCTAAATCGAGAGTTCTCTCAGTGACTTCGGTCGTTTGAGTGGCAATTAACTATAAGTGTCATTGCTCTATAGGGAGTTTTAAAGCACTCGCGATAATATAAACCCCGTTTAATTCTTTTGTATTAAATAGGGAATTTGTCTGGTCCACATAAAGCGTTCGTGCACTGTAACGGATGTCATGAATTTTGTGGTTTATTTGATCGAGCGATATTGTCGAGTAGTGGTGTCTATTCTTCGGAATAGCATGCGTTACTCGTGATATTACGCTCGTTCATCCAAACTACTTAACGAATGAGATCCGTCCTTTCTCATTCTAATATTTTAAAATTTAAAAAATCTTATTTTCAAAACTAATATATATATATATATATATATATATATATATATCCATTAAATTAAATCAATAAAAAAAAGAGAGACGCATCGCAGCTCTTTAAGCGGCCGAGCAGATCCCC